>OX155953.1:18115388-18151081 GCA_944548615.1 Micropterix aruncella
CATGGTAAATATTCCTGTCTATGCTTTACATCATGATCCGCAATACTATCCTGAACCAGAGAAATTCATACCGGAGAGGTTCACTCCTAAAGCTGTTGCAGAGAGACATCCGTTTGTTTATTTGCCTTTTGGGGAAGGACCACGAATTTGTATAGGTAAGAAATAAATAAATTATACTCGAGAATTGATCGATCAGGCAGATCGTTTTTGAGATCCGTTTTTTTTTAATTTTAAGTAATTTCTAAAGAATTATTACTTTTCAGGATTACGATTTGGCTTGCTTGAAACCATGGTCGGATTAGTCTCTGTATTAGACAAGTTCAAAGTCAGCGTCAATGACAAAACTGTTCCAGTCATCAGGGCGGATCCGAAGATTGTCGCAATGACTTCCCAAGATAACATTTATCTGACTCTCGAGCATAGATAGAAATATAGAAAATTGTACGTGCAGGGTGATGGGAGGGGTAATAGAAAGTCTGAAAAGTGCATTAGGGTGGTTAATTATGTACCGATTAAATATATTTACATAATACAACATTTGATAAAGTGGTTTAAAAAATGTTTATACCACTTTTACAAAATTTCAAGACGATTTTTGAAAAAGATTAAGAAAATAAATTATTAATGAAATACATTTAAATTACCTGGTGTTTTATGCACATTAAAATCACTATTAATTTTCATTTAAATACTTTTTTTATTTCGAATAAATATTTACATTTCTATGGAGTCCATTATTTAGAAAATAAGTAGATGTAAATGTATCCGTTTAAAAAAACAGTTGAAGATTCATGTTTTTTTATGGAATGTCCTATAATTGTCAATAAATTAACATTCTTCCGATTTCAAGAGAAAAGCGCCCAAAATTTGATAAAGAGATTTATATCTAAACGAACAGTTTTGACAGTAAGAGATCCTGATTTAATAAATAGTGTGCTCGTGAGAGATTTCTATAACGTTTAAGATCGAGGGTTTCAGCCCATAAACATCGATGTCTCGTAACCGGAAATGAGTGAAAAATTCTCAAATAAAAATTGACGCCGACATTAACAATTTTTGAAAAAACGAAAACATTAGATTTTTTTCTAAAACATTTTTTTATTCTTTTTTGTTTTTTTTTTTACAATATAAAAGGCGTTGAGCACAATGCGCCATTTAGCGGTAGGCAAAATATCGCTGATAAATAATATTAGAGATATGGTATCTACCGCTAGATAGCGCAGAGCGCTCAAAGCATCTCAAACTTGTTTTCAATAGATAAAACTTGCAAATTTAACAACAAAAAAACATCAAAAAATTTTAAACGAACGAAAATATATATTTTTTGATAAAAACAAAAAACATTAAAAGTTGCGTACTTGCTCGGACTGATTCACGCCCTTTAAGGATAACAGTAACTAATAACTCACGGTGTAACAAACGATTTTTTAAATCAAAGCTCTTATTTTTCTAATATTATTTTTATAAAGACGTCAATTTTAATTTGGTATACAGGTTTCAATACCACTAATAGATTTCATTCAATCTCTCCGTATTATTTCTGTGATGTAATCAGCATAAAAGAAAAGCGATAGATGGCACTAATAATTGAATGTAGTTTCTGATATCATTGGTTAAATTATTGGGTTTTTATAATCAATCAGTATATTTAAAAAAAATAGCCGTTATCAATATTACTATAAATGGCCAAATAAATTACCTAATAGCAATTTATTGTGTAGCGAAACTAATGTTTTGGTGGAAGTAATATCAGCGACACCTGCAAGTCGCCGGCCTAGAAGGGTTATCAAAACGGTCTATGGCATTAAGCAATTTAATCTAAAGCAAACACTACTTAATCAGTTGTCTCGTGCGGCTCTCATCCGACATAAATATTGTGCTACTTGTCTCCGCGGTAAACTGAGGCTGATTGGGCACCCAAAATATAAATATGGTAGAGCCACAATGGCTCTAAGAAAAGAAGTAACTGCCGCCCAGAGACGACTGGCTAAAAAAATAACTGCACTGGGAGGCCGGTAGCCTTAAATGGTATACTGATGGGTCCAAATCGGAACTTGAACTTGACGTAGGCTGCGGTATATATGGAGAGCGACCAAACTTCGAAAGAATTGTAAACTTGGGAAAATACGCCTCCATATTCCAAGCGGAGGTATACGTCATTATTGAATGCGCGGATATCAACATCAAAAAAATAAGTTTAGAACAATACGTCAACCACTGGAACAACACGCCAGGTTTGAATCATTCCAATGCGCTAATTAAGGCGTACGACCGTAATATTGCCCGTGAGGCCTTATTGCTAAATAGGAACAATCTACGCATACTGGTGAGGGCGTTCACGGGGCATTATAGCCTCAACAAACACATGCACAACCTCAAGCTCCGGGACACGAAAATATGCAGGTTCTGCCAAGGGGCAGAGGAACTCCCCTGCACCTCATGTGCGAGTGTGGCCCGCTGATGCGTAAAAGATACACCCACTTGGGGGGTTATTACCTCCAACCATAGGAGGTAAAACAATCTGGCGCCAAAAGACTGTTGCGGTTCTTAAAAGACACGAGGCTTAGCGCAGAATTATTGTAGGTGGTGAACACAATAGATCAGCAATGGTCGCAGTGTTACAAGGCTCATAAAGACCTTAGAAAAGCCCCACACAACAAATAAAAAAAAATATAATAAGTGCGGGCAATTATGTGACTATTTAATTATCATCATCGGCAGAGCAAATATTGCATTTTTCATCTCGTTATCTATCATCACAATGAAGCTCATTTCAAGCTCATTCTAAATTCAGTGCTACTATCTATAAATCTCGGCATATGCAGCTGTGAAAAGAAGAATATTGTTTATAGTGCAATGTGGAATGTGGTGGTTCGCGTTGGTCCGCGAGATTCTTAATTAAAACAGTACTCCCGCAGCGATGCCCCACCTCGAGCTGTTATTTATGCTCCTAATAATGACACACCACTATGTACACGTATATTAAAAGGGTCAGAGGGTATAAATAACGCATACGGTGCCTACATAATGAGAATGAACATGATTCTTCTGTTTGGAATAATAGTGATTTTACTTTGCCGGCAGAGGGTAAGTATTGTGAAGGCACTTCTGTGTGTCTGGCACACTGTGTCATTTCCTTCACGATAGAGTTCAAAGGCTTGTATGTACTGAAGTCCCTACATATCAATTTCTCCAAATCAATCGGATTAACACACTTATTTCATCACTCCTTTCAGGATTGCGTCATGTATCAGGGTATATAAACCAGTACATTCGACCAATCAATTATCATTCCTCGAGTGATCATCTCCTAGTGAGTGCTTCTGTAGCTACGACTCTTCGTGAGCAGGTCAATGCATTAGCCAGTGCTACCACCTCATCCTTCCTTCCTTATCGAGTTGAGTAAGCTGAGGTCTGTCATTCCTGCAGACCCGAGCAAGTATCGAGGAGACATAGAATCTGTGATACAAAAGGTAACCTTTCCTTCCGCGCCGTGCCGCGATAATTATTCGGGAACGTTATTCTGGCAATATAGTACGATACGGCATAATATTCAAATCACTGTAAATAAATTGTTAAATCGATATACCAATAATAAATAAAACCTTCTGATAACATAAATTGCATCTTATTACGGAGTAAAAGGACTTGTTGACACCCGGCTCTCACAACAAATATCTTGGGGTCAGTGAGAGTCGGCCTTCCGTCACAGGCCTAATGCGATTTAGCTGAAATTTGGCATACAGGCATAATTTGGTAATGACAAGAGTTGAAAAAATGAAGAGAGATGTGGTTGAAATCGGTCTGCCAGGGGGCGCGGTAATCATTCTTCAATCTCGAAACATTGGACTTAAAGACTGCAAATTCGGTACAGTTCACCCGTTGTAGTCGACACCGCCCTGGTGTCGACTACAACGGGTGAACCCGTCACCCCATGCTGGTAAAACGATGGGATGAGCGAAGAATACTTAGAGACAATACAAATCTACTGTCTATCTATGCCAACATGCCCGTCAGAGACCAACGCTATACGGCGAGGCACCGGAAAAGGGGTACCCAGCGGGCAGCTTCGCCCCCTGACTACAAATTTTGAAAGGATATCTCCGTCTGGAATTAACCATCATGATAACTCCAACCCCCCGACTGGTCATGGGTTTGAAGTCCTTTGCGCCACCTTTACCTGCCTTATGTTCAGCGGTGATTCGGTTTGAATCTATCGCGGACCAAATATATTTTTTACCCAACTCTGAATTCAGGACCAGGTAGCCTAATGGTCATTTCAAGAGTGGTTGACGACAGGTCAACATCCATCCCCGCTGCTTAGAAGATATTACTATAGTCTCTAGACTCCTTCCAAAATTAGTCAGAGTGCAAAACCGATGACGTCGCCGAACGGTACACAAACCGTCCAATAGCGCTGGGAGACAATCCCACTAGGAGAAACCGATTCACCAGCCATGAGGCCTGATTCGGTACCAATATGCCTTTTTGAGCCGAAATCAAATTGTGAAATTTCGTTTGGAATATCTCATATACAACCGACACAAATATTTTGGAACTCCGCCATATTTAAGAAGATACATCAAGGAAATTACTACAAATATACGAGTAGTACCAAAATACTACTAAAATACTTCGAAAAACTACTAAAAGACTACACAAATCTTAGAAATACACCCGCAATTATAATCGAACACTTTAGCTATTAAGGGGGGGCATTTGGTGCGCTGGGGGAGGAGGTTGGTGGTTGGCGGGGCAGGGGGGGGGGGGGGGGGAGAGCGCGGAAGGAATGCAAGTGGAGGGGGGGAGGTTGACTATTTGCTGGTAAAAGTCTTGGGGTGATTCAACCGTTTTTTTTGGTGTTCTTGCTATGCCTAAGTATGCTAGTCTTGTCCCATGACTAACGCCCAGAGAAATCACTTTAGGAACAACGTCGACCATGGATTTAATACTTTTCGAAATAAAATGCAATGCAACTTTAATGTGAATAATTATTGTAATAATAATTGTAATGTGAATAATTAATATTTTAAAGAGCAATGGCCAAAAACGCATGGGTGGTGGGCCCACCTTCTTGATGGGCGGTGGGATCTCTTCAATAACAATAAAGTATTTATCATTGAAAAGAACTATATTTAGGTAAAATATTTATTACTACTACAATCTACCTAAATTATAAGCCATTTCAGAGTTTTGAAGTTCGGAATCTTAAATATGTCTAAGTACACGATAACCCAATGTTTCTCTGTTTTATAAATTAAACGCGGAACCTAAATTTTCAAATAAAGAAAAACTACAAAAAACTATACTTACTCTATTTTAATACTCAAGGGTAGGCTACCGAAATTTTCTATTTTGAATTGCCAAAAGGAACATAGTTGTACAGTAATGATTATGGCTTAGTTTTCTCTTTCCACGACGAATAACCCTCCGCCTGGCCGACAGAATGAACCTAATGCGGGGTGGACAAACATGGCCTCATCTCATCTGTGCACACCCGCTCGCCTGGATTCGACTTGTCCCGGCGCGAATGAAAAAACAACCTGCTACTCTCTATCCCTAGTCACAGCAGTGACTTCTTCTCATTCTCTTTCACCGTGCATGGAGCCCGTCTTTGGAATGCTTTGCCGAAAAATGTGAGAACCGCGCCAAGCATAACAACTTTTAAAAACAGACTCAGAGAGCATTTGAAATCCTCCAGATAAATTCCCTTTCCCCTCCCATCCCCATCCTTTTAAAACTTTAGCGTCCTTATAGGTGTTAGATTATTTTGATGTGGCAAATCTGTGCCCACAAAGAGTAAAGTATATACTTTTTTCCATCCTCCTCTATTTTATTTGTCATACTCTTTATATAGGTTAAGTTATGTAGTCTACTCTCAAATAATGTTCTTACAATAGTATAGGTTAGCTCTAAAATATTGCCTGCAGGCAATAAGCTCGCCTTTTCTTAAGAAAAAGAGTTTTATTATTATTATTATTATTTTATTATCTCTTAATGCATCTAAATCAAACTCCATCAATTTCTCTCTTCGGCCGTCCCAAAATAATATCTTCAGTATTAGCTATGGTGATAAAGTATTAGAAATTGTTGATCATAAGAAATTTCTAGGCATTCATATTGATAGCAATCTGCAATGGTCGACTCACCTAGAAGAGCTGAGCAAAAAATTAAGTAGCGCCACATTTGCCATAAAAAAAATCAAATTGTTATGTGGCTTTGAAGCTTCCAAATCTGTCTACTTTGCCTATTTCCATTCCCTATTAAGTTATGGCCTCATGTTCTGGGGAATGGCGGCAAATGTTATACGGATCTTTCGCCTACAAAAACGAGCGATTAGAAATCTGTTCTCAATATCTTCGCTAACATCTTGCAAGCAGTACTTCATCGAATCTGGTATCATTACTTTGTACTCCGCGTATATATACCAAAATATCATGTATACGAGAAAAAATATCGAGACTACCTCAACTAACTCAAATATTCATTCGCATAATACGCGAAATAAAGAGGACTTGCGTCATTTTAAGGTGCGTCTGAGTAAGGTTCGGAATAGCTTTCTCTGCCAATCTTACTTATTCTACAACAAACTTCCATTACACATCAGGGGCCTTGGGGAGGTTCACTTTAAGAAAAAGGTACAGGGTATTTTGACTAAAAACCCCATTTATAGCATTGAGGATTTCGACAATATCAATTTTTCGCAGCTCTATTGACCTACTTGACTATTATTATTCCTTATTCTTTCTATTATTGACTATTATACAATTGCGTTTTTTTTTGTCTTCTAACTATTTATTTACTATAATTATTATTACTGATTTCTTTGTATTTGTGTTTTTTCTAACATCTTCCCGTATGATAATTTGTGAAATTATCCAATATTTGTTTGATTATTTAGTACTTAGGATTATATAGAAAATTAGATAGAGAATTTTACGAAATTACTTAAGAATTTTGATTGAAAATATTGGAAAATGTTGTTTCCTCTACATGTATAACCTAGAAAATCTGCGCTTGGATGTTCAACGTTCATACCTTGCAATACCGACGTTCATATCTGATACCTTAATTGGTATTTATATTATACTTGTTATTTTTATTTCTTTTGACATAACCCTTGTGTAGGAACTCCTATCAACTGGTTTAAAATAAAAGAGAAAAAAAAATTTATTATAATTGCATTCGAATTTACAGTACCTATTAAAGAAACAATATCACTTTAATAATAGTATTTATTTATTCAACAAATAAAGTCAGCCATTTTACGTGTTAAAATTAGGTCTTGTGGCTCTGGCTTTCAGGCTTGTTTGTATATCTGGTATATGGTATGTATACCACTAATTGCATGCAAAATTGCAGTAGCTATCAGAGAAAAAATATTACTGTAATAATATTATGTATTTATTCAACGAATACATTCAAACCATTCTAAGTTAATATTAGCTCTTGAGATTCTGGCTTTCAGGCTTGTTTATATATCTGGTATATGTTATCTATGCCACTATAATTGCATGAAAAATTGCAGTACCTACCTTTTAGAGATATTATTTAACTATAATAATAATATGTATTTATTCAATGAATAACGTCAACCATTCTACGTGTAAATATTATGTGGTTGTGGCTTTCAGGCTTGTTTATATATTTGGTATATGGTAGGTATATATGCCACTATAATGGCATGCAAAATTGCGGTACTTATCAGAGAAAAAAATATCTGTAATAAAATTATGTATTTATTCAACGAATAAAGTTAACCATTCTACGAGCTAATAATTAGCTCTTAAGGTTCTGGCTTTCAGGCTTATTTATATATCTGGTATATCTTATCTATGCCACTATAATTGCATGCAAAATTGCAGTAGCTTGTAGAAAAAAAATATTACTGCAATAATGTTATGCATTATTCAACGAAGAAAGTCAACCATTTCACGTATTAATATTAGGTCTTGCGCTTCCAGCTTTCAGGTTTGTTTATATCTCTTTTTTATGTTATAAAATATTGCAGCATCTATTGAGAAAAATAATCTCTAAAAATATTATATATTTATTCAACGAATAAAGTCAGCCATTCTACCTATTAATATTAGGTCTTGTGCTTCCGGTTTTCAGGCTTGTATATATAATTAGGCCTTCTGGGTACAGAGGCTGTTTGAACGAATGAAACGAAATTATCCCCGCGCAGGGCTGTGGCGACCGTACGAAATACTGGGGGACGGCGGACAACCAATATGTCGCAACCAGCTAAACCAATTATGGCGAATATAATATGAATGGTTACTGAAGCGAAATAAGGCAAGAGAGATGCGTCGAAAATGTGTAAATGAGTAAATTGGTTTCAGCGTTATGAAAGCCAATGCGGCGTTCAGTCGTGTATTTTTAGCAGGGAAGCATTATTATGACGGCATGGCCACGTGGGCTTTATGACTCATTGGGCCGTTCAATTCAGTATAGCTACACGAGAGTCAGTATAGCTAGACTAGCGTGTCATAGTCTACCTTAAAAAATTAAGTAGCGCCACATTTGCCATAAAAAAAATCAAATTGTTATGTGGCTTTGAAGCTTCCAAATCTGTCTACTTTGCCTATTTCCATTCCCTATTAAGTTATGGCCTCATGTTCTGGGGAATGGCGGCAAATGTTATACGGATCTTTCGCCTACAAAAACGAGCGATTAGAAATCTGTTCTCAATATCTTCGCTAACATCTTGCAAGCAGTACTTCATCGAATCTGGTATCATTACTTTGTACTCCGCGTATATATACCAAAATATCATGTATACGAGAAAAAATATCGAGACTACCTCAACTAACTCAAATATTCATTCGCATAATACGCGAAATAAAGAGGACTTGCGTCATTTTAAGGTGCGTCTGAGTAAGGTTCGGAATAGCTTTCTCTGCCAATCTTACTTATTCTACAACAAACTTCCATTACACATCAGGGGCCTTGGGGAGGTTCACTTTAAGAAAAAGGTACAGGGTATTTTGACTAAAAACCCCATTTATAGCATTGAGGATTTCGACAATATCAATTTTTCGCAGCTCTATTGACCTACTTGACTATTATTATTCCTTATTCTTTCTATTATTGACTATTATACAATTGCGTTTTTTTTTGTCTTCTAACTATTTATTTACTATAATTATTATTACTGATTTCTTTGTATTTGTGTTTTTTCTAACATCTTCCCATATGATAATTTGTGAAATTATCCAATATTTGTTTGATTATTTAGTACTTAGGATTATATAGAAAATTAGATAGAGAATTTTACGAAATTACTTAAGAATTTTGATTGAAAATATTGGAAAATGTTGTTTCCTCTACATGTATAACCTAGAAAATCTGCGCTTGGATGTTCAACGTTCATACCTTGCAATACCGACGTTCATATCTGATACCTTAATAGGTATTTATATTATACTTGTTATTTTTATTTCTTTTGACATAACCCTTGTGTAGGAACTCCTATCAACTGGTTTAAAATAAAAGAGAAAAAAAAATTTATTATAATTGCATTCGAATTTACAGTACCTATTAATGAAACAATATCACTTTAATAATAGTATTTATTTATTCAACAAATAAAGTCAGCCATTTTACGTGTTAAAATTAGGTCTTGTGGCTCTGGCTTTCAGGCTTGTTTGTATATCTGGTATATGGTATGTATACCACTAATTGCATGCAAAATTGCAGTAGCTATCAGAGAAAAAATATTACTGTAATAATATTATGTATTTATTCAACGAATACATTCAAACCATTCTAAGTTAATATTAGCTCTTGAGATTCTGGCTTTCAGGCTTGTTTATATATCTGGTATATGTTATCTATGCCACTATAATTGCATGAAAAATTGCAGTACCTACCTTTTAGAGATATTATTTAACTATAATAATAATATGTATTTATTCAATGAATAACGTCAACCATTCTACGTGTAAATATTATGTGGTTGTGGCTTTCAGGCTTGTTTATATATTTGGTATATGGTAGGTATATATGCCACTATAATGGCATGCAAAATTGCGGTACTTATCAGAGAAAAAAATATCTGTAATAAAATCAAGATTTTTTTTCATTGTTTTTTGCTTAAATTTGTCTTTAATAAAGACATTTTATTTTGGTTTGCAAAAGGATACGCTTTGTTTTTGAGATGTGGATGAAGGGTGATCGTTCGCTAGCGATAAAGGGATCCCATTAAACCTACAGTGTACCGTCGAAAGTGGTACTCATCCAAGAATACATCTCGTTTAAACAATAAGCATTTCCCAGTCCAGTCCGGGAAAACCTTCCAGCTATGTAAGTGGCTTTTATTATTTTTATTTTTTCATCAAAGTGTCATCCTTTAAACGAATTCTTTATATATATATATATATATATATATATATATATATATATATATATATATATATATATATATATATATATATATATATATATATATATATATATATATATATATATATATATATATATATATATATATATATATATATATATATATATATATATATATATATATATATATATATATATATATATATATATATATATATATATATATATATATATATATATATATATATATATATATATATATATTTATCTGTATGGATAAATATATAAACTACAAATATTTCATAAAAAAACGTAATAAAAATTATTATGAATACATTCGTTCACTTTCTGTAACGGCAGTGGTATTGTTTATTCTTATTGATATATTTACTTGTGTAAAAGTGCAATAGATTTTTCGTATATTAGTAAAGCAACGATGTGAGCATCAGTTGTTTATAGAAGCCTGTTTTAGGTTTTATGTTATTACGAGTCGTGAAGTACACTTTTAGTACGTTCTTATTATTCACATTTCTTATCTTAATTGCTCGACACGAATATTGGCAAATAATTTGCCAGAGTTTGGTTGGACAATCTAGATTTATGGATAATCCGTCTCTTCACATTCCTCTATATTATTTCTATTGAATTAATTCTATTCGATTCTAGTACATACTTCTAGTTAAATCAAATCGAATTAATATGGAGCAATGTGGAGAGACGGATCATTCATAAATCTAGTTTGTCCAACGAAGCTCTGGCAAATTATTTGACAATATTCATGTCGACCTAGGTACCGTAAGAAAGTATGTTTACATAGGTTTCAATTACGATAAGAAATGGGTTATAATATGAATGTATTAAAAGTATGTACAATTCACGACTCGTAATATCATAAAACCCAAAGCAGGAGGAGATAGTCGTACTATTACATGACCATTGTTCCTATTATATAAAAAAAATCTTTTCGAAGTGCTTATTCCTAACAATGTCTAATAAAATATAATGCGAACGCAAAAGTCGTTAAGTTGGTAAAAACCTGACCGATCAGGACAATTAATTAAGGTAACTGAAAACGTTCGACTTCAAAACGTCGCGGCGTTTGGTGTTTACTGTTTTGGTTAATTCCACCCCCTAAGAATTTGTAATTAGTATGTATTCTAATTAATTTCTCTGAAATACACATTTTACAATTATTGTTATCTACTGAAATATTTCGAAAAGTAGGATAGGCAGATACTTACTTTAAAGGCTTGAGAGTAAGTGGTCCAAGATCTTATGAACTAACCCTGTGAAGCGATCGGTTTATGTCTATATAGATGCAGGTAAAATCGATCTCTTTACAGTAAAACAGACGGTTACAGCTTTATTTTATTGCATTTTAATGCCACTTATGTCAAAAAAGATTTCGACTATATGTAGGTATCACTTGAAGGTGTTGACTACAACGGGCGAATCATTATCCTTTTAACGATAATGATCGTTCTGTCTCCCGTGGGGTGAGCGTAGAGGACTTTGGGACGATACAAATCTACCGTCCATCAAAGCCACGAACCCGCCAGAGTCAAACGCCTTACGGCGAGGCACTAGGAATGTAAACAGCGGACCACCTCACCCCCTGGCTACCAGGTTTGGCAGGATATCTCCGTATCGAATTAACCTTCAGGAAACCTCCGGCCTTCCGACTTATAATGAGACCAAAGTCGCTTGCGCAGCCTCTACCTATTGTATTGCAGCGTTATTTCAATATAAATTTAAAACGGACCTGGTCGTCTTTTGCAAGTAATGCAATCGGTTGGCCGATATCATTATTACGGAATCGGGTAACCGATAGGTCGTTTCAAGAGTGACATGACAACAGGTCAACATCCTACCCCGCTGCTTAGGAGACAGTATATTTCCGTAGTTTAATAGAATAGAATAACTTTATTGTGCTATATAAAAACATAACTTTATGAATATTACACTGGTTTTATCTCCATGCTCCTTCAGAGTCAGAGTGCACAACCGATTGGGTGACTGCATGGTGCATAAACCGTCCAATAACGCTGGAGGGCAACCCCCAGGAAAATCGATCTACCAGTCGTGGGGCCTGAGATGCGGAAGTCTTTCCTGGAGAGTCTATCGCCCGAGGAGGCTACTGAAAAGGAGCTGAATCGTGAGTTGGGCCGACCCGAGAATACATTGGATATTATGGCCCAAGCTGCACGAAACCATTCACTACCCATAGGCATCAGAGAAATATTTTCCATATTTTCCATTTTCCATTTATAATTTATAATGTTTTCCATTTTCCTGCACGAAACCATATGTATCTGACCAATATTTTCCATGGAGTATCGTTAACGACTGTTCACCACCAATCTTCTGAGTGATTTCAGTTTACGGCCATTTTTATAAAGGCGCTTTTTCTGGAGTCTTTTGCGCTATTGGGTATATAGGTACTGTGCTTTTAGCCATGCCCTTGGAGTATTCCAAAAGGTACATCTGATTGATATTAAAGGGCGTCAGCAGTACCTACCGTGCGATTTTTATATTTTTTCGTTATTAAGATTTTTTGATCTAAATATTATTTTAACCTTTCAAATATCCTACAAATACAATTATTAAAATTTATCTGTTTAGTTCACATAGTCTTACATACAACATAATATGCGTTTATTGAACTATATAATTATCTAATGTCCCCAATATGTTTGTATATACCGAACTGTTCCTTATATTTCAAGGGCTTTTGTTCATCTAATGACACATTGATTCCTTGCTATAAAATTACACAATTTGGCATGCGTTTGAGTCGCGGAGCGCCCGCGCCGTCGCAGTATATACAGTTATATTTTATTTTTCAAGCACAATGGGAATATTTTATTATTATATGGTGTCCCAGAACTGGACCGACAAACTTAAGGTGGTGATAGCTTTGGTCAAGACCGGGTAGCTAATATACAAAACAGGTGTCCAGAAAAATCTCATAGTTTTCGAGTTACACTAGATTTTCGAAAATAATCTCTTTTTTCAATCTTTTAAGTAAAAAAAAACGATTATTGATAATTTTCCCATGAAAATATTCTTAATTCGGTACACTATTCGTAATTACATTTAAATTCTCCACAAAAATATAATAAATGTAACATTTTTTAAAAAAATTAATAAAAAAAATATGTCATGTTAATGAACACATGTTTTATTATTTAGGCAGGTCTTGACCAGAGCAATCATCAACTAAATTCTGTCGGTCAAGTTCTGGGATACCATACATATGCTTAATAATAATACGGGGAATATTTGAGACATCATCTAGGTATTTGGGGCATAGAATGCCCCAAATATATCAATCAGGGACACCATGCATATGCTTTAATAAGGGTAATATTTTAGACAGCATTTATGTATTTGGGACATTCTATGAGAAAGTAAACCTCGATGTCAAATAATAAAGTTATACAAAATCATATAATTATTCTAAAAAATATATATTTCTTTTTGTATTTTTACTCTATTGTAAGTTGTAATGGTAGATACTTTAATGAATGCGACATACATTGGTGTTGTTAGCAGCACTGTAAAAACCTTTATGTTTACCATTACACGAGATTATTTTGAAGCTGAGACATAATAAAATAAACATAGCTGAAGCATATTTCCACACAAACACAAGTTCCTGAAATGATTCCGAGTGGGAGACTTTGGTCTTAATAATTCGTAATGAATAAGCTTCATAATTATTGTAGCCGCTGATATTGCTTATATAAGTGTTAGCACTTTATTTTGTACAAACTGTTTAAAAAAGCTTCTATTTTCATAATAAAGTCGCAAGTGTTCCACCCATGACAAGAGTTGTCCCACACGTGACATGAACAAATTAGCTGTTTTTTTATTAATTATGAAAATGAAGTTAGTGTATTTGTTTACGTCATTATAGCTAAACATCAACTGTATATGGAAATGTCTTATTTCGATAAAAATGTAAAATAAATTGACAGAGTTTTCGTCAAATATTTCTTATAAATAAGTATGTCTATTTTTTGACCCACCTGTGACAGAAGCATATCTTAGTTTTATTATCAAATGAAATAAAATGGGATTAATATTATGTTGCTGAATTATTCATTGAAGATAGAATTAGGGGTCTGGCACACTGGTCCGACGTACGCAACGTATGCAACGCATTATGACATCTGGCCCTGACACACCCATCCACGCAAAGTTGCGTGAGATAAGTATGTCTGCTTTCATCTAAATTCAAGGGGGCCAGATCATACGTAGGCCCAGTGTGTCGGACCCCTTAGTCGTTATCTTCAAAAAGAAATATTTTATTTTTCATATTGTGTACCATTTTAAGGCATCTAAGACACTATTTTCTATGCAATTATTATATTATTATTAATATATTATTACACTAATTCACTATGCAAATGTCCCACCCGTGATGATTCATGCCCGCATCGCTTTCAATTTACGCGTGATACCGCGACACTGATTATGCCCTTCTCGTGCTAACGTGTAGGTATTTCCCTTATTTCTCATATTCTAAAAGCGCTAATTACCCACCAAGTTCTAAGCAAGACAGTGAGTGATCGACGTTTGAAAAACGTCGTCTGGCGAATTATTAATGCAAATCGGCTAGAAGTCATTTAGCGGAGCAAGAGAGGCTGCAAAAGCTGGATAAAGTTGACAACGTGCGCCGCAAAGTTGGTGCATTTAAACCGCACCTGGCTGCGGGAGCAGAGAAGGCGCCTGACACCACCCATTTATATTCCATCAAGAGGCTGCCTAGATGTAATATAAATTTGCTCCCACGGAGAGTTGCGGCGATCTTGGACGTTTACATCGGGAAAGGCGGCCATGAGTGGAATTTCATACTTCATACAACATAGCTTGGTACAGGTCGATTATTATAACTTGGGCTGGCTGGATGTATCAGTACACACAGATAGAATAGGTACACGAGAGGTTATATGGCTTTTGATTTATTTTGATTTATTTTTACTCATTTATTTATTTTATTTTATTTTTATAACATAATATTTTGTAGCTGAATTTATTTTATAATTATTTTCTACTATTTTTATTATATAATGATTATTCCGATTTTTTAATGATTATTTTGTTTATTTATTAATATTTTTTATAAGTGTAAGTAATATGATCGAACGAGTAATAATATGATCTCTCAATTTAGGAAAAAATCAGTTGGGTCACCCCAAGACCATGTCTAATTTTATCTGAATATTAATTTCATGTATAAATTCGATCCGTGAGTTTGGCCGACCCTGAACCTTAGTGGCCAACTGCAACAGGGCCCATTAGCTCCCAGGGAATAGCAGCAAGCCATTTATAGCATTTTTTTACTGAAATATATTTAAATTTAGTCACATGGGTGTGAAAACAAGAAAAATATTATTATCTGGCGTACCCAAAATGAAATTAGACTTGAAAATTTTCTCGTAACTCATTATAAAAGTTAGAATGTCCTTTCGGTGCTTAAGAGATCATTATTCGTTGCTTCGAGCGTAGCGAAATTACTCCGTCAGACGTCGCGTCACGGACAAAAGTCCCTTTTCTTTATCAAGAAACTTTTTAAGAAATTCCTTGAGATATTCGAATAATGGCGAGCGAGGATAAAGCGTACCTGAGAGAGATGCTTATCCGCCGATATGACAGTGATTGAACTTGTTATACGGTTTGGTAAGATGAGTAAAATAACATTTTGAAGGTCATATACGTAAATATACGGCTGACTTCTAGTCGCTTAGCATTGTCTAAAGACATTTTATAAAAAGTACGATTATTTACGAATGTACGATATTTTAATTATTTAATATTGTATATATTTTAATACAATAAAATCCTGACACTGAAAGTACGGAAATATAAATTTAGTCAGCTCTTCCCATTAACGAATAAACCCTATTAGCTGAAACCCGTCAAAATCGACGGTCACTTTATTGACAGTAATGTTTCAAAAATAAACGGAAACATACTTCTTATTTATGTACAAATAATATTTTGTGGATTAATTTGATTATGTTTCGGTTTCTTGCTCATTTGATCTACTACCAGGAATGTCACCAAGGTCTTGGAGAAAATGGACAGCAACAATCGAAGAGTGATGCGTATGTGATATGACGTGTGACAGAAAGTAAACAAAAAGTTTCGCTCCAATTCAGCTTACTTTATGAACTATACGCCAGATGGCGGTGAAATGATTGAAGTCTTTGAAATTTGTTTCTATATTGAGTTAAAAAAATCGGTTGTGTCACCCCTAGACTTACCCGACAAGCAGACAATCCCCCTCGCATGCCAAACCCCCTAAATCCCCATCTTCCCCTCCCCAACACCTTTCAACACCCTCCCCCCCCTCAGACCCCTCTGCTACATCTGCCCCTTCCCTCAACCTTTCCCCCAACCCTCCTGCTCTCTGACTCCCATTTCTACCCCATTCTACCCCAACCCCCCTCTTCCTAACCCCTTTCCAACTCCCCTCAAATCTCTCTCTCCGCCCCTCCCCTTAACCTTTCTCCCAACGCTCCCTCTCTTTCACTCTCTCCCCCTTCTCCCCCACCCCCCCCCCCCCCCCTCCTCTTCCCCCCCATCCCATCACTCCCCCCCTAACTATCGCCTCCTCCCGCCCGCCCTTCACCCACGAGTTAGCGTACGAGTCCACGAGTTAGCGTGCGCAAAAATCCGTTCGTATGGCAGTACCCATTTCTATCGCAGGTGCGGATCCCTAAATCTAGTCATTTATTCACATTGATGAATTAAACCTATTGGCGAAATTCGTATTAAGTGTTACGTATTATCTTGAAGTTATCTTGCATACAGACTACTCGTAACACATAAACACACGCACAAATAAATTAGTTAGCACAACCAATAGTTTATTTATTAGGAACCATACAGTTTAAATATACAATTCAAAAATAATTTTATTGCTATTGAAATGATTAGGATTTTTTATAATATTACACTAATTTGGTCGAATTAGTTTTTTATAAGCTATATTTTTTTATCTTTTATGTAGAGTTAGGTCAATTTTATCTCGACACGTCATGATAAAACCCCTTGGATTTATTCCGATTTTGTGTACTGTTTTGTCATTGACGGCCACCTTAAAATTATCCAAAACAGTAATCAATCCGACCATAGTTTGAAGTACCCCAAACCGCAATCCTGAAATAGAAGAAAAATAATTATGAATGCAAAGCAACCAAGGAAATCACCGCACGTAGCCGATCCATCGTGTAATATACTCCTACTTTGGGGTGATTATCGAATGGCTGTACTTATAAAATTATAGCAAAATTATAGCTATATCACAGCTGTAATCAGCTCATCCATACGATGAATACAACTAATTGACAAAAGCAACTAATTGGCAATTGGCGAGGGATCAGATAATTTGTTTGAAAGTTACACCACCGTAAACGAGCTTTAAATGTTGTAACCCAAGAACCCACAGTTCGATTTCCAAAATTTCATGAATAAATATCCATTGAATTGTCTATTGTATCCTAATTGATCTTTATTTCGTTCAATTAGGTTGGCTAACGTTTGCGACCATACCATATTTTTGACTATTTTAAACTAATTCTTTAATTTTAATTCCTTCTTCAATCTATTTTTCCTAATGATATTTTACGATTTTTGATTGAATGTTTTTTTAAATGACTTTTTTAAATACTTATGAATATCTAATTTGATTTCGTTTGTTTTTCTTTTATTTTAACTGAACAGGTAAAATATTTTTCTGGTACACCTGCCTTAGTACAGGCCTAGGCCTAGTTAGGCGGTGTTGACGTAGTGACCAAGATGCAGCAGTGTGCTCTATTTTTCGCTACTGGTCCAAACACATTTTTTTTGTAATGCTGCCGGAATTTATATCTCGTGCTTTACTTTAAATAAATAAATAAATAAATAAAATACGAATGTACATAAAAGGGATATATAAGTCGCCCGTTTTTATGGCAGCTCCCCGATCCATTCGGGGTATGGAACTCTTTAATTTATCGGTTCTTCCAATCGACCAATGAAACAAATTGGCAAAAGAAATTTCGAAATCAGACAACGCATTCTTGACTTTTGGCCTCTTAATACTATAATTGTAACGCAAGAACTTATAGTCCGATTTTATAAAATTTCTTCGGCATTTGGTTTTTCTTTTAAATTCAGATAACTAAAAAAGAGTTGGTCAATGTGATTTTGCAGTCGTCCGTTTGAGTGACTTGGTTTATGGACGGCCCCCAAAAATCAGCTCTTCACGTTTATGAATAAAACTGATTAGCGAAAAAATTTCCGAAATTGAACAACGCGTTCTTCAGATATCGATGAACCAGGGATGAGACAGGCAGAGAGACTTGATTCTATTGGTTTTTCTGGTTCAAAATGTTCTGAATCGTGGATAATTTTGAGCGAAACCTATTTTCGAATTTCTTTAGGTAAATGCAAGACGCTTCGCGCCAGCCTTATGTTGCGGCGTCGGGCTGGCGCTAGCGTAATATACGAGTAGATTTGCCTTAGAAGCCATGAACACCATGTTCCGTATAGTCAGGGTGAAGGCGGATGGAAAGACTTCCTGATAATGAAATCTTTTTAGAAACCTTATAGTGGCGGTTTTTTGAGATATTTAATTCCTAGGGAACTGTTAGGCCTCTTGTTCCCACACGTTTTTTCGATGTGAAAGTCCATGGTTAATTCGCCGTGTCTAGACGAGGTCGTCAGTGGGTATGAATAACTATGGAAGCTTGTCCACGGACACTACGGAAAAACGGCACGGCGCCGCCGCCGTATACACCGTACCTATTTGTGGAGTAGAAATGCAAAACGCATTATGTCACATTTATAAAAAAAATCTAATGGTACAGTTTTATCAAGTAGCCTATTTGAACTTGCGAAATGCATTTTGTACCATATAAAATTGTATTTTTTTTTTGGATATTCATTGTAGCTTATAAAACATTTAATAGATTTGGTCCATAAAGCGTGTTTCTATTGCCGTTAAAGATTAAATGTGTCAATCGTCAGATTGGCTGACTATTCAATCCTGCGCACAGACTTATTAGGAAACTAGTACCAAATCCTGCGTTTGCACGGTTGATGCGCTTGAAAGTTTTCAATAACAGGGTTCTGTTGCTTCTTGAGGGCTCCATCAAGAGTTTTAATGACATATTTTTAAATTATTATTTTTATTAACATATTTTTAAAGTAATAGTTTAATTTGTTTATTAGTAGGTACCTAATACTTTAAGCAACATTGTTGGTATTCGTTTTTACTCAATAATAATAGCAAAAAAAAATATATTAAAAATATTTCGCAAATGTTTTTGTGAAATATTATTTTTGTTTTCATAAAATAATACCCATGTATTACCGACTTATTTATGTATGTCTTACTTATATAACCAGATTAAATAATTTTAATAAAATGCGTTCTGCAGGCCTAGTAGTTCGTATGGAGTTGCAAAACGTATTTTGTCCACTTTTACTTTCAATAGCATTATGTCCAAATTCAAACTCTAAAACAAAACAAAAAAATAAACAAACGACAGTTTTTTGTACATAGGCATTAAAGCGACAAGACTTTTAGATTATCAAACACAAAAATATTTTCCTTGCAAGATTTTGAGATACAGGTTTTGACTGTTTCTGAAAATTGCTGGTTGAGGACATAATGCGTTTTGCATTTCAGCCCCACATTTATTCCTCGGCGAGCCGTGTTTATTTACGGCAAAATTTATATGATTGTTGTATGGCAGCGTATGAGATTTTGTCCACGAAACCGAAAGTTTTCACGGCGGATAATCATTTCAACCTTGAATGTTGTTTACGAATAAGAGCTCACGTTTCTTCTGACGCGACTAACGCTCCGTACGGTAAAAAAACGTGCCGTGGAAAGAGGCCTAAAGGTAGTTCATCACGTTTTTCCTTCCCCATACGTTTGGAATATTAAAATTAGTTACAAATGTTAGAAAAAAATGTTATCTCCATACGTTAGATAACATTTGTTTACTTTTAAAAAATACGAGAAATTAACCTTACGTGGCACTAATTTCATGAGCTTTCGATGTTTGAAAGCGAATCCGCGACAAATTTAATTTAAAATCTAAAATATAACAACTTCCAACCGTCGCGAAATCATAAAATTCGGTTTGCCGAGACCTAATTTGAAAGAAGAAAGCATCTTACCCACACAGCAGCAAACTGCTATAAAAGCAGTTGAAATTAGTTTTCTTTATTTTTATTTTAAAGCGAATAAAAACGTTTACTGGACATTTTAATTAGCAATTGATTTTAATAGCTTCCTTCTAATTGTAGATTGTTGATGTGTAATAACATTTATAATCAATTTGTATTTGATTGTCTTTGTTATTTAAATGGTTTCTGCTTAATAGAAAATATGTTAATGTGTTCCTGCAAGATTACAGATAGTGCAGTTTAGATTGTTTTCTAGTTAATTAAAAAAGAGGAAAGCCTGTCTTAAAGTTGTAAAGATTATGTGGCTTGTATGCTTTCTACTGAAATGAAAATAGGCAGTAACTCTTCTCATTGTACACACAAAGAATCGCAAACAATCAACTCCAAAGTCATTTGGATGTTATTAGTTAAACTAAAAAAGCTACAGATTGTTCGTGTGGTGGGATAGCAAACAAAATTAATTAAAATAGGATACAATGGTTTAAAAAAATATATTTTTTTAAACAAAAATAGGAGGGCCATGATTTTTCAAATATTGTGCCCATTTAAATTACTTAAAAAGTAGAGCCTTATTGTCTGATTATTTTATATGGTCTTATATCTGTACTTTTAGTTTAAAATCCATAACGTAGATTTAATTTGATTATTTAACATTTTACTGACAATTTGAATATTACGATGAATAATTTTACTACGGATCTTTTCGAATTACTTACTACTTCATATATTAGGCTTCTATTTTGATTATTTATATTTATAGTTTGACAATCTAGTAGTTAATTTTTGACTACCTATGTATGTTCAGTAAAGAGTAGTAACGAGACTTACTACCTAACCCAATTATTTTGACACGTCCAAGAGCGGTCTTTAGCCGTCAATTGGACACGACAAAAATGTAAATGTAAAAAAAATGTGAAGGAAAAACTCGATTTAAAAGTATTTGTTGGTTACTCTTTTTGCTTAACGCGGTCAATTGTTGTAAACAAATGGTATTATTAATATGATTAATATATGTAAATTAATATTTTCCGAACATATGGAATATATACAATTTTGTCGTTGGCCGTAAGCCATTTTCAGAAACTGCATACTGCTCGTGTTTCATCAATCCGACCGTTAAGTTTTTCGGTTATTGAGGATTGTTTCAGTGTAGAAAGTTTCGTGATTTTAAAGTCATTCCTTACGGATAATTTACCACATGATTTAATGGTGCTTTTACAATTTTGCTGGCATGAAAAAGTTAGACTAATTAGAACGCTTATGGAAGCCCGTGTTTATAAAAAAAATACTCGCAATCAAAAAATCTATCACCATCTTAACTTTTGAAACAAAATAAATAATCACTATTTTATTTCTTACTTGGAATTTTAAATAGGATTTAAACATTATCTCTAGAACTTTATTACAGGTGGTTTTAATTTAATTTTGACATACCTATGCAAACTCGTGGACCCTCGCCAAAAGGCAAATAAACGAATGGATGTCTCTCCGCAACAGCTTCAGGTGTAAATCTTTCCGGTATGAATTTCTCTGGCTCAGGATAGTACTGCGGATCATGATGTAAAGCATAAACAGGAATATTTACCAAGACTTTTTCATCCAACTCCAAGTCAGTGCCGGTTATAGTACATTTACTTGTACATACTCTATCTAGCACTCCAACAGAAGGGTATTTCCTCAGCGTTTCATCTATAACCATCCTCAGATAAGTCATTTCGTAGACAGATTCGTAAGTCAATTTTCCGTTATTTTTTGACAGTATAGATTTTATTTCTTTCACTAACTTTTCTTGTATTTCTGGGTGTTTAGCGAGTTCGTAAAGTGCGAAAGTCATCGTACTAGATGCCGTTTCAAATCCAGCACCAAAGAATATGAAAGCCTGAGCTGCTAGTAATTCATCCGTCATCTTTAAGTCGTTTGTTGAGCTGTGTGTTTCAGTTTTGACCAAACTATTTGATTTTAAGTCAATGAGAATATCAATGAAGTCGTTTCTCGGAGACGGTTTATTATCTCTACTTTGCATCACAGACTTTACTAAACCAATGAAAAATGTTTGCAATTCCATGTTTGTTACTCGGAGTTTGAAGAAATGGTAAACCGAGGGTAAGAAAGAGAAAACAAGAAATTCAATCGCTTCCTTTAGTGAGGGATTGAATGCCTTCTTTCCCATTTTTCTGAACACGGTTTCTTCATCTTGAAGGGAATTCATCTTGATTCCGAACACACAAGTTCCGATGATGTCAGTCGTGTATTTAGCGGTAGCTTCCTTAATTTCTGTTGTTTTTCCTTGAGCTACTGCATCGATGAGGTATTGTTGAAATTGTTGACCGCATTCGATCATCAGAGGGAACATGTTTCGCATTTTCCCAGATGTGAATGTAGGGGTCAATTTTTGTCTGAGGAGTTTCCATTCATTACCGCTTAATAGAAATAAATTTCTAGTAAGTGGTTCTCTGACCGTATCAGGATGAAATCCTCGATCTTGGAAGGAGTTAAAGTCTTTCAATAGCACAGCTTTTATTAATTCTGGATCTCTCAATAGCAACGCAGGTGTTCCTGCTCGAAACGCTCCAACCATTTTTTCAAGTGGATACTGATGATACAATGATTCCGCTTGGAATGCCGGATGAATCTTCAGTAGGAATTCGCTTCTTAATGTTCCTAATATTGGATATGGTTTATTTCCCTTTACGTTCCTTTTCTTCCAGTATTTGAAATTCTTCGTTAAATACCAGTATAATAGGACGCATATAGAACCGATAAATATTGTGCTATCGACAAAGTTAACTTTTAATAAAAACATTTTGGATATGAGCTTGGTGTTGGCGTGTGAGCTTGGTGATACACTGTATTGAATGATAAGGAAAACAAACATTTATATGATTTGACAGCATATCTATACAAATAACCATTACGTAACAGACTAAGAGTTCGAGGTCACAATAATAAGCACTTGCCTAGTCTCCATTATACAGGCTGACGTATAGTTATATACAGAATATTCAGAAATATAGTTTTTTAAAAAGATCTATTTTTTTTTTAATTGATTAGGTACTTATTTTCCCAACAAGTTTAGGCTTAGTTTAAAAATGAAATAAAAAAACAATAAGAGGATCATGACTGCGGTCAAAATTTCGGGCTCTCATTTTTTGTGGTGTTTTTGGTAAAGTTTTTTGGTTTTGTTTAATTACTGACAAAATAACTACTACGCATATCTGCGTTTTCTGCATTGAATCCAATACTACCTATATTTTTAATTCTGTACTGACCATGAAGGAAGAATTTGAATAACTACATATGTAATATGTAAATCGTTTTTTTTTTAATTTTTAATGTATATTTTTTATTGATTTATTAGGTAATTTACATATATCTATATATATGATATATATTATATATATATATATATATATATATATATATATATATATATATATATATATATATATATATATATATATATATATATATATATATATATATATATATATATATATATATATATATATATATATATATATATATATATATATATATATATATATATATATATATATATATATATATATATATACATATATATATATATATATATATAAAATAAAATTAGTAAAAGCTACTTAAAAAGTAGCGAAAGAAATCCCAGTTTGTATTGGGAAATGCTTATGTTTGAATGAGATATACTTACGGATGTGCACGACTTTCGACGGTGCAATGTAAGTTTAAAGGTCTTTTTGCAGTCGACTAACGATCACTATTCATCCATATATCTCATAAATAGGGCTTATCCGTATGCAACACAAAATGCCTTCAATTGAGACGAATTAAGCGAAAAAATAAAAAATTAAACTATTGATCACTTCGGCAAAGCCGTTTTCTAAATGAAAGTGACATTACGAAATAATTAAAATTTCGAATTCTACCAACATTTAAAATATGATACAATTATTAAATAAAATTAATAAACTATTTATTAATAAATAGAGTTTATTAATAAACTCCTCTGCCAGAAATTAAGATTGAAGTTTCTTTTTTCATTTCATTGAGCATATGGAGGTTTTTCTATTTTTATTTCGATTTAATGGCTCGTTGATAAGAAACTCAGCCAATTGTATCATATTTTAAATGTTGGTAGCATTCGAAATTTTAATTATTTCGTAATGTCACTTTCATTTAGAAAACGGCTTTGCCGAAGTGATCAATAGTTAATTTTTTTATTTTTTCGCTTAATTCGTCTCAATTGAAGGCATTTTGTGTTGCATAAGGATAAGCCCTATTTATGAGATATATGGATGAATAGTAATCGTTAGTCGACTGCAAAAGGACCTTTAAACTTACATTGCACCGTCGAAAGTCGTGCACATCCGTAAGTATATCTCATTCAAACATAAGCATTTCCCAATACAAACTGGGATTTCCTTCGCTACTTTTTAAGTAGCTTTTACTAATTTTATTTTAAATAAAAACATCATCCTATAAACGGATTTCTTTACAAACCTTATCAATATATATATATATATATATATATATATATATATATATATATATATATATATATATATATATATATATATATATATATATATATATATATATATATATATATATATATATATATATATATATATATATATATATATATATATATATATATATATATATATATATATATATATATATATATATATATATATATATATATATATATATATATATATATATATATATATATATATATAAATATATATATATATATATATATATACATTTATATTAACTATATTTTTACATTTTATTATTACCGTATCGTATTATTTATATTAATTTATTGTTTGTGCACGTGTATGTATGTATATATGTATGTACGTTATATATCATCATATATCATACATCTACATAACTCATAATATGGCTTCCCTATCCATTTCACCTGCATTTGTTTCATTGCTCATTGCGCTGTAACAATAGATTTAATTTAATTGTGAAAACTTTTAATTGGCCTTAGATGTATATATTATGTGTTAGTATTAAGTATAAAACGCTGTAAGTTTTCTGAAAAATAAAAATAAAAAAAAAAAAAAAATATCTACAGTAAATGGACATATACAATTACAATGTCATAGCCGAGAATCCAGTAGCAAAAAACTGATAACATGTTATGCCAGAAACTGTTGCCAGTGATCGTATTTTAATTTATAATCTATCTAAAGATAAAACATACTAAAAGATTTATTTTTTGTTACATACATATGCAGTTTGAATTTGCTTTTCAAACTTATACTACAGTTAAAATCCACTATGTTTCTTATTTGTTTGTTTGAAAACTTTATGGCACACACAATATAGTACAATATGGTGGCCCTATTGCCACACGGTAATATCTTACAGCCATACCGCCAGGTTTTACGACTAAATGTTTATGTACGACAAATTAATATACAAAAAGTGTATTTTATATTTTACAAGTAGTGGTCATAATAAATGAGTACAATTACATATAAAAACACAGTAATTAAAATAAGACCGAAATTAATAACATATATCAACTCAATAAGGGAGGAATGGGTCATAAGGACGACCTAGGAAAGGGGCGGGGATAGGAGGTATTAAGTAAATGTCTCCTAATATATTTTTTAAAACCTATCAAGCTATCTCAGTGGAAACGGCACAGAGCACAGAGTGAGAACGGGCCACCTGCACTGCAAATGACTTAGAGATGAAAGTTGATGAATACTGAGGTATATCCAGTGATAGATTTCCCTGAGAGCGTAATGACATAGCATGGGATCAAAGCAGATAGAAGAGATTATAGAAGTAAGAATGAAGTACACGAAAGAGTAGCTAGCTATATATGAAAATCCCGACATCGTCTAATGGTAAGCCACCCATTTGCCTCTAGTACATGCTACTTCGCACCCTTATAAAGTTACCTCTAATATCGAAGACTATCGCGGTTGTTTGACATTATAAATAGGATAGAAACGAATTTACAGCGTGAAATTTGTAGCACCCGACGTTTCGGTGACGTTGCAGCCGCCGTTGTCCAGGGTAGACTGAAAGAGCTGTCAATCCGTTGTTTTGGGGGGTAGGCCGCATACCGCTGCCGCCACTGCGTAGGTTATAACGGTGGTGGGGGGCCGGACTCGGAGCGCGCGAATTTCGAAAATCCGTCTTGCACACAACACTCACTGTATCCTGTCTTACGTCTTTGCGTTCGGCGGGAACATTTTTTTTATTTTTTTTATTTAGGTAAAAGGGAGAAATAAGACAGGGTGTGACAGCAAGAACTCTCCGATTTAGGAAACTAATAAAAACCAAACCAAGAAAAATAAAAAAATATTCCCAGTTATATAGGTTTATAGTAGTCCTGGTGTCGCATGCTAATTTAAATCAATAATCAGTTTTTAGGACATTTCAGCAAAACATCAGCCAATTTTGATTCTTACTATGGACGCAAATAACAAAGAGTAATTGATGTGACATAACATAATATTATCGTGACCTTGCTCTTGCCGCCGAGTGACAATGCGACTGCTCAAATAATTATTTATTTGTGATAACGATATTGAAAAGTATCTTTCCGTACACTTGCTGTTTTACAGTATCTTTCCGTACACTTGTAGTTTTATCTTGTTGGATAACACAATCCACAAAATTCACAATCCTTTATGGCTATCATTTTTTTATCCTTCTTTTATCAGCATTTAAATTGGAAGTCCATTAATTATCTAACGTAATGATGCCAATAATGGCAAAACTTAAGGTGGTGCGATTGATATTGAATCGCCACTGTATGTGGATACTGATGAGTACATGATATATGAGAGTGACGACCTCAGCTAGGCCAAGACAACTAGAGTTGCTAACTACAACAGGCGAGCCCGTCACATCAGGAAGTTTTAACGATATTATATCGTTCTGTCTCCCGTGAGGTGAGCGTAGAAGACTTAGGACAAAAACAGTCAACCGTCAGTTACGCCACACGCCCGTAAGAAGCCAACGCCTTACCGCGAGATAACCAGGTTAATTCAGCGGGCCGTTACTCGCACCCTTACTTACTTCCAGATGCAACCAGATTACTCCGGTCTCCCGACTGGTTACAGGTTCGAGGTCGCTTCCTCGCTCGGTCCTCTCTCTTACGTAGCGGTGATACGGTGTCTACCGAATCTATTGCGGACCAAGGCATCCTTTACCCGGCTCTTCACCCGGTGTCGGGTAGTCGAATAGTCGTTTCAAGAGCAGTTGCGCTAAGGTAAACATACAACTACTATAGAAGACAGTACTGTTTCAGACTCCCCCAGCTGTCGGTCAGAATGCACAATCAATAGGCTGACGCCGCACGGTGCGCAGACCGTCCAGGAGCATCCGAAGATTGACTCCTAAGGGAAACTGGCTAGAAGGCCAGAGTCCTACCCTGGCTCGCACTTCTACGAGGAGGCCGCCGGATGGGTGTTGACCCGTTAGTATGACCGACCCTGAGCACATGGGTCTTAGTGGCCAAACTGCAACAGGGCCCATTAGCTCCCCTAGGTCAAGACAGCTGACCAGCTAACCTTGTCGACCAAAGTATGGGCGAATATCAAATCGGAACGTATTTTTACAGTGATCAGCCGTTGAAAAAGTATGTCGTCATGGCGAACGCGCGCTACTGTCTTAACCACTGCATAGTTGTTACTAAACTAACCGTACAAAAAAAGTTAAACTGCGCCCTTTCGAGGGCACACAGCCCCACTCTCCAAGGATTAAATGGCCGCTGTGTTGCGCGCGTTTCAAATATTAGGAAGTTCCCGCGCCGCACCCTGTATATTCTGTAGGAATAAATTGATACTGATAATTATGCTGATTTGCAGAATTGTCAAATTTAATCGGTCATTGTTTCGACCTTGCATTACATTACATTTACATTACATTTACGTCGTGTCCAATTGGCGGCTAAAAACCGCCCTTGGACGTGTCAAAATATTTGTGTTATAAGTAGTTAAGTGTCATTACTACTTTAATCTTTACTTAACATACATATATAATTTTTTTTTTTTTTTTCTTTGGAACCTACTAAAAGTTATTCGTCGTAGAATCGTATTACAAAATAAATAAAAAAATAGTCAATAATTCTAATGGCTACCTACTAAACACACAATAATTAAAATAGTCAGTTAAAAAGTTGAATAATCAAAGCAGAAGACTAACAATTGAAATAGTCAATAAATCGAATATATACGTACTAAAAACTGTACCGTACAATCCAAAGTAGTAAGTAAATTGTTAAATAATCAAACTAAAGCTAAATCTTACATTTAAATACTAAAAGTACATATATATCAGTTTTACTCAAAGAAATTAGAAGCTGGTAGACATGAAGATTTCTAATAATTTTGGCTTTGCTTCTGTACATTAAAAAAACATTATTTTTGATCACATTTTTAACGAATTATCATCTGCTAGTAGGACATTTTCTGCTACATTATCATAGTATCATTTGCTAATATCACATTTTAACGCAATATTATCTGCTAGTATCATCCGCATATTCGGATATTATTACTTCTCTAACCATTTACTCAAATGCCCTAGACTGCGTCATCATTTGCCATCATGCGTCATTACGAAGTGAATGCCATCATTTCTTCGGAGTAGAGAAAAAAATAATTAAAAAAATTGAGGATCTGAGAAATCATTATTGTGTCTGTTTGTCTCTAAGAGCTCACGACACTAATGAACCACTATATTTAAGGCTGATGATTGAGATTAGGATTGACAAAAAAAACAGGATAACTTAACATTTCGGTGTCGGGATGTATAAAAAAATCGGATGTATTATCCCAAGACTTTACCGGCAAGTAGGCAAGGGCAGATTTTATCAGAAAACATCAAAATTGAATTCGATAAGCCCTCTCTATCAGCCGGCGGACGAACCCCGTTGGGTTTGCCCGCAACCGCCTCGGGCGGCGCAGTTCGTTTCTTGGCTGAAGGCGGGTTTAGGCTGAGCACCAACAGATGACGTTTATATTTTATTAAAATATATGGCAGAATTTATATATTATTAGTGTAGTTTATACATGAGATATTCCACAATATGGTTCACACTATAGTTTCGGCCCAACAATACATTTGTCTAACAAATTTTAAGTCTCTAAGTCGAATATTTCGAGATTAAAATATGTCTAGTGCGCTTCCTGGTGAACCGATTTTCACC
Source organism: Micropterix aruncella (assembly GCA_944548615.1). Lineage (NCBI taxonomy): Eukaryota > Metazoa > Arthropoda > Insecta > Lepidoptera > Micropterigidae > Micropterix > Micropterix aruncella. The sequence goes on from OX155953.1 coordinate 18,145,120, forward strand.
ACAACTCTTGCCGTGACCAAATGATGTCTGCATGCCAAATTTCAGCTCAATCGGATAAAGCGTTTGGCGCTATCGCGGAGGACTATACACAGAGACATACAGACAGACAATGAATGAATCATATTGATCAAATCGGCGATTCCTCAATAATTTTTTAAATTTCAAAACTTCGAAAGTATCCGTTGTTTAGTTTTCCGTAAAAAGATGATACAAAGATGCTGCGCTCGTCAGCAGTCAGACAGATTATTTTCAGTACGATATTTCTTCGCAACTTTCTTTGACAAGTGGGTGAGTTTCATAGAAAAAAGATTTTGATTTTAAACTAAAGTATATGAAATATTTTTTCTCATTAGTTTTTCTTATAAGTATATTTGATATTTTTTCTGTTAGTAACGAAGGCCCAATCAAAAAAGGTCATATGCATTTCAACTCACTTCCTATGAAATTGACCGACTATCCCTGACTTACCGTTCTTTTTACATACCGTTTAAATTGATATCTATATTGTTTGTTTGTTTCTACTCTTTATTGTGAAATCACAATGGGCGGGTTTATTGTCATATGACAATCTCTTACAACCAACCCTACCATGACGTGTTCATATGTATGTATGCGTGTTACATGTGTGTAAGTGTGTGTCTCGTTATTGCATTCGATCGACAGAATTGAAAATGCAATTGCTTTAAATGGAAATTATCCCAACGGAAAATGGTGACCCAGCCGGGAATCGAACCCGGGACCTTACAAGGCGACTTAACCACTATGCCATTGGGCCATGTTATGTACAATTATTTTTGATAAAAAGTCTGACTGATTTTTTATCCACGACGTCGTAGATTAAAACACTGATTAGTCACGAAAACAACTTAGGCAATTATTTTTATTTAATCTTCCTTATACAGGTTGGTGTAATTTAAACATGTCTGTCTTTTATTAAGCACTTTATTCATCCTTCAGTATGATCGAATAGGGCCGGCCATTAATTGAATCGTAATACATTTATTTAATAATTTTTTTCGCTCATATGTTCATCAACTTATTATAAATATCGATGACTTGTCTCTATTATTGAAATTAACTTTTAAATTATTGTTTATATTCGGTTTATTGGAAAATACATTTTAAAGGCCTTTTATATTATGGCTTACGCTAGAAAAAAACGTGGTTAGTGGCTTTTAAAACTAACGAATCAGTTCCGAGTATCCTGCAGTCATGCAGAGCAGCAGCTAGAAATGACTGGAGAACGTTCGCTCGGTATATTTAAATCAATTTTGAGTAGGTTCGGTCGACGAATTAAAATTATACTGCGAGCGGCTTGAACAGAATCGCAGCAGCTCAAAGTTTTTCGCAGAGACCATTGTAGATTTCCTTTCTACAGCTCCGGGGTCAATGGCCAGATAGGATATTAGTAGCGATAAAGGAAAGTTACTCACTATAGCAAATAAAAATAGCAAATCTCCTAGAACGAGCAATCGGGGTTTGATTGTCGGAAGAAAGATTTGGTAGCTAATGGTTCTCGTGCAGTTCGGCCATTAACTCTTTGAGGACCATAAGCTTTGCCGAAGAGAATGGAAATTTAGAATACATAGAAATGTTAAAGCGCGTTATAACATGTAAGAGTATATTGAGTTTTTTTAATCCATTTTGTGAGTTCATTTTGTATAAATTGATGACAGATATATGTCCCTGTGGTCCATAAGAGATGCAAATAAATTTTGTTTATTATTAGATACGATTTTATTAACTTAATAAGAACCGGTAAGTATTTAAAAAAATGGCGATAAATATTTAATTTATTTATTTGAAATCACCGTGCTTAGGCCATTCGAGTTCGTTGGTCATTTGCGATGTTTCGATAAAAATTACGATGTATTTAAATAAACATTTTTTTATTTGCCAATATAACCTTTTTGATATTTGAATTATAAGTGACAGCATATATTGAAATTTCCTCAATAATAAATCTTCATTAAATAATAAATTTAGTGAATATAGTGCAATTCTACAGTCTGGATTCACTCGCTGTTAACACAGGGCGCGTACCGAAGGTACTCGATTTCCGTTTGCGGTACTGCAGCGACAATTATAAAATCTACTTCTAAGATATTGCACTATATATCAGCGACATCGGCAATACATACATTATTAATTGTTTGCATTTAGTATCGGTCTGAGCTGTAGGCCACCATCGTGGTCACTGGTGGCAGATAGTGGACGGCCATCAGATCTGATGGTTAGCTGTGAATATACTGAATAAACAGCCCACGACCACACAGCGGCAAGGTTACGGGAACGTAGTGGGAATTCTGGTGGAAAGGACTTACCTAAAAAATGCTACACAAGTTCAATGAGTACCGTGTGTCATGGCGAATATGTGCCGCCAGTAAATAAGCACATCCATCCCTGCAGTGGGCAGCTGCGCATGCAGTAGACCCAACAGTGGAGGTCAAGGAGACCAGTACAGTCTAGGGTCACAATTGTTACCTCGGTAACAAACAGCGATGCGGAAGGCAAAGGGGAATAACCCATTCCCAGGAAAATCATTATGGCTAAATACAATAAAACCTTGGCTGTCAGTCCCCGGCAGACCTTAAATGGTCAGAGGGTACGAAGAATCCCCGGGGGGTTAGCCATTTCAACTCAAGCACCACCGAGTTGTTCCGCGCCGCAACATCACAGGCCCAAGTGGCCATAATGAGCACCGACTTCCGATAGGAGATGGCACTTTAGGAAGAAGAAGAATATTAACATTCTATTGACTCAATAACATTTATATTTATTTATTTAGGTAAGTAACAGCATGAACTTATAATTAGATACCTACATAATTCTTAAAAAAACATGTTCTTATGCCGATTATAACTTACGCCGTTCGAAATTTTTTGAAAAATATTTTACAAACTAAATTATGAAACAAAAAATACATTCTTAAATATTTATTAGTTGTGAGAGAAAACGAATCTATACCGCGCGGAAATAAACGACAGTCCTCCCGATGCATTTGCAGACGGCCAATGTAACTTTGCCGAAAATGTAACTTTGCCGGGAGAACTCATCGTCCAAGTCCACGAGGCAAGGACTCATCCCCACCAACCAAAAAATGTCAAATGACCGCAAAGTTGTAGAGTTAACCGCAAACATATAAATCATACCTATACAACATAAATAAAAATAAGTAAATGGGAATACATATATAAGTTATATTATATGTATACATGAATATTACAAATCAATAATTACTGGCAGTTGTCGCTGCTGCTTCAAGGGTGGTTCATACTGCCGATTTGGAGCTAATTTTGTTTTTACTATAAATGTCAAGCCCTGTGAATTTATCATTATACGTACGTGGCAATCGGTTAAGCATTGAATTGCGCGTATAGTTAGAATGTCGTCTTGGGAGCTCGAATAACTGTATAGATCGGGTTTTACGTTGTGGCACCTTCAGAGCGATATCGAAACTATGTATGGGCTATCCAGCCCCCCATTGACGATGTCATGTAGCGCAGTCATATCCGCAGCAGTTCGCCGATCCTCAAGCGACAGCATATTAAAATGCTGTAGCCTATCACGGTAAGAGTCAGGGGCTATGCACCGGACGAAACGTCTTTGAATTCCCTCCAGTTGGGCTTTGTGTACGCTATATTGCGGAGACCAAATGGGAGACGCGAATTCAAGAATGCTGCGGACATAGCTGTTGTATAGTGTCAGTGTCTGTAAGTACGTAAAATATGAGATGTGCATTCTTTAAACAAACTAGTTTTAAAGAATTTACCACCAACTAATATGCAGGTCCAATCAATCACTTATTAGCCAAGTCCTAATTTAAACAATATTTGTACCAAGTTCAAATAATATTTCCCCAAAGATGTAAATGATTATTAACCATCAAAAAAGTACATTGGCAACTCTGCCCAGTGTATTGTATTCGGCATACACTGGGCAGAGTTGGGCATGTACGTGTATTCGGCAAATGTAATACTTTTTAAATATATTATTATGAAGTAATTTAATAATTTTCAATGGCATATCTTGTTTAGTTTTCAGTGTGTATGTCAAATAAGTGATGGTATAAGTTGTCGTTACTAAATACAAACAGAGGTTCAAAGGTTCAGCTGAACAGACGGATGAAACTTTATGCTTGTAAATAACGTGCAGGAACATAGCGAAAAACCTCTCACATTCACCAGCAGAAGATAAAAAAGCGGTTACTTTACTTTGATTTATTGCTAAAACCTACATTAATCACATTCACGTATCACAAATAAATTAAACTGAAATAGCGGATGGCCAAAAATGTAAGCAGTGCAAAGATGATGTTGTGTAAAGCAATGCAAAGACGGAAGCTATTATTTTGCGACGGCTGACAGCTAATCTTTCATTATTGTTGCGGAGGCTTTTCTGAGGAGAAAAGTTGTTATAGTTGAGAAGTCAACTATAACAAAATAAAGGATTCAGAAATCACATGGCTTCGCCCAAAATGCAATGCCGAAAATAACGAAATAATCGCGATTTCACCGAATCCATTTGCACATTCAAACGTACATACGCCAACGACTGCGAACAACGGAAACATTGTCAGTCAATCAAAAGCCGTTCAGCTGAAGGAAACCATTGCTACCACCAGAAAGAATTTAAATGGACTACTAAATAGCCGCGATGGATATGCACGAAGGGCGGTCGGCGCAGCATCAAAAATGATAGACAGTGGTGTGATTTTATCAGTAACTAAACAAAGTAATTAAATTTATCAAAAACACTACAAAAAATGAAAGCTAGAATGTTTGTCCGCATTCGTCATCCTCTTCTTTATTTATTCCTCAATTTAATCTTTAAACTTAGCTTAAAATTATTAGAAATAAAAGTACTCAATCAATGAAAGAAACATAATTAATTGTACTATTACGCCATCCTATATAATGTCTTATAGTAAGGTACGAATTGCCTTGTCATCGCATTATTCATCTGTTACCAGTGGCGTAGCGAGCCTTGGCGAAGCCCCGTATAAAAATTTGTTTGAGGGCCCTTAGGAAGGGTAAAGATTTCTCACAAAAGAAAAAAAATGTTTGCATAAAATTAAAAGAAATATTTATTCATCACTTTCTCCACTCACATCATCACATCTACCTGTCACTTTTCCAAATTTTTTTAAAGTTTCTGCCTCTATGGACAATAGTGACAGGTCTGATAGTCGTTCATGTCCCATCGAAGTTCTTAGGTATTTTTTTATCAGTTTTAATTTTGAAAAACTTCTTTCAGCAGTTGCAGTTGTAACTGGAAAGGTCAAGAATAAAAGCATGCTGTTATTACCTCCGGAAAACTGGATGCAAGGCTATTGAATTTTATCATCAAAATTCAATGAGATCCTTAATGGAATGAATTTTTTGAGTTTCAGATTTTAAGCATGTTTTTAGAGCCTTTAATTGGTCATAAAGAATAACTGAGATGTCTTTACTGTATTTAGCTGACAGTTTTCCGGAAGCGTTTACTATCTCTTCGTTTGAAGAAGACAGGAGTTTCACCGGTTGTAATATTTCGAACATACTACTCGGGTCGCCAGGTCAGGTCAGGTCAGGTTGGGGGCCCCCGTGGCCTAGGGGCCCCGTATAATGATACGGCAGATACGGCGGTAGTACGCCCCTGTCTGTTACGTAAAGCTAAATATAGATACATATCAAATTATATAAATGTTTGATTTCCTATTCATTCAATACAGTGTATAAGCGAGTACACACGCTACTATATTCAAAATGTTTTCAATAAAAGTTAACTTTTTCGATAGTTTTATATTCATTGGTTCGATATGCATTTTGTTGTATTGGTATTTAACGAAGAATTTTCAATACTGGAAGAAACGGAACGTAAAGGGCAATAAACCCTATCCAATGATAGGAACGTTAAGAAGCGAATTCCTAATGAAAATTCACCCGGCATTCCAAGCGCAATCGCTGTATCACCAGTATCC
>OX155953.1:18156281-18475665 GCA_944548615.1 Micropterix aruncella
CTAATCATATATATATATATATATATATATATATATATATATATATATATATATATATATATATATATATATATATATATATATATATATATATATATATATATATATATATATATATATATATATATATATATATATATATATATATATATATATATATATATATATATATATATATATATATATATATATATATCTATATATATATATATATATATATATATATATATATATATATATATATATATATATATATATATATATATATATATATATATATATATATTTTCAAATTGAAATTATGTTTATTACTAAATAAATGAAATGATAAAATAATGAAAGGGCACTTATCTGGTCTGTGGTGACCAGGAGTGACTCCACGCCTTATTCTTCTCTTCCTTCAGCGCTTGCTAGGTGTTTCCTGCTGTGGTATTGGAACCTGATCAAAATGGTAGCGGCAACACAACAATGCGAGACGAGAATAAATGCTACCGTTGATTTCATTATGATTTCACCGCAATCCGTTTAAGGTATTCAATGGAAATTACGTCTGTTTTGCGAAATGAATATCAAATTTTAGTTGATAAACATTTAAACTCACTGTGTTTTTATGTTAACATGATAACAACACATTCTCCTTTCTTATTTCAAGAAGCTCATAAAATAGTTAACAATTCTGTAACAGATTTACGAAATATTAGATTAAAACACGATAAAAAGTTCCTTAATTTACTAAAGAACTTTCAGAAAATTTGCATTATCCCAAGTAACAATACACGAAACATTTTGAATCCAGTTTCCATTTCAAATTACAGTCATTCCAATGTTAACAAAACAAGGAATTCAAATTCACTTCGAAATGTTATCCCAGCAGTTCACCAAGGTACTCTTTCCTCTCCGATGCACACCCTATCAGTAAACCAAATTACTAACAATATATTTCCATTAGTATCAGATTCTGTACCAATACGTGCCACATTAGTAAACCAAATTAATAACAGTATAACACCATCAGTATCATATTCTAATAATATACAAGGTCCATCTCCTAGAGAAAAAAATGCTGTTAAAAACTTGTCATCCAAAGTAATTAACCACAATGAATATTTAGTATTAGCTAAAGGTCTAAATTCCACACCGACTCAAAATGTGAACCATTTTAGTTTTGGTAATGATGTTGTTAAATTTTGTCGTAATTTAAGATGGCGCGAATTTTGGCATTCAAATCAAAAGAATAACAATAATAATATTAAATTACACAATGCACTATCTCAATTTCGTCCACACTCTAATAAAGAACCCCCTCCATTACCAAAAAATCATCCGGTAGAAAATTTTATTACTATTTTATTAAACAAAGTAACACAGCCATCTTTTCTAAATAGCCTCAAGCCAACATCAAACTTGTCAGTAGATGAACGTGCAGCTCTTGAGAGTCTTAGCAAGGATACCAGCATCGTCATTTTGCCGGCTGATAAAGGTTCCACTACTGTCATACTTAACAAAACTGACTATGTTACTGAAGGCTTGAGACAACTTAGAGATGAAACTTTCTATAAAAAACTATCCAGAGATCCAAACAAAAATTTTGCAGTGAAAATAAAAAAATATATTGAACAAAATAAATCAAATGAAAAATTATCAGACGAAGATGTTAAAACTTTAATTCCTGATCCTATCCGAACTCCAAATTTTTACCTATTACCTAAAATTCACAAGCCTAATAATCCTGGACGACCGATAGTCGCAAGCTTTAACTCTCCGACAGAAAGAATTTCGGCTTTTGTAGATTATTTTTTACAACCTTTTGTGAAAAATCTAAATTCTCATATCAAAGACAGCTATCATTTTATGAAATCGAAGACTATCGCGGTTGTTTGACATTATAAATAGGATAGAAAACGAATTTACCGCGTGAAATGGGGTCCTACAAATTTCACGCGGTAAATTCGTTTTCTATCCTATTTATAATAGCTATCATTTTATTGATATTTTAAATAATACTGTAATTCCAAAGTCAGACGACCTATTATTTGTTACTATTGACGCCATATCCCTGTATACCAATATTCCTCATAATTTAGGATTGGAAGCCATTTCTTATTTTCTTGATGAGAGACCTCATCCTCAAATACCTTCTACAGATTTTCTTTGCAAATTAGCCGAGTTTGTCTTAACGTGTAATGCTTTTTCCTTTGAAGATGAATTTTATCTTCAAATTAAAGGGACTGCTATGGGAACTCGAATGGCACCTTCGTATGCCAACCTTTTCATGGGATTATTCGAGCAAAATTTTCTTCAAACGCAAAATTTAAAACCCATATTATGGTATAGATTTATTGACGACATAGTAATGATTTGGCCACACGGACAAACTACTCTAACAACCTTTCTTGACGACCTAAATAATTTTGGCCCTTTGAATTTCACTCATACCATTTCTAAATCACAAATTACTTTCTTAGATGTTGATTTAACAATTTCCGAAGGTAAAATTAAAACCGCGATTCATATAAAACCTACAAATAAAGAACAGTATTTACACTTTGATAGCTGTCATCCATTTCACACCAAGAGATCCATTCCCTATTCAATGTCCATTCGCGGACACCGTTTAGTTAACAACAAAGAAAATTTAGATAAATATCTCAATAATCTAAAGCAATCTCTTCTTGAAAGAAAATACCCTGCTCCTCTATTGGATAAACATATTCTAAACTCTGAAGTAAAATATATACCAAAACCTAAAATTACTTCAAATAAAAATAATAATAATAATAAAATCTTCCTTAGCACCACTTATTTTCCTGGTGCTGAGAAACTGCGAGATATATTATCTGATTTATTCCCCATCATTTCTAATGATGCATCCACTAAGGATCTCTTAGATTCACCGCCAATTTTATCTTTCCGCAGACCACCTAATATTAGATCAATATTAAACAAAACAAAAAATAATCAAAATTTCTCTATTGGTAATAATACTTTTGGCCTTCAACCTTGCGGTCGTCCACGTTGTAAAACTTGTCCTCTGTTAGATCTAAGTCCTTTTTTTACCAGTCCAAATACTACTAATAGTTACAGGGTTCCCTTTCATTGCAGTTGTATTTCAAAAAATATAGTATATCAACTTCTGTGCAGGACTTGTGATGCCTTTTATATCGGTGAAACAACAACACCACTTAATATTAGACTAAATAATCATAGGGCTAGTGTAGGAAATGAAAGCCAACTCCCAATATCTTTACATGCCAGGGCGCATAATTTATCTTTTGATCAATGTTTTAAAGTTAAAATAATAAAATGCCTGGGTGATAATGCAAAGGAAAGGGACGTCAAATCTTGGGAATTAGCTTATATTTATATTTTAGGCGCTTGCAAAGGTTCCGGTCTCAATAGGCAAAATTAATAAGGTTTATCATATTATCATAATCATCAAATGCTTTTTATTTTAATTTTTAATCATTCATTTAAAATAACGTTTTGCACGGTTGGTTATGGTACCTTAACTAAATCGTGTAAAATATTATTAATCCATTTCTTTTTGTTCGATTCCTTGAATTTAAATTTTCAACGAATTGTTCGATTTCAGAAATGTCACATATCTTGACGACGGCTGAGCCGAAATATTGATATACATTTTATAACAATCATTAATATTTAAGAAACACTAATCGCCTATTATTTTCCAGCATTCATTCTCGTCTCGCATTGTTGTGTTGCCGCTACCATTTTGATCAGGTTCCAATACCACAGCAGGAAACACCTAGCAAGCGCTGAAGGAAGAGAAGAATAAGGCGTGGAGTCACTCCTGGTCACCACAGACCAGATAAGTGCCCTTTCATTATTTTATCATTTCATTTATTTAGTAATAAACATAATTTCAATTTGAAAAAATAATAATTTACACATTTACAATCAAATATATATATATATATATATATATATATATATATATATATATATATATATATATATATATATATATATATATATATATATATATATATATATATATATATATATATATATATATATATATATATATATATATATATATATATATATATATATATATATATATATATATATATATATATATATATATATATATATATATATATATATATATATATATATATATATGTATATATATATATATATATTCGATAGTTTTGTGTATATATTCTTTTTAGAATTGATCAAATAGATGATTATAAAGTAAATAATTATAAAAGCCACTTACATCGTGATGAAGGATTCCCTTGATCGGATTCGGGAATGCTTTAGGTGTTAACGAGAAGATGAATGTCTCTAACATGCGGAAAGAGAAGTAGGTTTAAGTTACAACTAGTAACGTTACAACTAGTAACATTTTACAACTAGTAACGCTCACCCTTCATCCAATTATCTCAAAAATTAAGCAACAATCCTTCTTTATACGTAAACTCACTCCATTTCCTATTATTTCAAGAGAAATACCAAGACAAGACGAGCTACTTGATAGATGGAAGAATTTAAAATTTCGAATTTCGTTTTTTTTATTTTCTAAAGGTGCGATGTAAAGAAGCTGCGATCAATAATATTCAGCTGAAACTTATAAACGCGTGACATGCCCTCACATCAATGAAAGGAAGCAGTCAGCTCTTTCCTATTAGTTGGAAAGTTTACCTTTAACCTAAATGGATTATTTACAATGAAGGAAACATAAAATATGTAAAAAAAATACATACATATTTTATGTTGCTTATCATAATTGCTTGAATTATAAGTGTAATATTCATTCACAAATCATATTGAAACAACGTTTAAATTCATAAAGAAAGTGTATTAAAAACATATTGATTGAAAGCATATTTCAAGATTTGAGTGCTAATTACATTAACCATACATGGCAACGTGAACGAGCTATTTTGGCCGCAAAAGGTATTGATGTTGACGCTATTAATTACAAAATATAACAGTCATTACCTGCCAATGATATGTCCTTCAAATCGATCGACACTCAAGTCGGTCCTGACGTAGAAGTCAACTATCTTGTTGAATTCTTGAATACACTGGATTTACCGAGAATGCCACTACATACATAACTTACGTTTAAAAATTGGTTCACTAATAATTTTGCTTCGGAATTTAAACACACCTAAGCTAAGCAATATAACGCGATTGGTCATAAAAAAATCATAGGCATTTTTTTGAAGCTACATGTCATTGATCTTTATTATGTTGTGAATATATTAAATATATTTTAAAATGTCTACTTCATATTATTCAATAACTAATCTTTAGTAATATCGCACACCTAGGCACAGGCGTAAGCCTAGTTAGATGTGTGATGTGCGTCGGGGTAAATGGGATTGGGGTGAATCAATTTGTAGCTTTATGCAATAAGAAAGTAATTATTTATTCCTTGTGTAAATTTAGGTGTAAAATAAGATAGGCATATTAAATGTAATAAATAAAATACAAATAAAAATAAATAAATTTAAAAGCTGTCCATTGTTCTTCTGTTTTTTTTCTTGTTTGAATTTAATTCTGTCGTTCCGAGCCATTGGCTGCCCATAGAGGATGTTTGACTTTGATCGTCTTAACACAGAATGATTCTATTGACATATTCTTTTCGTCGATCGTTACTTGTGTCTCAATGTCATAGCACTCCGTGTTCTAAGCATCCTTTAGTAGGGGTGCATAGGCAAATGCTTTCATGTCTATGATGGCTGTACAGGTGGTTTAGGACAACGTAGCTTATAACCAATGTAATGATGGTGGTGGTGAGAAAATTTAAAATCTGTGCATTGTTCCTGAGAAGTTCGCGAGTAAGGTACGCAGAACAGGAGAAGAGGTTATATTAAATCAAGAGGACTAGTAGAGGTTTTAACGTGATGAGTGGCCTGCAACGGTGGAAATATTAAGAATAAGGGATGTGATGATGATAGATAATTAGTCATAGGTACGGAAATTATGATCGATACTATAGTCAAAATAATCTTTTTATTAAAAAAATAAACTTTTGATCATGCTGTAAGTTGATTGGCAATAAAAATTACATACATCTTCAAAGCGAGACTTAATTACTAGACATATTCGTTATAACTTATCTGCTGAAAATACATACACATAAATGACATATTTTGTGCATTGTCTTATTAAAAACATTCAAATAACGATATGTTTTTAAGAACAAATAATGAATAATGCTTAAATTTGACAATTTCACTCGAATTAATATTATTATCATTAGCCTTGAGATAGTGACAGATAATTTCAAGTTTTTTGTTAAAAGTTCAACGACAATTCAGAAGATAAATTAGGTAATTCGTGAAAAAAAATGGTCTTATCGCTGGGCGTCGTCGCCGCGTCGGGTCGTAACCGCAGGGTAATTATTTAAATATGTCGAAAAAATTAAGTGTTTCAAACGTTTAGTTACACAAAGATTTAATATTTTTCAGTTTTCGATAAATAATGAATCTGCCCTAGCGAAATGCCATACTTTTACGATGGGGCTTATGGCCCGCCATTCCTATCGAAACACGTATTTTTTTATTTTTGTTTTCCTACTTATTACAGGCTAATTTATTTTTTAACTAATTATTTTGAAGTAAATGTTTACGAAAATCACTATGCATAATTTATCTTATCGGCAAACTTTTACTTAATGTGACGTCTAGATTAACAGAACAAAAGTTTAAAAAAAAATGACCAGCGCACTCTAAATAATAAGATGTGAGTTCAATGTTTTCCTGAGTATTTTTTGTGATTTCTAATAAATTGTCCATATATACGTGCACAAAATAAACTCTAACCATATTTGAAGAAAACGAGCTGTTTGAGGCCCATTTACTTATTCAAACATTCCAAACCAAAATATTTAAAAAATCCTAAATGTTATTCATTTTTCCAATCATCCCATATAAAAAAAATATCCAGTTGTATAATTAGGTACTTTTAAAAAAAATGTTTTCATGTCATCAAAAATGGTTAAGTGTGATTTTTTGGAAAATTATGGCCTTAACATAAATATCTTGTTATTATTCAAATATTTTTAGAAGTCCGTGAAATAGTCCAGGGGATATAGGGGCTTCCTAAGGAAAAAATCCAGGATTTTCAATTTTGCGATCTCGTCAGAGGTGAGCTAATTTCAGGAATTGCGAAAAACCGCAAAAAATGCATTTCATTTAGTTTTTCGCGTATAATTCACGAGTAAATCATTTATTGATAACTGTTATTTAGTACAAAATTAAAGTAGACATTTCCTACAATTCATATTTTAAGACTTAATTTCACCGATGTACCAAACTGCCGCGAAAGCGCGCTCCAAAATTGTATTTTTTTGTCACTTAGAGAAAACACAGAAAATGGCATTTTGAAAGTGCGGTAGAGCCGCGCTATGAACTTTGTATGCCCAAAATCAATTATATATTATTATGAAGACCGGATTTCCTTAGGTCACATTTAGCGCAGCAAACTTATGTAAGATGCGTATGTCGGCGTTTTTGAAAAACCTCGAAACTCCCATGTTAGCTACGTCTGCTAATCGTGAATTAAACTGGATGTGATGAGTGAAAAGAAATTAAAGTAGGCTGTTAATACACTACAAATGGCCGATCGTCAATGAGGTAGTGCCCCACTCCCGGAGTTAGGTTAACTTCATATTACATAATCATATAAGCTGACTGGTAATATAGCATCGCTTCCACCAACTGAAACCGCAGCGGAACAACACTCTCTGAGGATGTTTTACCAAGTTCAACAAAGACTGCGAACGAAGTTGGAGGAAGGCAGCAAACTCCTTGGTTCCCATCACCACCACAGTTTTATATCATTCAGCTTCGGCCATCTGAGCTGTCAGTTGCGAATAATCTTTTCGCCTATCAGCGCAGAGAAACGGCAGCGACCACCTATCCGCTGTATTATAGTCCCTGTAGTGGAGTCTCGTAAAAAAATCAGTAATAATTAATCAAACAAACAAAATCGGGTATAATAAATATAGAAGAGTCAGGAAAAGTTGGGTAGATATAACCATATTCTGGGCAGGGTGTTTTAGACGTCATTTTCCAAAATGGCCGACATTATTTTTATTTTGTATATATTTCTGCTCCTGTGACAGTGATAGTCATCATTTAGGTGTCTAAATATATTTTTTAAAGGGCTAGGAATCGATTGAAATGTTTTGTGAAATTGCCTGACTTATTAAAGAAAATTATTTTTTTTTAAAATAAAAATATTTAGATAAAATATAATTACATTTGCACAACATTTTTATAGACACCTAAGTAAACACTGCTATGAAAAGCTGATTGGAAAACTATTTCTTTTTCTAGTTTGTCTTTTACATCGTTTGCCACATTTGCAATACTCCGTGCCGTCTTTCAATCCGTTACTGAATTGTTCAAATATATATCGAAGGATGAGAGAAAGACATCAATGTCATTTGATAGCACTATAAGGCATGTTATGCCCAACTGAACAACATGGAACAGATGGGTTATAATTCTGTTATCTGTTTCTTTGAGGTTCGCAGGTCCGAGCAAGTTTGAACCTCTTTGTTCGTCACTATTAACCCCTTGAGTATGATACGACCAAAGCTGGTTCTGAAACAATTATCCGTTGAGTATGATACGACCAGATCTGGTTCCGCGTTTTTTTCACTTCTTTGACGTTCTCATATTTATTCATAATTATCTAATTGTTTTACAAAATGATATTTCAATATTCTATATTCGAAATTTCAATGCAATCATTGTGCAGTTGTTATTTTTATGATTGGTGTAGTTATAGTACTTTAAGTCGATGTCGCCGAAAATCCTGCAAAAGAGACAGATGCATCCATGAAAATACCCATTTACTCCAAGGGTTAATACATACCTGCTGTCATGTCCAGCACTGTCTGTCCCAGCACTGTACAGAAGTTAGTCATTTTCGCATTTTCAATGAAACTAGTAGCAGCACCTAATTGAAACATGTCTTTATTTTTACCTGAAGACCAGAATCTGTCCATCTGTATATTAATTAGATTATCTTGTTAGATTTCTATTAGTTCGACTGGATCGGCATTTATCCGTCTTTCTCTTTCACCTTCTTTAAGTGACTGCTCAATGTAACAGTCAAACACAAAGTCTACTTGTTTAATTCTCTTGTGCTTACTTGTATTAGTCCATAATTGATCAAATATGTTTTTAAAAGCTAGTATATCCTTAGTCCTGAGTAGTCGAATTTATGACATAAAATCAACATCACATCACGCTGTTAAATACAGTATTGCGTCTGATCGAGTTTTTTCTCTAGTTCAGTCAATAGTACACGCGTTACAAGTTTACTTGAGCAGCCACTGCTCTCAAACAACACACTAGTTGGAAAAAGATCATTTTTCATAATATATTACATAGTTTCCTCCTCTTGCTTTAGCTATGTGAATATCAGAAATCAGCTGCAGCGATACTACTTTTTTTGAGAAGCTAGTGTTGTCTTTGATTTTACAGTTGAAACTATTGTTTTCATCCCCATTGTGGGGAGTCTTACTTTTGTGATAAGGTCAGAAAGTTTTGAAGTTTTTTTTACAAAATGGTAATTTCAAAATTTTCTTGTCCATGCTTTTTCACTTTCAAAGGACAGAGAGCATCTTTCCTATGTACACATTTGTTGTTGATAAAATTATGAAGCAGTGTTTGGCTGGATGTTTTATATGGATTGCATCTAGTGTTCATAAATTCACAGAGTACATTACCGCATTTGAAATGGTAATCACGTTTCCTGACAATTTATAATAAAGAGATACCTCACTGTACCCAGTACCATCAGCAACAAGTATTTCTCGGAAACAGTTGCTTATTCCTAGAACTTTGTGATACTTCAAATCCCATTTCGTCACGTACATGTGTTGCCTTGTTTGTGCTATTATCCCCTTAGAGCCTTTTGAGATCGTTGGGTAGTTTGCTCTAACTTCATGTCTGCTGAAACTGCACTAAATGGTCGTTTGGTTTGTCTAACTATTATACAAAATGACCTGCTTTAAATTTGTGATACACTTCAAGATGTTCTCCCTCTAACCATCTCATCTTTTCCAAGTACCATGATGCATATCGTAAATTGTTTATACTGTCAAATTCACGGATAACATGTAGAAGCTTCTGAATAGCTTGAAGGTGGCTTCTCAGTTACCATGTCTGTCAGCTGCTATAAGACACTTTAACAAGTTTACAAGGTAAAGGAATGTACCTACACATTTCGGACTTCATAGCACAATAACTATTAAATTTCTGAAAGCCTTTGCACAAAACCTAATATTTGTAAAAGTTTATTAAACTCGGTGGGACTTGTAATCTTTTATGAGTAGAGCGTGGTCAAACGCAAGAGCAGTCCCTTGCAGCCAGATATTAAAAACTCTGGCGCGCAGTGTTATTTAAAAAAAAAACTACAGATACTGCTACGCTGGGGTCTAATAGACCCCACCAGGTGCACGGAAGGTTTATAAATAGCAGTCAGGCGACGTCAGAAAACTTCTTAATCGATTCCTTGCCTTTAAAAAAATATATTTAGACACCTAAATGATGAAAATCATTGCCACAGGAGCAGAATATATACATAATAAAAAAATATCGGCCATTTTGGAAAAATGCGTCTAAAACACCCGGTCCAGAATATGGTGATGTCTTCCCAAGTTTTTCTGACTCTCCTATATCAGCTTCACTCGATTCTGTTTGTTAGATAAATCAGTACTGTTTTCTTTTACGGGACTCCACCAGCCGCGGATAAGGCTTTTTGGGCTGCAGCCCAGGGCCCCGTGGATATAAAGGGCCCCAGCACCCATTGAAAACAATGGACAATATTTTCAGATAAATCTACAGATAAAGTGTCAGTATACGGCGCAGAAAATTGTAAAAGGGACACGCTAAATGTTGCGTTTGATCAGCTGATTATCGATTTAAATAGAAGAAGCCAAGTCTATGGAGACATAAAACAAAAAATGTCTTTTTTAATGAATTTGCAAGATTACAATATGGAAACATAGATCTGGAAAGTGTACGTAATATTGTTGATTATTATTCAGATGACGTAGACGAACATTTAGTGAATCAGTGCATTCAGTTAAATCTTACTTACTACAGTCTAAGCTAGAGTCTTACACCCCTTGCAGTGAAATTGTTTTTTTTAATTAATAAAGGAACCTTGTCGATGTTTTCCCAAATTGCTATACTATCTTTAAGATTTTTTAACATTGTCAATCACTAGCTGTGAAGCGGAGCGCTCTTTCTTTAGGATGTCGTACGTAAAAAAACAAATATAGGACGACAATATCAAATTATCGACTAAATCATTTATCAATTCTTTCCATAAATTGCGTTTTAACAATGGACTTACAGTGTGATGAGTTGCTTTCAATGTATATACATATGTAATAATAATTCAATCAACAGGTCAAGTCAACTAATTGTCAAAATTTCAATTAGTTGAATAATTAGGCAGGCCTCTAAGTAATATTAGCCCAGGGCCCAGAGGCGGATCTATATAAGGGCTTTTTGGGATGCATCCCAGGGCCCCGTAGATATAAAGGGCCCCAGCCTCCATTGAAAACAATGGACAATATTGTGAACCGAGTTCCTACCGAGGAGGCACTAGTGCCTTGTCAATAGGTAACTAGTAATGAATGTTTGTTTAAAATTTACTTATATTAACTGGCTTTACAATTAATATCAATACTTGCTTAACTAAGCTATTAATTAAGATATTATTACATTTAGTATTAATGTTCTTTAGTTTAATGTTGTTAAGTAACAATAGCATTAGTATTAATGTTGTTTAGTATCAACGTTTTCTTATGCTAATCGATTTGTCTATTTTTAGTGAAAAGTTAAATGTCTTACAGTTGTGTTTGTGTGTCTGTCACATTAAACAAATAAAATATTGTATTGTCCTCTTTCTTTCCTATATAGTGACCTAGACATCATTATCAAAAAAAGTTTTTTGACAAAATGGCAATTAGTTGATTAATTAGGCAGGCCCCTAAGTAATATTAGCCCAGGGCCCCACAAACGCAAGGTCCGTCCCTGCCAGGGCCCCAAAAACTCACGGTCCGCCCCTGGACTCCACTACAGGGACAACAGTAGGTACTACTGCGCAGTCCTCGTTGCATCGGCCTCCGCCGAAATACTGCGCACAATCGTCACCGCGCCTATACAAAATACAGCCTATACAAAACCGCTGATTAGCGACGTACACACTCGGTGTATGAAATTTATCGTACGATAATTTCATAACATATTATATTATCAGCTTATTTTATTGTAAATGCTCGTAGAGGGAAAAACAAGTCGCGGTAGAATTATTACTTCACTTATTTGTAGATTAATTTCTTATTTTTTCTTCGAAAATGTCAAAAATAAATTGCGCCCATGCAAGCTGTGGAGCAGAAATTATAAAAGAAGACTTGATGCAGTGTACGATTTGTACATTGTATTACCATTTCTATTGCGTTGGGCTAAACGAACATAAATTTCGAAAAATGCCATACGACAACAAAAACATCTGGATGTGCACAAAATGCAATCTTACCATGTACCGCAAAGGAAAAAAACAAGGGACAGTGGACCAGCATGTGACGCCCTAAAATCAACACCTCATTTGAATTTTCCCGAGATTTCACTTACATCTGCATTGTCCATTCCTGCTAGAATTTTTAAAATAACCTGTTTTAAAGCATACTTGAATACTTGCCTCATAAATTAAATTAGTTTAAGCGTCTATTACCCAATAGGCCATAATCCCTATAATAAAGGTATAGAACATTAATGGAAGTTCGTTTATAAAAAGGTAATTTAAAAATTCTGCCTGACGGAAAAAAACAGTATACCTTAACATTCCTGTGTAGGGAAAAATATAATCGGATGTATCACCCCGAGGCTTTCTCGGCAAGTAGCCATGGACTAATTTCATCTGAATATAAATATCAAAAATGAAATCGATGGGCGCCCTCTCTCGGCCGGAGGACGAACCCTGTTGGGTTCTCGCGCAATTGCCTCGGGCAGCGCCGTTCGTTTCCCAGCTAAGGGCGGGTTTATGCCAAGCCCCAACAGACGGCGTTAATATTGGAATAAAGAATTTAAATATAATTAGTGTAGTTTATATTATATATTCCAACCGAAATTTAACAATATGGTTTCGGCGAAACAAGGGGCACTTGTGTACCAAATTTTAAGGCTATAAGTCTAGGTTCCTGGTTCCAATTTTAAGGTTGGACCGATTTTCAACACAACCTTTTGAATACTTGCCAAATGATGCCTGCATGCTCAATTTCAGCTCAATCGGATGATGCGTTTGGCGCTACAGTGGAGGAATGGAAACACACACTGATAGACAGTGAATAAATCACATTGGTCAAATCAGCGATTGCTCAATGAGTTCCAAATATTTAAAGGAATTAAAAAAAACCGATATTTAAAAAATTTGAAAGCATTAAAAATTTAAAAAGATGGCACAACTATGCTGCGCTCGTTATCACACAGTCAGATAATTATCAGCCAGATTATTCTATACAACGTTTCCTAGAAAAAGACATTTGATTTTAAACTTTACTATATTTAAAACTTTCCAAATTAACATTATTAATGACAGCATATTAAAAAAAAATCTCAATTATTAATATTAAATATAGTTATTAAATATAGTAAATAAAGTGCAATTTTGCAGTTTGGATTGACTTGCGGTTGACACAGGACGCGTCCCGAATGTATTCGATCGCCGTTTGCGTATCGGTCTAATTATCATGGAAAGGAAAAGTTTTGATAGACTGGAGAACCGTGTCATAATATACTAGAAAGCGTAATTTCGTTTCAAAGAATATTAAAGCAACAAAGAGAGTAAGGGGAGAACCAAACAACATCTCATCCGGCCCAATTGTCATCGTCGCCTGCTCGCGCTAGTGGTTCTCTTCAGAATAGCTGACGGTGACGACCCAGGGGTCGTCGCGGTGTTCCCTGCTAGACAAAAAACGAGGCAATTACGACCGAGCTTAGGCTACATAACCTAACACCCAGTAGGGAAACTATCTGGAAGAGGGTTCAGTAACCTGGAGACCCAAATACTCTCCGAAAGTTCTGGTACAGAAGGAAAGGGGAAACCACTGCCCTATTTTTTCTGGTACTCAGCTGTATATGGACAAAGAAGTATGCAAAGCTGACTGACAGCCTTTACTAGTTGGAGAGGCACCCAAAGAAGAAGAAGTATATTCAATATATTTTCTCAATAACGAAGGCCCATATCAAAAAAAAAAATACATGTATTTCAACTCAATTGAATTTTTTTCTACTTTCTTGCTAAGTTTTATGTACAAAATCACTTCCTTCTAAATTGATCGACTATCCCTGACGTACCTTTTTACATACCGTTTAATTTGATATCAATATACAAATGGTTTTGATAAAAAATCAGACTGATATTTTATCTACAATGTCATAGATAAAAACACTGCTTAGTCTCGAAACAAATTAGGTAGGTTTGAAAACTTTTATTTAATCTTCGTTATACAGGTTGGTGTAATTTAAATTTTTTGTCATTTGTTAAGTACTTCGCCTGTCATTAATTGAATTGTAATAAATTCATTAAATTAATTCTTTCCTTCATAAATTCATTACATTATTTTGAATCCCTATGACTTGTCTCTATTGTTGAAATGAACTGTTAAATTATTGATTATATTCGGTTATTGAAATATATATTTTAAAGACCTATTTTATTATAAGAACCTGAAAAAGAAAAGGTGGTTAGTGGCTCTTAATAAACTAATGAACCACTTCCGACTATCCTGCCGTCATGCCGAGCAGTAGCTCGACGTATGAATGGGGAAGCGTTCGCTCGGTATATTCAAATCAATTCGGCCTTAACGAGCTATAGTCGAGTTACCTAGTACATTAAGTGGGGGTAGTAAGTTTCGTTTTCATCTTGTATGTGATGAGCCTGAGATGTAATAATCTAAGTTTTCGACCTCGGCAGCCTCACGAAACATTTATGAATATCACAAAAACTGCAAAATGCATTTTTTTCGGTTTCAGCCAATTTTGACCATGAAGGAGCTCGTTTTCGAAAAAGAGCAATCTATGTATTTTTGAACTAGATTAAATTTGCTACAACTCCAGACCAAAATAGGCTCGGTACCCTTGAAAGTTTCCGATATACAGCTTTCAAACATTAGCGAAATTTTTTAAACTTGACAGTCTCATGCTAATGTTCATATTTCGTCATATACAATTGTCTTTTCAGTACCTGTATAGCATGAGTCAGTGAGGTAAATATATATTCAATTTAAGACAGTGAAGAAGGTGGGGAAGGAGGGGGAAAGATGGGATGGGTGGAGGGAAGTCACCGTCCACAACAACTAAAATTGAAATACAAAATATATTTAACAAATGTTTATACGAAATAATTAAACGAAATGTTAGTTAGTATTGTTTTATCCTCTTTGAGAAACCAGGGTCAATAAGTAAGTGAAGCTCAATGAGGTCCCAAAAAAACACCAACGGCTTACAATATACTTCCGATATTTTGGACAACCTGGGTAGCGCACAATATCTGATCTCTATTGACTCAAAAGCTAAGCGTTTTGAAAAACCCCAATGACACCAAATTAACCTTCTAAAATAGTTTTCACGGTTCTCTCAAAGAACACGGATTCCCTTATAGGTTCTGTTTTCTATAATAGGGTTTTATATATTTGGAGGACATTATAATAACGATATCTACCTTCGAGAAACATGATTCGCAGCTCACATGGGTTCTCGAGCGGCTGAATTTTGGAAAATGCTCAAGTATTTTGAGAAATGTCAGTTCTTTAGGAACAAGCCCAAACAATTCTAGCATTTGTCTGACTGGATCAGGTTAAAAGAAAATCCGACGAAAACGGCCATAACGGCCTTCCAAGCCCAAACACCAAGAAGGAGATTTACCGGATTTTGTGTATGGTTAGTTGGTACAGACGCTTCACTAAAGTTTTTTTAACCATAGCCGTTCCACTAAATAATTTAACATCGACGAAGGAGGACGCTCCTAAGTTTTTATGGATCGCGCAGGCTGAAAAAGCTTTTACTAAGTGTACAAATATGAAACCGGTAACGACATCTAGCGATCGATAGCCGAATATGTATGAGCTTCCGAACCGTACCAACTGTCTCAATTGTTCATTCTGTCATCTGTCAACAATATTCAGTTCACAATTTGTCAAGTTTCATATAACAACGCATTTTATTTCGCTCGTAAAATTTCGAATTTCGTGCCTGAAAACTCTCATTTCTCAGCGATGAAAAACGCTTCTGAATCGCAGCAAATACTTGTCGAAGCTTACGACGAGCATGCTCTTGGTCGCACACAGTGCAATGAGTGTTTCAATCAATTTAAAAGTGGTGATTTTGATGTGAGAAACGAGGAGCGTGGCCGGCCACCGAAAAAGTTTGAAGACGCCGAATTGCAAGCATTATTGGATGAAGATGATGGTCAAACGTAATAACAGCTCGCTGAACAACTAAAAGTGACACAACAAACCGTTTCCTGGCGTTTGAAGGCCATGGGAAAGATTTTAATGGTCGGTAGATGGGTGCCACATGAACTGACCGACAGGCAGCAAGAAAACCGAAAAACCACTTGTGAAATGCTGCTCGCCAGGCAAATATGAAAAGCTTTTCTCCATCGAATCATCACTGGCGATGAAAAATGGATTTATTTCAACAATCCCAAATGAAAAAATATATATTTGAGCGTCGGCCAACGGTCCCAATCGACGCCAAGGCCAGATCGCTTCGGCCGAAAGACAATGATGTGTATTTTATGGGATCAGCGTGGTGTTATAGGGTATGAGCTACTTAAACCAGGTGCAGCAGTTACTAGTGCACGCTACCATCAACAATTGATCGATTTGAACGGTGCTATACGTCAGAAGAGGCCCGAATTTCAACTTCGCCATGACAAATTTTATTCCAAGATGACAGCGCATCGCCACATCGAACATCGGTCAATAAAAACTTGGTAGAATTTTAAAACTGGGAGCCCCTACTCTATCCGCAGTACTCACCAGACCTAGCGCCGTCCGATTACTATTTGTTTTCATCGATGGGACACGCACTCAACGATTCGCACTTCAATTCTTACGAGGAAATGCAAAAATGGCTCGATGAATGGATAGCCTCAAAAAACGAACAATATTTTTGGCGAGGAATCCATAAATTGGCTGAAAGATGGGAAAGATGTGTAGATAGGAAGGGAAACTACTTTGAAGACTAAATTTGTAACCATTTTCGCAAAATAAACGTGTTTAAAAAAAAAAATACCGGTTTCATATTTGTACACCTAATAATAAGATGAATACTGCAATTTATTCTAGCCCGGTACTCGCGATTTCGATCTAAGACATGCCTTTCAAGGTTTACATTAACACTTCGGCCTTCGGGACTGCCGGTAGCTTTACCCAAGGGGAGGGGAAGGAAGAGGCGCTAGCTGTTCTTACAAGCCGACCGTTAACAGCGGCCAAGGAACTTTTTGAGGAACCACCATATTATAGGGAGACGCTCGCCGTCTTGCATGCGGTGGAACATTGGCGGTGCTACCTGGGTACTGGAGAGCAACTGGAGCTGTCAACTATAACGGGCGAACACGTCACCTCAGGAAGTTTTAACTAACGTCTAAATTTTACGATCGCGGGTGACGAATGCCCTCGTTGATGTGATTACCATGTAAGTGATTTTCAGCGAAACTTGCGGCGAATTACAAGCGTTTCCGGATAATCAGGTTTTCAATCTAGAATTGAGGGAATGATAAAATCAATCGTAAAAGACGCTAAACTATTGATAACTACGTAAACGATGATATATAAATAAATTTCTTATCAGCGATGGAGAACAAAATAGTTTAAAGTATGTGCTACCAACTACTTATGCAGGTACATTCAATAAACTATTAGCCAAGTCTTAACTCAAATTCAAACGATATTTGTAACAATTGCAAAATAATATTTTCTCAACGATTTAATGATTATTAGCCATCAAAAAAAAGTTGTCAATTTTTAAAATATTGGACATTTTAATTAACCTGGACATTTGAAAATTTGGAATCTTATGCTATACCTATTATGTTATATTATTATTATTATTATTATTACTTTTTGTTTTAGGGTATTTTAGGAGATAATTTGTTTTAGTTTTAATATTATTTTATCTTAGTTATAAGTAAAATGCAAGACTATTTTATTTAAATTCCTATTTTAATTTTGACTATTTTAAATTGTTGTTTTTATGTGATTTGAATTCATTTGATGACATTTTAATTCTCCACCTCTTACTTTAAGTATTTAGTGATTTTTAATATCCTTTTGCTAATGTAATATTTTGTGCTTAAATGGAATATATGCCATCTTTATTAAAACGATATTATTGCAAGCACATTCTAAAATAAATGTTTACCTTAGAACAGGTCCCGGCCTAGTTAGGTGACGTTGCCCACTAGACTATGAGATGTATTCTTTTTTCTGCTTTTAATTCAATTTTGTAAATATTTTTGTGCATAATTCCTACGTTAAAATTGTTTGCTCTCATTTTATATTTGAATTTTTCATATATAAACATAAATAATTAAAAAATGTATGTTGGCAACTCTGCCCATTACGCACGTATATTCGGAAAATTCAATAGTTTTCTAATACATTATTATAAAGTATTTTAATAATTTTTAATTGCGTATCCTGTTTAGTTTTTACTGTGTATGTCAAATAAGTAATGGTTCAAGTGGATAAACAGAGGTACGACTTTAGAAAAAAACTGTATGCTTGTAAATAACGTGCAGAAGCATAGCGAAAACCTTTCACATTCACCACCAGGGGATAAACGGTTACTTGCATTTGGATTATTGCTAGAACATACATATATTGATTACATTCAAGTATCACAAATAAATTAAACCGTAATGGCTGATGACCAAAAATAGTAAGCAGTGCAGCAAAGATGATGTTTTAAGACGGAAGCAATTTTTGGAGTTTATTCCTTAAGAATCGATTTCATTTAAAGCCCTCGGTATGAGAATTTGATGGATAGTAAAATCGAACGTAAAAACGTAAACAAAAAGCGATACATTTAATGTCAGTATAGTTCGAAAATTGAAAAGTGTGCAAAAATACCCAAAAGGAGATACAACGCATACTGACCATACATTTGTCGAATGGTGAAATGAGACTGATATCAAATCAGCAGATTGCAATCTGAGAGAATCACACTCCAGTCGCGCGAACTGTCACGCACATTTTTTATATATTTAGCCTAATTTTGTAGTTTCATGTCAGGGAGTTATGTGACTTCCCTGGTTTATAATCTAATTAAAGTTAATTAGACGTAATTATTTGATTGATTATTAATTGATTGATTGATGATTGATTGATGATTGGTTGATGATGATTTATTGATGATAATTGATTGATGATGATTTATTGATGATGATTGATTGATGATGATTCATACATGATGATTGATTTATGATGATTGATTGATGGAGATTGATTGATGAGGATTGATTGATCATGATTAATTCATGATGATTGATTGACTATGATTGATGATTATTGATTGATATTGATTGATGATGACTGATTGATGATTATTGATGTTAATTGATTTATGATGGTTGATTGGTGATGATTGATTGATGATGATTGCTTGATGATGATTGATGTATGATGATTAATTGATGATTATTGATTGATTGATGATTGATTGATGATTGATTGACGATTGCTGATTGTTGATTGATTGATTGATTGATCGATCGGTCGGTCGATCAATCAATCAATCAATAAATTTACTCCCTTTGCCTATTATACTCCAGTCGCGCGTCGGAGCTGATACGCACATTTTTTTCTAGCTACGGCTGACAGCTAATCTCTAATTAAAGTTGCAGAGGCTTTTATGAAGATAAATGTTGATATAGTTATGAAGTCAACAATAACAAAATCAAGAAGGATTCAGAAATCACATGGCTTTGCCCAAAATTCAATGCCGAAAATAAGGAATGAATCGCGCATTCACCAAATCCATTTGTACATTCGAACGTACATACGCTAACGAACAACGGAAACATAGGCAGCCAATCAGGTGCCATGCAGCTGAAGAAAACCATTTCTACCACCAGAAAGGATTTAATGAACCAGTAAATAGCCGCTTTGGTGATACACGACTAACGGTCGGTGCAGAACCAAAAACTATAGACAGTTGTGTATGTAATGCGGAAAAGGCAGCGCTGCGTAATAGTGATTTTGTCATTAATTAAACCAAATAAGTAAATTTACCAAAAATACTATAAAAAATGAAAGCCAGAATTTTCGTCCGCATTCTTCGTCCTCTTCTTTTTTTAATCCTCAATGCCATATTTAAACTTAGCTTAAACTTGTTAGAAAATTAAGTACCAATCAATTAAAAAAGTAAAAAAAAACAGTGTTTATTCTACTATTACTCCACCTGTTTAATTGACAAAAGTCATGTGCTTATTATAGTGTCGTCGCATTATTTGTCTGTTAGGTAAAGCTTGATATAGACACATATAAAATATTATATGTGTATTTTTTTATCATTATTCAATACCTAAACAATTAACTCATCAAGTAAAATAAAAATAAAACTTTAGTTTTTTTGTAATATTACACCATCCTGTATAATGTAGAAGAGGCGAGTGATAATATTATAGTGACGTCTGTTATATTATCTGTTAAGCAATGCGAAATATGACTGTATACATGCATATCAAATTATATAAAGGTTTGTTTTTCTCATCATTTAATACAGTGTATTACAAAGCACAAACGCTACCATATACAAAATGTTGTCACTAAAAGTCAACTTTATCGATAGCATAATATTCATCAGTTCGATATGCGTACTGTTATACTGGTATTTAACGAAGAATTTTCAATACTGGAAGAAACGGAACGTAAGAGGAAATAAACCCTATCCAATGTTAGGAACGTTAAGAAGCGAATTCTTATTGAAAATTCATCCGGCAATCCAAGCGCAATCATTGTATCATCAGTATTCAGATGAAAAAGTGGTTGGAGCTTTTCGAGCAGGAACACCTATATTGCTGGTAAGAGACCCAGAATTAATCAAAGCTGTACTAGTGAAAGACTTTAACTCATTCCAAGATCGAGGATTCCATACTGACACCGATAGAGAACCCCTTACTAAACATCTATTGGCATTAAGCGGGATCGAATGGAAACTTCTCAGACAAAAATTGACCCCAACATTCACATCTGCAAAAATTCGAAACATGTTTCCTCTCATGATCGAATGCGGTCAACAATTTCAACAGTACCTCATAGATGCAGTAGCGCAAGGAGAAACACCAGAAATCAAGGAAGCTACCGCTAAATACACTACTGATATCATTGGATCTTGCGTTTTCGGAATCAAGATGAATTCCCTTCAAGATGAAGAAACATATTTCAGAAAAATGGGAAAGAAAGTATTCGATCTTTCCCTAATTGACGGAATTATTTTTTTTGTGTTTACTTTCTTTCCCTCAATTTACAATTTATTCAAATTACGAGTAACGAATATGGAAGTTCAAAATTTCTTCATTGGTTTAGTGAAGTCTGTGATGCAAAGTAGAGATAATAAACCGTCTTCAAGAAACGACTTCATTGATATTCTCATTGACCTAAAATCAAAAAGTGTGGTCAAAACTGAAACACAAAGCTCAACAAACGATTTAAAGATGACGGATGAATTACTGGCAGCTCAAGCATTCATATTCTTTGCTGCTGGTTTTGAAACGGCATCTAGTACAATGACTTTCGCACTTTACGAACTGGCTAAACACCCAGAAATACAAGAAAAGTTGGTGAAAGAAATTAAATCTGTACTGTCAAAAAATAATGGAAAATTTACTTACGAATCTGTCTACGAAATGACCTATCTCAGGATGGTCATAGATGAAACGCTGAGGAAATATCCTTCTCTTGGAGTGCTCGATAGAGTGTGTACAAATAAATGCACTATCACCGGCACGAGCTTGGAGTTGGATAAAAATGTCTTGGTAAACATTCCTGTTTATGCTTTACATCATGATCCGCAGTACTACCCGGAGCCAGATAAATTCATACCGGAGAGATTTACACCTGAAGCTGTTGCGGAGAGACATCCATTTGTTTATTTGCCTTTTGGTGAGGGACCACGAGTTTGCATAGGTATGTAAAAATTAAATTAAAACTAATCACCTGTAATCATATTCTGGAGAGAATGTTTGAAGCCTATTCCCACTATCAAGTAATAATTAAAGTAGTGGCTATTTATTCAGATACTAAAGAAAAAATGTGGGTTAGATCTTTCAATTGCTGGTAAAAAAAAATATTTACCAATGTCTTCCACAAGTGACTTAAATAACTGTCTCATGCCAACAAAACTGTAAAAGAACCATCAAAGCCCGTGGCAAAATATTTGTTAGGAATGGTTTTAACCCTAGAATACTAATATAGACTTATGCCCACTTACTGCTAATGATCGCCGGGCAGGTTACTTTTTGGAATAAAACAAAAAAGTCAACTAATATTTTGTTAAAACTTTACAAACTTACAAGGAGGCAACAGGCTAGCGTCTCCCTCTTCTAAATAGTAGCACAAAGTTATTAAAACCTCTAATTCAGTCTCAGAATCAGCCCTAAATCTAAAATCACACATTACTTACTTTAGTAATTCAACTTTTAAAATATATATATATTTTAATGTAGTAAGTCTTTTACATCATTTTGGTATTGAAATGACAACATAATGTAGGAACTATAATGTGCATAAAAAATAACTATCCTAAAAATAATATTTTCTACTACAGATTAAATCAAATTCAGACATTTATTTTTTGTCACCGGCATAGCAATTTGAAGATCGATGTTCCAGGCAATAATTTTGCTCCCCCCGCTGCACTAAGTTGGCGCGAATGCACGACTCCATATGTCCTGGTAATTCAAAAAATACCGGGTAAAAACCGGACCGCGGCCGGCCTTTCAGGCATGATTAGTATTCTAGGGTTAAAAGCATGAAACATTCCGCAACGAAACAATCCTTTATAACCGAGAAACTTCCCGATTTGATTGATCAAGTCCTACGCAGTATGATTTCTCTGAACGTCTCGGCTTAGGGCTGTTCGTAACAACTCATTTTAACACTCTTAGTATGTTTGTTAAATATTAAAGTTATAGGTGCCATGTATTTAAAATAAAATTTAAGATAGATGAACCGCTTTTACCAAAAAACAACAAACCCACGAAAAATATAAATCGATTTTTTCCTATTTTTGGTTAAAAAATAATAATTTACGGTCCGGAGAAAATATTCATCCCATTGTGTCTTAATTTAATTAATTTTATTTGCTAACCCACAACCTGATTAATCGAGAGTGGTTTTAAGTTCAACTGAAAACATCAAAGTTACTTTGGAGTTAGTCATAGCCTCTTTTTAATTCAGTAGAAAGAATCCAAGCCACTTAATTTTTACATTATTAAGACAGATTTTTCCTCTTTTTCAATTCGGCGAAAAGCATCCGAACGACTTAATGTTTCAACTCACAGGAAGACGCTTACATCTTTTCTATTCAGTAGAAACCACTTAAACAAAACCAGCTATTAAATAAAAATTAATTATAAAAAATCTACGATTAAAAGGAAGCCTTTGCTGCTGCTAAAAAATCAGTTGTCACCCCGAGACTTTCCTGTCAAGTAGCCAGAGACTTAATTCATCTGAATTTTAATATCATAAATCCTGCCACAACCTCCCACCCCCAACCTAGCGCCACCCTTTAACCCTCGAAAATCGAAATCGAAATCTACTTCGACTTCAACTTTTCGACTTTTAGGACTTTTCCGACATTTTCGATGTTTTCGCCTTGTTCGACCTTTTCGTTTTTTGACTTTTTCGATTTTTTCGACTTCTTCAACTTTTCTATATTTTGAACGTCTGGGTACATCAGCCATGTCATGGTGAAACTTGGAAGCTGCTATCATAATTGAATGCTTACACAAAATTTTGGATCTCTGCTGTTGACCGTTGAGGAGTTCCCTCTTCGGAAGCCAACCCAGGGTACATCAGCCAAGTCATGGTGGAACTTGGAAGTTGCTATTATAAATGAATGCGTATACAAAATTTTTGGGTCTGCTGTTGATCGTTGAGGAGCTCCTTTTTCGGAAGCCAACCCAGGGTACATCAGCCATATCATGGTGGAACTTGTAAGTTGCTATCATAAATAAATGCGTATACAAAATTCTCTGTTGTTGACCGTTGAAGAGTTCTGTCATCGGGAGCCGACCCAGGGTGGACGGATTTCAACCACAATCTATTCAGCTCATGCCATGACCAAATGATGCCTGTATGCCAAACTTCAGCTCAATCGGATGAAGCGTTTCGGCGCTATCGTTGGAGAATACACACAGACAGGCACACAGAAGCGCATGCACAATACTTTCCTCAAACAGGAAATTATAACTTTGAAAAAAAAATTAAGAATACTAACTTTAAATGCAATTATTGCAGCTTGCTGTTGTCTGATTTGGATGGTTTCTAATTCAAAAAAAAAACTTTTGGCAAACCTAATTGTATGATTTCGCGACGTTTGGAAATTCAATTTCGGTTTTAAACTACATTTGTCGCGGAAACCCTTCCAAACATCGAAAGTTCAATAAATTAGTGACGCGCGATAGTGTTCTCATCATCATCCTTTTAGTAAGCAAATGGTAGTTCTAACTTCATTATATTACAAATGTATGAAGAAGGCATAAACGTTATAAACCAACTATAAATAATCTAAATAAATAAGGGCATCAGGGAAATCTTTATCCTCGCCTTTACCCTGGCTTTACGGAACATATGGTCATAGCTTATCAGCCAAATCCATATTACCCTAGCACCAGCCACACAGCGCAACATAAGGCTGGCGCGAAGCGTCTTGCATTTACTTTAAGAAATTATAAAATCAATTTTTTTTATGTTTTATAACACTTAGAACCAGGAAAACCAAAAAAAAAAATTTCTGTCCTTTCTTTCATCGATATCACAAGAACGCGTTGTTCGAATTTGAAAATTCTTTATCCAATCAGGTTTACTCATCAACGGGAAGAGCTGATTAGATTTTGAGGCCGTCTATAAACCGTCAGAGAACTGCCGGAGAACAAACGGATGACTGAAAGATCTCATTTTAGTCGTGCGGTCATTATCACTATATTAGTTAGGAATTTAAATAATACATAACATATTAACGCAAAGAAACCGACTCCATTTTTTTATAAGTGCAGCAGCCATGTCATGGTGATACTTAGAACGGGCTATCAGCGTTTACAAAATGTTGTGTCTGTGCTATTGACCTTTGAGGAGCTCCATCGTCGGAAGCCAACCCTGGGTGCCACAGTCCTGTCATGATAAAACTTAGAACGGGCTATCGTAATTGAATGTATATACAAAATTATTTGTCTGTGCTGTTGACCGTTAAGGAGTCCCCTCATCGAGAGCCAACCCTGAGTGCAGCAGCCATGTCATGGTGAAACTTAGAACGGGCTATTATAACTGAATGAGTACACACAATTTTGTGTCTGTGCTGTTGACTATTGAGGAGTCCCGTCGTCGGGAGTCAACCCAGGATGTAGAATCATGCTTACCATAAATTAATATAGGCAATAAGCTCGCCTTTTCTTAGGGATAAAGTGTTTTATTATTATTATTTAAAAAATACATTGTCATCGGAATTGAATCAATATGTACATTTTCAACTTCATATGGAGGAGGAATCTAGGAATTTCGTCAATTTCTCATGGGTCCCATAATCAGAACAGGATTTTGATAAAAATGGGACCAATCTGCAAGTATGTATGTCCTTTAAAATATTTTTTTTCAAATCGGTTCATAAATAGCAGAGTATTGAGGCAACACACATTAAAAAAACATACAACCGAATTGATAACCTCCTTTTTTAAGTCGGGTAAAAAAAACGTGGGTTGTCCAGTTTTTTTTTTGCTAAATTATTTCATTCATAGATGGGAAGATTCGTCAAGATTATGGGTTCCGTACCTGAAATGGATCAAGGAACTGCCATAGATACGGGCGACTGAGAAATTCTATGTTCACACGTAAAGTCGCCAACTTTTTATTAGCTATCCTAATTAATACTAAAAATAGATAATCGAATGAATTTTCGAAAACTACATTGCGTTCCTGAGTTACAAAATGTAAAGCTGTTTTATTTAAGGTGCCGTAACTTGTAAACACATTTTCGGATTCTTCTACAATTAATTTTATTCATCGTATGGAAAAGCTGATTAGAGCTGTCATATACAAAACGATTCGACCCCAGCGCTTTCGTTTCGAAAGTAACATCGATAACCACCCCAAAGTATGTGGTGCCATGGATCTGCCGTGAGTTGGTGAATGTCATGGCTGCTTTGCATTCATAATTATTTTTAATCTATTTCAGGATTGCGGTTTGGTGTACTTCAAACTATGGTCGGATTGATTACTGTTTTGGATCATTTTAAGGTGGCCGTCAATGACAAAACGGTAGCCAAAATCGGAATAAATCCAAGGGGCTTTGTTATGACGTGCCAAGACAAAATTGACCTAACTCTACATAAAAGATAAAAATGATAGGTTAACAAAAACATATTCGACAAAATTGGTATAATATAAATATTATAAATAATCCTAATCAGACAAATAATGATAAATGTAAAATATTCTGTAAATAAATATGTAATAATCTGTGTAATAATCTGTAAATGTGTAATAATCTGTAAAAATTAATGGAAATAAATTTAATTATTTATGTTTGAAATGTAAAGTATTTAGAGGCAAAAATTTTCGCAGTAGTTTTGGTCGTAATAAAACTTAATAATGAGGTGGGTTTTATTCCATAGTCGTGGTAACAATGAATAATCTAATCTAGATCGTTTATCAGTTAACAGGCCCTGTATAAAGACTCGTAACTTCTTGCACTAGGATTTTTTCTGCCATTTCGTGGAGCTTCACGTAAACCAGGCCCATTGGCCCGGCTTTCTTGCATGTGGAATCGCAGGGCTGCTCACATATTCCATAGTCGTGGCAACAATGAATAATCTAATTTAGATCGTTTATCAGTTAACAGGCCCTGTATAAAGGCTCGTGACGTCTTCCGCTAGGCATTTTCCCGCCATTTCGTGGAGCTTGCATTTGGCATCGCAGGGCTGCTCACCCTCCGACAGGTTTCGGAGCGATAGAACTGCGCTATTTGGCGATAACAACTCCTCCCAAGTACCTACAGGTAGTCTGACAGTATTGCGGCGGCTTCTGTAGGACTGGCTTGCACCTTCATAATGAGATCTATCAGGACTGACTTTCGTCATAGTGACCTCTTCCTCCTCGATGAAGAAGCGCATGTGATGGGGGGCGGGGGGGGGGGGGGGGTAGAAGGGTCGCATTTTTTTCGGCAGGCCTGGGGGCGGGCGGGTGAGTGGTTTGCCCTCGCGACTACCTCCATCTCCTTCTGTTTGCAGTTGGGGTCTCGTCGGGCGATTCAACCTGCTCGACTTCCTCTCAGTAGCTGACTGCTGGGCAGTGGTGGACGACGCTGGTTTTTATCTCCATGACAGAGGCTCCTGCGGGGCGGTGGCGGGCTGGTGCTTCGATTGCGTCTTCCTCGGCGCTGGGCGTGGAGGCAGAGGCGGAGGCGCGGCGGCGGTCGAAGCGCGCGATGTCGTATTTCGCGTCGAGGCTCGCGGAGGGACGGTGGCCTCTGCGCGCGAAACACCCTACTGCTTCCGCGTCGACTGACGGGTTTCCGCCAAGAAACTTGGACAACGCCGGTTGGAACTACTCAAGAAACTTGAACGTTCAAATGTTCCAGTTTCTTGAACGTTTGAATGACCAAATTCATAACATGCTCGAGACGCTCAACAATCACTCGACCCTAATCATCAATACGAGCTCGAGCAAGTTCGGAAATACTGTTTTTATCGGTAATTTACGTACGCTATACACAACATTACGATCGCACAAGCGCGTCTGTTTTCGTTTCGCTATAAACTCTGCTGTTATCTCAGCAGCGCACAAAAAACAATGATTTTTGAATAAGAATGTTGGGCGCGTAGATCGCAGTTGTGGTTGAGAAGTCGTGACATCGCTTCCTCTACACAAATATGCAGCGATTTACTTCTAACTATTGTATCGTTTGCGATATTCATCGTGAAACACTATCGATCTCATTCCCACCAAAAGTTTATTCTTTTAATACTTGACTTGCAAAAAGTCTCCAATCCTTTTTCCCTTACTTTAATCACTTCTCTTTCTTCCAATGGATTAGCATGAATAAAACATGTATATTCATTAGAAGCCATGCCTATAAATGCAAGCGACACCGTGAAATGATAGACGTGTCAGACTAAATATTTCTATTGAAGTCTGCCGGCAGATGTTCCGTAGAGGAAGGAGAAGGGGGGCGACAAAAAGGTAACGCATTCCTTTATGCCTACTGAGAATAAGTAAAATATTTATTGTTAGTATAGTTTTTAGATTTAAGTTAATTTTATAATTCACAGATGTTATTAGGTAAAATGAAATGTCCAGGCTTGGCGTAGATATATAATGGTGTGCGGCGCTCATACGTCAAAACAATCGATTTTACGGAAAAAAATGCCGTAACATAAATTGTAGGAATTTTTCTCTAGTTTCATTTTGTACCTATATAAATGATTTATCGTGAAATTAGTCGGAAAGGAGATATTGTCAAAACCTGCTTTTAGGCGCCATTTTTCCAATATGGCGGCGCGAGAGGCAAATATGTATACAACTAGAGCTGTCAACTACAATGGGCGAACCCGTCACCTCAGGAAGTTTTAAGGATATTTGATCGTTCTATCTCCCGTGAAGTCAGCGCAGAAGACTTAGGACCAAAACAATCCACCGTCAAACTCCGCCACATGCCCGTAAGAGGCCAACGCCTTTTCCGCGAGATAACCAGGTATGTTACCCAGCGGGCTTACACTCACGCCCTTACTTCCA
Source organism: Micropterix aruncella (assembly GCA_944548615.1). Taxonomy (NCBI): domain Eukaryota; kingdom Metazoa; phylum Arthropoda; class Insecta; order Lepidoptera; family Micropterigidae; genus Micropterix; species Micropterix aruncella. The sequence goes on from OX155953.1 coordinate 18,185,308, forward strand.
GTTGCGACCAGGTTACTCCGGTCTCTCGACTGGTTACGAGTTCGAGGTCGCTTGCGCGGTCCTCTTCCTTACGAAGCGGTGAAACGGTGTATACCGAATCTACCGCAGACCACGGCATCCTTTGCCCGGCTCTTCACCCGGAATCGCGTAGCCGGTGGTCGTTTCAAGAGCAGTCGCCGTAAGGTCAGCAAGCACCCCCGCTCTATAGAAAGCAGTACTGCTTCCAGACTCCCCCGACTGTTAGTCGATTGCACAATCGATTGCCTTAAGCCGCACGGTGCGCAGACCGTCTAGGAGTGCCAGAAGATTGATTCCTAGGGGAAAATAGCCCTGAGGCCAGAGTACCTACTACCCTGGCTCGCGCTTCATGCGTGGAGGCCGCCGGATGGATGTTGACCCGTGAGTGTGACCAACCCTGAACAAATGGGTTTTCGTGGCCAACTCAGCAAGGGCCCATTAGCTACCGCCAAAGATACAAGGTTGCAAAATTGAAATTCGGAAACAGTCTCTCTCGGAAAGTAGAGAAACTCTTCGGAGAGAAACTCGGAAGAGTATCAATCTATAAAATTATCAATTTTCGAAACTCTCGGAAATCTTTCCAGGCAACGTATGTCTTTAAATCAAATGACCATTATAAAGAATAGCAGCTATTGCATAACATGAATGAAAAAGATATTGACGAATTTTACTTGTGCCTTTTAATGTTACTTACATATGATAATATATTATTATCCCGACCCGTAACGATAGCTAACTAAATCTGTCAGCTACAACTGGCGAACCCGTCACCTCAGGAAGTTTTAACGATATTAGATCGTTCTATCTCCCGTGAGGTGAGCGCAGAAGACTTGGGACAAAACAGTCCACTGACTAGTTACGCCACTCACCCGTAAGAGACCAACGCCTTACCGCGAGATAATGACACATCTTTGCCAAACACTACAGACCCATCAGCCTCACCTCCTGTCTTCTGAAAACACTGGAAAGACTAGTTGACGGCTACCTGAAAACCAACCACCTCGACTTTCAACCGCTTGCTGAAGCTCAGTATGCCTATAGGGATGGCAGATCCTTGGACACTGCCCTACATCACCTGGTGAGCACAATAGAGACACAGTTAGCAGCGAAAGATTACGCTGTAAGAGTATTCTTGGATATCGAAGGAGCATTTGACACTACATCATATACAACTATAAAAAACGTCGATTCGTCGGATTTACCCATACCGTTTAAAAGGCTACAGTATCCCGTCAAGATCTCTTTTGCCCACACAATTAATAAGTCCCAGGGTCAAACATTCTCTCTGGTGGGCATTGACCTGAGAAAGTAGTGTTTTTTCCCATAGGCAGTTATATGTTCGCTTATCGCGGGTTGAAACTCCGGAAAGACAATATATTTTGGTACCAAATAATAACATTTCATCTAATATACATAGTATACAGAGAAGTTTTGAACAATTAAAATGAAAATAATTTATTGAATCATAATCATTTCATTCACTCATTTAAAACCCGTTAATATAATCAATTTGGCATAGCCATATATACATGCCGTAAAAATATAACCCTCCTTTTGGTAGTCAGGAAATAAATCATAATACTCAGTACTAACCTAACCACACTTATAATATCATCACAAGTAAAAATGTTTACCGCCCAACGAAGTGGGCACGGGACAGCTAGTTCATGATAAAAGTCGGCGTCGAGATCTCGTTCAAACCCGAAATGTTGCCAACCAGATGTCCTTGTTGAGTTTTTTTATATGTCGGTAGAGGATTGAAATTCAAATTACGCAGTGCCACCCTATTTCCGTTACAGTTATAATATTCGGTGTTACGTTACTTGACTATGTGATCGCGATTTTAATAGCTCATTTACACTCTCGCCTCGCGAATCCTCTCGTGTCTCGCTTCGCGCCCCGCGCGATCGAAGGAAAATATGTTTCTGTTTACTTTCTCGTGGTGTGTGAGAGCTAGCAACTATTAGTTCAAGAGCCAGCGACAAAAAAGTGAAAGAGTTTTAGAAAAGCTGATACTTTAAGATCAGACAATATCTTGACCATATAATGCTGGGGTATAGTCAGCAGGCTAGGTTATGGACACATAGCGCTGGTGTACTAGGCGAGGTGTAATTTTTAATTAGTATCTCAAAAGGTTTTGGAAAAACTGAACATTCATAAGTATACAGTCGATACAATAAAGAACTTAAAACGTATGGTCAGACTGCTTCATAATCGAACGCGTGGCGTCAGCATCTCCATTCGTGTCACGCATCGGTCTACGACGCATCTGTCTACTGTGCCGTGCAATGTGTGATGCTGTATGGAGATGCTGACGCCACGCGTTCGATTATGAATCCTGGTCCAATCTGACCATTTGTTTCGAGTTTTTTATTGCATCCACTGTCTACTGATTAATTTTAAGCTTTTCCAAAACACTTTAGGGGCATTAATTAAAATTACATCTGTCCTAGTAGGCCAGCCCCAGGTGTCCTGAAATCTGGCCTGATGACTGTAACCCGGCATTCTATGGCCAAAATACTCTCTGATCTAAAAGCATCAGCTTTTCCAAAACTCTTGCGCTTTTTTGTCTCTGGCTCCCCGACAAGGTCCTTTGACTCGTGCCCAAAAAACCGCTCCCGACGCGAGCGCCGCGAATGGCGAGGAGAGGCGCGAGGCGAGTCGCGAGTGCCCGTTCATACTCTCGTCTCGCGTCTCGCCTCGCGCCTTGCCTCGCCACTTGCGCGAGAGTGTAAATGAGCTATAATAAGATCAGCGGTGATGTCTAACTGGTAAAGCGGTTGGTCTAGCAATGGGTAATTAGATCGGTGAAGGCGGGTTGATACTATGCGAGTGCGCTCGGTACGAGTAGACTCGTGCCGAGCGCGCTCGCATAGGAGTTTTACTCGCAATATGGTTGCCATATATACGAGTCCAATTGCGTCATTTTAGATCCGAACGAATCATTGTTTTTATCATGATCTAATCTGCAGCTGTGAGGCATAGTAAGATAATGGTTGATAAGATTGGTATAGCATAGTATGATAATTAGTGGCTTGAAAATCAAACAAAGATAAATATTTGGTCTCATAAATAATTTCCAAGCATCACCAAATGGGTTCATCGAATAATTTTCACAATAAACCTTGCTTTTTATATAACCCACACCCGTGATATGGGTGAATAAGTATCAGAAAATAAGCAACGCCAGTCACGCTTCGAGGTCAAATTAGAACATCTCACAATAATCTCGGAGCAAATGTCTTAAAAGATAAACAGGTCACATTTCCACTCCCGCCACCTTTAGAATATTCCAAATGATATTAGAAATAAAAGAGGGCTGGAAACATAGCTAATAATTGAAGAAAACAATAATTTAAACAAATCAATAAAGAAAAAAATCTTAGGTTACCATCTAGCTGTGGAATGACTATTCTTATTGAGCTCCTAATTTACACATATTACAGTAGTTTACCGCATTTTACCGCACGTTTCGGCGGTAACAAAATTAATTAAGTTTTGTAAAAAAGGCAGCCACTCCTATTACATAAAAAGATGGAAGTGTAATAACTGCTAATGCTCGGAAGAAACTTAAGAAAAGTCGGAAAATATTTTCGTTAAGTATTAAAGACTAGAACTTCAGTACAATTTAGCTCAGCTACTATCACAAAATTAACAAATCTATGCTTCTACAATTTATTCCGTATGATAACTTGTGGGCAATATAGTTTTAAAAATCATGACATTTGCCAGTTCGTCGTCCCCCATACAAAACGAATGTATGATCTGCGGCGCATGTGCTTTTCTCACGAGCGTAATGAATATAGTCTTGTATGTAGTTTAACAAACATCGTATGCGATATGTCTTGATTTTATAAATAGGTACCTAAATGAGCAATTTAGAGATTAATTTTCTTTTTATTTACTCGAATTTAGGCGTCGAGCGAGGGCGGCGGGACGATATAGGATCAATTATATACGAACGTATAAAAGTGCGATTTTGTAATCTCATATCTCATAATCTCATTTTAAATAAGGAGATGTCCTTATATCAATATATATAGGAGATAATTGCATGTCGCTCCTTCTGATCGGATGCCGATGTCCGAGTGTGCTCGGTTCACCCGTTGCCACGATCAAAGTAGGTACCGTCCCATTAGTCATCCGCTACAGTATACCGAGCTACAGTATACCGAGAGAGCAGTAAGCGAACTCTCAAACGATACGGCGATGCGGGGGTAGGGTGCGAGAGAAGTAAACAGAGGGATACGTCTCACCGAACGCCGTTTCTCGCTTACTATACGAGCTACGCGAGTGGGGGAACTATGAAATTTCTCGAACGTTTGACTATCTGCTCTTTGGTTCAACGTGCCATATAGCGCGCATGCCCGCTGCTTCGACGAACTACCCCTCGGCGCGGAGTGTTGCGGCCGACGCCTGTGGAACAATGTTTAGTAATCGTATTACGATTTGTGGTAGCCCTTAAGACTCGGGACGTCGCTTGCTTCGATTTCAATTGTGTTCTAAGACAACTGCCTGGTATACTGTGTCCGACCGCACTCGGTCATAGCGCACTCGCACCGTGTAAACCAGGCTGAAGCGCGCGCTTTTGGCCTCATATGTCACGGTTGGCCGCTCCGCGCGCTGGCAACATTTGAATATCACATCGATGAACTAGTACATAGATATTCTTCGCTAATATGCCAAAGATCACGGATTTAATGAGACGACACCCAAGTATTCGAATCATAGCGCAGTGAAAGGATTTAAGTATATTTTACCGTAATTACCAGTGATCCGTTATTACCAGTGAAAATTATTAGATACAATATAAGTCAAAGGTAAGACAGGGTAACTGGTGGGTGGCTGCATTTAACATAAGATAAGTACATAAATGGTGAGGACCGGTACTCAGTAAGTAGGTATAGTGGATGAGCGCTTTCAGATGAACTATCTGTAAGAATACAATGGATAATGAATTCCCGGTATTTAATTGGCTGTTGCTAGAAGCACGCTTGGGTCGATAGCATTTAATTCGTTTTGTGTTTATTTTAATGAAATAGTTCACGTTTCAGGAAAAAAACCTTTTTATCTTGGAGATATCCAGCACCAGCTCCAGCACCCAGATGTTGAAGAAGTCTGTATTTTTGACCTGATTCTTATACTTATTCTTATATAATGTTTTTCCATAGTCAAATAAATTTCATCAAGGCTCGTTGTAACAAAAGCCCTGGCACATAATCTGGGTTTTTCGACAGTTTTATCATTGACGCAAACCTTGTAGTTTCGCAATACAGAAATCAATCCGACCATAACTTGAAGTAATCCGAAGCGCATACCTGGAAAACAAAAATGAAATGTTATCAAATTATATTATGTTAATAAATGAATATTTTTTAATACAAGTCACAAAGATAGTAGTGAAACCGGCCCTTATGATTTCATTCTACTTTCAACCCAAGTAGTGAAAATGTGAAACAGTTTAACAAAAAAAGTGATAAGTTACACCATTGCGAATCTATTTAAAAAATAATTGATAATCATATGTCATTCTACAGTCAGCAATATAAATATTTGGGCTCATTAACTCAAAGGTCTGCTACAGATACGACGCGGCTCTTTGTTCAGCGGCGTACTATATTTACGAGTATTTTACTTTTAATATATGAAGAGTCATCAGGTAGAAAAAAATACATAAAATGTCCGTCGTTGGCCATATTTGTGTGCTGCTACAGTCGAACACAATGAAATTGTTAGGAAATTGAAAGAGCACAAGGACTTGTAGGATCAAAGCATTCATCATGTGACTCTTAATTTAAATGGCTATTTTGATATTTCCTAAAACCACTCCGAAATTATTTTAGTAATAAAAATGCAAGAATTCGCGAACCCATTAAGCGCCGGTGCTGGCATATATGCACAAAAGTTAGTAACTAAAATACTTTGAAGGCTTTGCTTGATATTAACGTACTTTAAAACTGACAGATTTCTCATTTTGATATTTTGATACCAGATAGCGCCGCTCGGAGCCGGTAAAGGGGCAGTTATTCATACAAATCGCAAATACAAATAACTCTTGCTATGCATATGGAATGGACATGAAACTTAGCATAGCGTTAGATAATAGTATCGTAAGGGGGGCCGATAGTGTCTTTTTGATAAAAGTTTTTATAAAAGTAATTACAGTGTTAAGAATTTCATTTAAATATTTAAATTTTATATGAAGAATAACCCCTTTAGCGGTCACTTAAGAGGCGCATACTTAGTGTGATCGCCTTAAAAATTTGATTTTTGGGATTTTTTTAAAAGAATGTTATTACATCGAATATTTTAAATTTTTAGGATATATTTGTGCATAAATATACACAACAATTATTTTTATTAAAAAAAATTTTCGGCAAGTTATTCGCCATCTCTGAAAAAAAGCTCACCCATTGCTGCAGTGATTGCGGCCAACAAGGCGCTCGCAATAAAAAAAACTCATTTTAAACTAGAAGGTGTTGCCTATGCAATGACCCAGGATTGTGAAAAAAAATTTAACAAAATGGCAGAGAAAAAGATCTGATGATTTTTAAGCGAAATTTGTTTTTTTTCGAAACTCTGCCATTTTGTATTTTTTTTTTCACAATCGTTGGTCATTGTATATGCAATACCTTCTAGTTTAATGACCTTTTGGTTTATTTCAGGAGCTGTGAAGGCCGCAATAGGGGTTCTTTTTTTTGAGATCCCTGAGATAGCGAATAACTCGCTGAAAAAAAAAGTCACTCAAAAAAAATACTGTGTATAATTTATGCTCAAATATATCGTCAAACATTCGATGCAATACTTTTCTTAAAAAAAAATCTTTTTCATTTTAGGCGATCACACTAGGTGTGCCTCAAGGTGCCTGCCCTAAGGATAATAATAATTAGGATAATTGGTAATAAATATTGGTTTTATTTTTCAATTTTTCCAGGGGAAATAAAATTACATTTTTTAACGTTTTACTTACCTATACAAGTTCGTGGTCCTCCCCCAAATGGCAAATAAACGAATGGATGCCTCTTTGCTACAGCTTCAGGAGTGAATCTCTCCGGTATGAATTTCTCTGGTTCAGGAAAGTATTGAGGATCATGGTGTAAAGCATGAACAGGAATTTCTATCAAGACATTTTCATCCAACTCGAAGTCAGTGCCTGTGATAGTACATTTGGTATTGCAAACCCTTTGTAGTGATGTCGCAGGAGGGTATTTTCGCAGCGTTTCATCTATAACCATTCTTAAATAAGTCATTTCTTTGAGAGCCTCATAAGTAATTTTCCCTTTGAATTTTGACAATACTCTTATAATTTCATTCACTAAATTTTCTAGGATGTGTGGATTTTTGGCAAGCTCATAGAGCGCGAAAGTCATTGTAGTCGATGACGTGTCATATCCAGCAGCGAAGAATATGAAAGCATGGGCTGCTAGAATTTCGTCTGTCATTAATATTTCGGTCGTAGTGTCTTTTGTTATATTTTTGGCGTGATTTTCTGATTTCAGCTGAATAAAAATGTCAATGAGATCGTTTCTGGATGACGGTTTATAATACCTGGTTTGCATCACAGATTTCACTAATTCAATAAAGAAATTCTGTACTTTCATATCAGTAATTCGAAATTGTAAAAAATAGTGTACCGACGGTACAAAAATTAATGCGACAAGTTTAATCCGTGCCCATAGTGAAGGATTGAATATTTTATTCCCCATGATTATGAATGGTGTAATTTCGTCTTCAAATGAATTCATGTTGATACCAAATACGCAAGATCCTACTACGGCAGTCGTGTATTTATCCATAGCTTTCTTAATGTCTGGTATTCTGCCTTGAGATACTACATCGCTTAGGTATTGTTCAAATTGTTGACCGCATTCTGTTATAAGAGGAAGCATACTTCGCATTTTTCCGGTAGAAAATGTTGGGGTAAATTTGTGTCTGAGGATTTTCCATTCATTTGCATTAGATCCTAGGAAGATATTTCTAGTGAGCGGTTCTCTGACCTCATTAGAACGAAATCCTCTACACTGGAAGTTGTTGAAGTCTTTTACTAAAACGCCTTTTATTATTTCTGGATCTCTTACCATTAATAACGGGGTTGCGGTTAGAAAAGCTCCAACCATTTTCTCGTCTGGATACTGCTGGTATAATTTCTGAGCAATCAACGCCGGGTGAGATTCAGTTAAGAGTTCACTCCCTAACGTGCCTATCAGGGGAAACGGTTTGTTTCCTTTGATATTCCGCTTTTTCCAGTATTGAAAATTCTTTGTCAAATACCAATACAATGGAAAGCATAAAAGACCGAGTAATAATATACTTTTGTTAACACTCACTGTAAACATTTCAATATAAAATTGCTGCATTGCAATATATTTACTGTATTACATACGTGTATGCCAAATAATCACTAATTGATAGAAAAACATTTTAGATGGCATATTTATAATATTCTTAACTGAATTAAAATAGCACAAATAGATACAGGCTGACGGAAGTGTCAATATTTATTTCGCAATTATCGCTAACATGTAATTTGAAATAATGTATATGTGTTGTAGAGATCGCCTAAAACAGTTGTTTTAGTTTCGTCTGATACCGAAAAGAGGGACCAAAATTAAAGCATATGTTATTACAATAAATTGTCGAGAGATCTAAAGTTTTTGAAATCAGTTGACCTTCTCCGATGTTTTTATCCAAGTCAATTTGTTAGGTTTTTAGGAACGTTCTTTCAACCTTTCATGGTGTTCTTTCAACGAGAAGTATTTGGCTGTATTCTGATTGCACGGGTTTGGTCCACATTGGACTGTTATAAGTATTTAATACACACCCCTGTTAAGTGTGTTTTGTTTGTTTCTACTCTTTAATGTGAAATTTCACAATGGGTAGATTTATTGTCATATGACGATCTCTTACAACCAACCCTACTATGACGTGTTTATATGTATGTATGCGTGAAGGTGTGTAAGTTTGTGTCTTGTTATTGCATTCGATCGACGTTAATTTGATCTCGACGAAAAATGATGATTCAGCCGGGAATCGAACTCGGAACCTTACAATGTATGGATCAGGCCGTGTGATTATTCTCAGCATGCAATGCCCTAAGTTTAGCTCCGGGTTCTGCGATGAGGTTTTCGGTATTTTCCAATGGCTCGACGATCTTTTCACTAACATTTTTCATGTAATTGAATCCACCTTTCATAAGTGAGGATCGTGCAAATGAATTAGCTATTTTTAGCCAGATGCCTTTATAATCGTGAAAACCCTTTTACATACATTCATAATATAATGGAGGGCTTATTGCCCAGAACGAGTGATAGCGGTTACATTTATCGATAATTAGGATCTCATGAATTTTTGCGTGTGAACTGCCCCAAAATGACGGGCCTGTCGCCTTTACTAGGCTGTCTGGGTGCAAAAAAATCTTCTGTCCTTTGGAACAGCAGCTACTTCTATTTTTATCATATCATCTTACCTGCCGTAAGTAGCTATATTGTATTAGAAATTCTGTTTTTAGAGATATTTAATGTTCATATTGTCAAAATTAAATTGATATTTTCTTGAATTCATTTTAATTAAATATATTTTCAACATCTGACGAATTTTAATATACGAGAATCATCTTAAAATGATTATAATGATATGCTTCTATTATATATTCTAAATGCACAAATTGACAATTTTTTGTGAATAAAAAAAACTATATTTTGTATCACTAAAAAAATCGTCAGCTTCTACCATTTTAAAACATTATTTCCATTGTTTTAGGAAAATGAATATTTTTCAGCATCCTGTATATGCCAACATTATTACAACCTTGATTTTTATAAATAAAATATGTCTTAATAACTTCCTCTTGACATCACGTGAATACTGTTAATTATTTAATTAGGATATAAGTTGTACTATTCCAGGTTTCATACATTTAAAAATGATTATTTATAATGTTGTTGCTATTTGTGATGATTCGTGTTGAGAGTAATATTATTTATTTTGTAAGAAGACAAGTTCTATAACATGAGTAGGGCAAAAAAAGAAACTCATAGAACTAAATAAAAACTATATAAAACCTCAGACTTTCGCGGCTACTTGATATTTTATTAAAGAAAACAGATTCTTACTTCATCCAACTAGACGAAAGTTTTCCCCACTTTTTGGCAAAGTAACATTTGTCGTCTCCACGGGGACAATGAGATTGCGGTGCGTGTCGGAACTGTGCATTTATTGGGTGTTAGGGCGGGTAGTTGGATTTCTACCGCAGCGACGCCAGTTGGCGAAGATTGTGGTGATGAATATTTTGGCGCGAATTTCGAAAATCGACTGTGCATACATAATAGTGGTGAACGGTTTCGTGCAGCTTGGGCCACAAGATCCATTTTATTATCCAGTTCCTATTCAGAAGCCTCATCGTGTGGAAGGCTACCCCGGGTAAAACTCTCGCGTCTCAGGCCTCAAAGCTGGTGGACCGTTTTCTCCCTGTGGGATTGCATCCCGGCGCCACTGAACAATTTGCGCACCGTTTGGCGAAACCAATCGGTTGTGCATTCTGACTCATTGCTGAAGGAGTCTAGAGACTATGGAAATATACTGTCTCCTAAGCGGCGGGGGTTGATGTTGACCTGTTGTCATGCCACTCTTGAAATGACCTTCAGCCACTCGATCTAGTGTGGCACTACGGGCAAAGAACGCCCAGGTCCGCAACAAATTCTAATTGAATTACCACTGTAATACAACAGGTAGAGGTTGCGGTGGGAACGGGGTCACCCCGTTCCCATTTGTCGGGTGTAGGGACCCGATTTTTAATCGAATGTCCGCGCCTCTGTTCCCACTTGTCGATTGTCGGGCCCGATTTTTAATCGGGTGCCGTCGCTCTGTTGACACTTGTCGGATCTCCGACGATAGCGCAGAAAAGCTCTATCCTATTCAGCTGAAATTTGTATGCATGCATCATTTGGTCATGGCATGAGCTGAAAAGCCATCCCTGGGAGGACGGATTGCAACCACAATCTATTCAATCGAAGACTAATCGCGGTTGTTTGACATTATAAATAGGATAGAAAACGAATTTACCGCGTGAAATTTGTAGGACCCGACGTTTCGGTGACGTTGCAGCCGCCGTTGTCTAGGGTAGTCAGTCTACCCTAGACAACGTTCACCAGGATCATTTCCCTGCAATCGCAGTCGCTGCAAAACATGCCCGATCCACCTCCAGGCAGAAGAGTTCACGAGCCCCAATACCTCCGAAAATTATTCGATCAAATCGCATGCAGATTGCAATTCGCAAAATTGCATTTACTATCTTCAATGTAAGTTTTGTGAGGCGTTTTACTTTGGGGAAACCACCAACGCTCTCAGATTGAGGATGAATAATCACAGATCCTCAGTGAGAAACGATCTGTCTAATCTTCCTATTCCACTCCACGCTCGGTCGCATGGAAAACTCTTTAACGACTGTTTTACGGTTAAGGTGGTAAAGGCCTTCCCAGAGAACACGCCTGAAATTAGGCTCAAAACATGGGAACTGGGACATATTTGGGTACTTGGAGCTTGCCATGGCAAAGGCCTGAATATTCAACATTAATGATACAGACACATTCCATCCTATAGTATACACCCGTTTAATATATACATATATATCTATCTGTTTTTATACTCTCACAAACACACCCTCACAAACATACACACTCACACAAATAAACACACCCTCACTCACCCTCGCACACACACACACACACACACACACACACACACACACACACACACACACACAGTGTAGATACAAATTACACTATATATTATTTCTTCCACCTATATATTCTTATACACTCTACATATTCTCATACACTCTACATATCATTATTTATTTCCACATTACCAAATTCTAAATCCAATATTTTATTTAAAAATGCATTTTCCCGCTCATTACACCCCTCTCCCAGCACCACAGAGGAATGCGGGTAGTTGCAGGTGACAGCTTCCACTGCAGTATTCTTCGTGCCGCTGAAGAAGGAGCCACGGGCTCCGAAACGTCCGGCAAAGGTACAACCTTCACTAACCTTACAATTAAATAAAAATGTTTTAAAAGTTTTCATTTAAAAATTATATATATATATATATATAGGATTTTTCGCACTGAATGTCCTTATTCAGTGCGAAAATAAAAATAGTATAAGCTACTTAAAAAGCAGCGAAGGAAATCCTAGCTTGGATCGGGAAATGCTAATATTTGAATGAGATATACTTACGAATGTGCACGACTTTCGACTGTGCAATGTAAGTTTAAAAGGGTCCTTTAGCAGTCGACTAACGATCACTATTCATCCATATATCTTCAAAAAACAAGTTAGCTGTGCCAGCCCTGGTGGTTGGGCGCAGTGTAGGTACTTATTTCGAAGATGAGTTCGAGATAATCTACTATTACGTTTCACTATGCTAATACTGATATCAATAAAAAGCAGCTAAATTTTGTATGCCTAAAAAATTCGTCAGATTCTAACATTTTAAAAATTATTTCCATTGCATTAAGAATATGAATATTTTTTCACATCCTGTATGTGCTATATCAATATTATTATAACCTTGATCTTTTATAAATATAATATGTCTTAATAACTTCCTGTTAACATCGCGTGAAGACAATTAATTATTTAATTATTATATAAGTTGTAATATTCCTGGTTTCTTAAGGGCACTCTAGACCATCCAGCATGCTTGTCAAGCTTCGCGTCGCGGGCTGGGAGGGGATCGTAAACCGCAGGAAATATATTTTTTTAATATAATACCATAGGTGGCATACGTTATGTGTCAAGTCACATGACGTAAATCATCAATTAATCATCAATAAATCGTCAATAAATCATCAATCAATCATTTATAAATTAATCACAAATCAATCAATCATCAATCAATCAATCATCAACCAATCAATTACGTCTAATTAACATGACTCCCTGGTATAAAGCTACAAAATTAGGCATTTTTGGTATATATTCAAAAAATATTTTCATATTTTCTGCGGTTTACGATCCCGTCCCTGCCCGCGACACGATGCTTGACAAGTATGCTTGTTGCTATTTGTGATGATTAGTGTTGAGAGTAATATTATTTAATTTGTAAGAAGACATATTCCGTAACATGGATAGGACAAAACAAAAACAATATAAAACTTAAGACTTTCGCGGCTATTTGATATTTTAATTATAAGAAAACAGAATCTTACTTCATGGAACTAGACGAAAGTTTTCCTTACTTTTCGGCAAAGTAACATGTGTCGTCTTCACGGCGACAATGAGATTGCGGTGCGTGTCGGCACTGTGTTTTGATTGGGTGTTAGGGCGGGTAGTTGGATTTCGACCGCAGCGACGCCAGCTGGCGAAGATTGTTGCGATGAATATTTTGGCGCGAATTTTGAAAATCGACTGTGCATACATAATGGTGATGAACGGTTTCGTGCAGCTTGGGCCATAAGATCCACTTTGTTCTCGGATCGGCTCAACTCACAATTCAGCTCCTATTCAGAAGCCTCCTCGTGTGGAAGGCTACACCGACTAAAACTCTCGCGTCTCAGGCCTCAAAACTGGTGGACCGTTTTCTCCCTGTGGGATTGCATCCGGCGCCACTGGACGGCTTGCGCGCCGTTCGGCGAAACCAATCGGTTGTACATTCTGACTAATTGCTGATGGAGTCTTGAGACTATGGAAATATACTGTCTCCTAAGCTGTTGTCATGCCATTCTTGAATGTCTTTACCCACTCGATCCAGTTTGGCACTACGGGCAAAGAACGCCCAGGTCCGCGACAAATTCTAATTGAATTATCGCTGTAAAACAACAGGTAGAGGTTGCGTTAGCGATTTTGGACTCGTAACCAGTCGGGAGGACGGAGGTATCCTGAAGGTTAATTCCAAACGGAGATATGGTAGATATGGTTCAAAAGCTGGTAGTTAGGGGAGAAGGACTTTCCCGGTGCCTCGGCTTAAGGCGTCGGTTTTTAACTGGTTGCTAGCAAGCTAGACAGTAGATTTCATTGTCTCAGTCCTCTACGCTCATCTTACGGCTGAAAGAATGATTACATATTGTTATAACAGCCTGGGGTGACGGGTTCGCCCGTTGTAGTCGACACCGCCCTACTGTGCATACGTAATTTAATGTGTCCTGCTTAACGTCCCTATTGTAGGATGTCGGCGATGAATACTTCGTATATAGAGGGTCCATGCATGTGAAGTTTGAAACCTTCAAGTCGATTGAAGTTTGGTATTCTTATGATTTCGACCGCTTCACTGATAATCCGCGAGAAATAGAATTGCTCTTTTGCGAGAAGAACTGAATTATAAACTGCATCCAATGGTTCTTTCCGGTGTTACATAAGTTTTAGCTGATTATCGATTTTTCTCGCTGGAAGTCTCGTTTTCCGTTTAACGTTATAACGTTTCCTATATAACGTTAAAGTATAACGTTTCCTTTTCTCTCGTCTTAGCAAGTTCGTCGGCTTTATCATTTAATTCCATCTGTTACTCCATTGACATATGGAAATAATGCCAGAGATCGATTGGGTGCTTGTGGCTTTTCTATTTCGTGTTTTGTAGGGCGTTTGCCAAAAATAAAAACACCTTTAAGTCCCACATCGTATGTATACATTTTTTCTATTCTCGCCATTAACCCTTAAATGCCTGATTAATGGGTTTTAATGAAATAACATCGTTTATTATAGGAAAATAGTTATAGGTTACGTAAAAATTAAAAGAATATATCGGATAGTAATATGATATTTTGTAGTAATATGATATTTTGAAAAAACTTGTTTGTAAACATTTAGCCACAATATGCGTTTTCATTATAACATTCCATATTAAAACTAACAATTTATAACTACTAGTACTGTTTTTGTATGTTTATGTCCAATATAGCACTTTTCGAAGAAAAATACTCTTTGTTCCAATTAATTCCCACGGTAATGTAGACATTTGGCAACAAACACTATTTCCTAAACATCTACCTTGTATCTAATATAATTTTCAAATACAACATCAAACATTGATACCTTACCTGACAATAGATGAGAAGTATTTTTTTAATAATTAGATAAATACCTTCTTTATTGGGAACTCGACAATAGAAACTATCTCTTCGAGTAACACACTGAAATTCATCACCCACCACATTCAAATGTCAAAAAACGATATAACTTACCCGCCAAAAAGAATGTCAACTTTTTTCTTCGCACATGTTCAATTGTCTATGGTTATCAACGTGCGTTCGGAAATGGACACAACAAGGTTTTTGAATAAAATTGTATGAAAATAAATGTAGACAATTGGCATCAATATGCATTTAAAGCGTAAAATTGAAAGGAAAAAAAAATAAAAATATATAATTCATTATGGAAGACGAAATATATCAGTTGTAGAAAACCACTTTGACTGTGTCGACCATGAAGTACGTTCTAAAACAATACCAATAATGATTGTATATATGGCGCCTCGCTTGATTTATTATTTAATAAGCAATCTTCCATATCCAGAGAACGAATAGATTTTGTTGTTAGTTACGCAAAATACAGGGTTTTTCTTCAATAGTTTTGAGCTCAATGAAAGTGAATGTGAAGTGAAAACGAAAGTGATGAAAATAATCCTACGTCTATAATCAACGAGACCGCGAATAGATCCAGTTTGAATTAACACTAAAGAATTCCAGTGCACAATACGAGATCTAAATATATTATAATAAGAATCAAAGTCCTCACTGACCGTCTGACTAACTGACTTATCTATCAAACCACAGCCAAAACTGCTGTAGCTATAGTCTTGTAATTTTGGTCTTACTCTAATAGCATAAGGGCGCTCTAAGACGAAGATAAAAATGGAATTACTGTTTGAAGTTCGTAGCACCCAACGTAACGGCGATGTTGCAACCGACGTTGTTAAAGGTAGACAGATCTAAACAGTTTTTATTTTGTGTTACGATTCACAGGCATAGAGTCCTAGAAGGCTTGAACTTCTACTTGGAGGCTAACGGATGGGTGCTGAGCCGTGAGTTTGTCCGACCCTAAAACGAAAGGGGTCATAATGGCCCAACTGCACTGGGCCCGTTAGTTCTTAAAAATATAGGTAACACGCTTGGAGGTGCCAACAGCAACAGGCGGACCCTGCATCTCAGGAAGTTTTAACGATTGATCTTTCTATATCCCGCGAGATGAGCGTAAAAGACTTTGGGACGAAAGAGTCTAGTTACGCCACTCGCCCGTAAAAAGCCAACGCCTTAACCTCGAGACACCGGTTGTGCAGCCTGCGGGCCGACTTACGGCGGCTCGCGCCCATACTTCCAGTTTCGGCCAGATTTCTTCGGTCTCCCGACTGGTTACGGGTTCGAGTTCGCTTGCGCGGTCCTGTACCTTTGCCCGACTTTTCACCCGGTATCGGGTAGCTGATTGGTCGTTTCAAGAGCGGTTGCATAAGGTAAACAACCACCCCCGCTCTAAAGAAAACAAAGCCTTTTCCAGGATCCCCGGTTATCAGTCGGAATGCACAGTCTATTAACTGACGCTGCACGGTGCGCAAACCGTTCAGGAGCGTCAAAAGGATGATTCCCAGGGGAACTGTCCCGCAGGCACAGAGTCCTACCCGGGCTCGCACTTCTGCGTGGAGGCTACCGGGTGGGTGCTGACCTGTGAGTTAGGCCGACCATAACACATGGGTCATAATGGCCCAACTGCACTGGGGCAGTTAGCTCCCAAGTATAGGTAACGATATACACCCTTTTGTGCAAGAAATCTAAATGTTGAAAATCCATAATATGAACTGGGGGTCGGACGCACTGGTGGGCGGGCTGGCCAAGCTAAGACCTGACTCGACCGCTTAGATTTGTGTCCGGTCGTAAAATGCGCGCGGGTTCTCCGGGCGTGAAATTTATCAGGGATCGCTGTCAAGTTGCCCGTGAATATTTTATAGGACTTGGTGGAATAGTTCACGCGGTGGCAATTTGCGCCCCTACAAATGACCGCCGAAATGAACCTCTGCTCCGCCTTTATTCCAACAAACCGCGCTGCCCGGCAAATTGCTCTTTTGATTATTTCCTTTCCGCGGAACTGACTACGCCTTAGCGGAAATTCGAAGTAATATAAAGAGCCGCGCTGTATGACGAATTGTAACTTAGTAATTTCTTCTTCTTCGTCTGTTGATTTCTCATTTTCCTTGGAGACATACACACCTTGAAATTTGAAACGTACTTCTACTCGGAGTGCTGTCTCCTTATCCTTATATCACAACGAAACTGGAGAGCATATGCTGGATGTTTTGTTGCAACCTGATGGAAAGTAGATATCTTCTATAACTGCAGGTGCTTAGAATTACAGCCGAACAACTCCGGAGTATAACAACTCCGGCTAACTCCTCTGGTCTCTCTCTAATTTTTGGCGATTACTCGTGTTTCGGATGAAGTGTGGATCCAGATCAGGATGGGGTGGAACTGTAAGGGCACTTGTCATAATATTTCTACCAAATTTACCATTTAAATAAAACATGATTTTAAAAAGAATTGTGGTTATAATTCAATATTAGGTCATATTATACAGGTTGTCATATTTGCCCTTAAGGAAAATCTACATATACCGTAAACGACCCTAACTCTAACCTCCTGTTCAAAACAATGAGCCATTCCTGATTTTTTTAATAAAATAGGTCATCCAATGAAAAAGAAGAAAGCTTGTACGATTATATTTATTTTGTCATGATCATGACTAGATGCTGAACGAATCGCTTTGTGAGTGAGCAGTCGCCCGCGTGCAAAGAGATTAGGAAGGTACTTTTTGTGTTTCGGAATAATTTCTGCTATTACTGAACCTCGTCAAATTTTGTCAGGTGGATAGGATCTGATAAGCATTCGGAACTTTTCTTATAATTAGATATTCAGACAACTTATCTGCCATCTAGAGTTTAGATATTAATACTTGCTCAAATGTATTTTTGTTGGATTTATCCCGAAATAATAGACATTAACGTAAGCTGCTTGAAGAGATCTGGAGCGTTCTGGACATGGCCAGAAGATGAAGATCGGATGCTGTATGAGCATAATGACGTGTAAAAAAAAATAATACTACTAGTTCTAGTGTCTTCTAAGCGCAAACATATAAAATATCAATATTGCAGAACATCCGGGTCATTTGATGTATCATTAATGTTAGTTTAATTTTGTTTTTGACCTATCATTGAACTGATTGGTAATGTTTTTTTGTAATGTAATAAAAAATGTTTTATGTGAAGCATATTTTTCATTGCATATTATTTAGGATAGTTTACTGTTGAGAATTAAATACAAAGCATTGCGCCAACCTAACGAATTGGTACTGATTGAGTGATATTTCTGTGATTGTATATTGTTGGTCACAATTTTCAAAAAATACCACTTTTCAAAAAATCACAGAAACATCCTGGGATACTTTTTTAATTATATTAGAACTTTCCCATATATTTTTGATAACCTATTTTAAATAAAAATATACACTAATTATATATCAATAAAATTTATAAGGTTATCGCTAAAATTATATGAAAATTGGTACATAGGGTAGTTTACGGTAGTAAAAATATTGAAAGACTTAAAATTAGGTGCATAGTCTGTTTTTATTGTTAGCTGCAAATTAGCTGAATTTTAATAGCTAAATAGCTATTAGCAGTGCAAATTAGCTAAATTGCAGAAATCAGTGACTGAGTTGAAGTATTCATTTATTTAATTAATTTTTAAACATCCTATGACCGTTCATGTGCCTTATATGCTCCCGTAGTAAATTAAATCATTGCAACCCTTGATACCCACTATTGTAACGATGCCTATTTGTATGTGGTAAGGCTCTCCGGCAAAACTATTTCAGGTACAGTAACCATGAATATCGTGTTGGCCCTTCTTGAGTTTTGTGAAAATCGCAGACAGTCTCTAGCACATATATATCGCAAAGATTAAGTATCTTTAGCTTCTTAAAAATAGGGCAGGTTGATTCAGTTTATTCTCCCACAAAGCTTCCACTATGGGCCCTTACTGTTTTCTTCTGCAGAATAACTATATCTGAGTGTGAGTGTGATACCCCACAACTAAATATCTTACATTAGACAGGATTCACAGAAGGCGTGGTAGACATACGATATCAGCCTTGCCTATGAGCCATGAGTCTTCGGCCAAGCGAAACAGTCCTTCTACACTTGAGATGTTTGTCAACTCTTGGATGTTGCGGAGCCAAGACTTATTTCTTTTTCCCGCCCGTCGTTTACCGCAAACTTTCCCCATAATAATGAGCTCAAGCAGTTGGTATCGCTCATGTCTCAGCAGTGGCCCAGATACGCCACTTTCCTTTGCTTGATTATAGGTAACAGTTCGCGATCTCTACCGACAAGTTGGAGTAGGTACTCTAACGTTGGGAACTCTTTGGATCCAGCTAATGCGAATCGTTCTACTGTAGCACCACATCTCAAATACTACGAGACGCTTTTGGGTATCAGCTTTCAAGGTCCAAGCTCCTCTAGCATACACCACAGGCCACATATAGCAATAGATAATTCGTATTCGGAGCTTGATGTTAAGTTACCGGCCGCATATTACCTTTTCCATTTTCTTAGACGATGCTCGGGGGATTTCAATCTGGGTACGAATTTCTTGTTTGCAGTTCCATTCTTTGTTTACCCACGCACCGAGTTATTTATATTGCCGGACTCGCTCTAAATCCGAACCTGGCAGTTTGATTCTGGGGTTTAGGTCTTTATTCTTTGATACGACTAAAAATTTGGTTAAGACATTCATGATTAGCCCTGCATTCTGACTGCATTCATGCACTCTGTCTAATATGAGTTGTAAGTCTTGTTCTGTTGAGGCTATCGGAACGGTGTCGTCTGCATATCTTAGGTTGTTAATAGCTTTAACTATTGTCTTGACACCAATCTCCAGGCCTTTCAAAGATTCTGTTATTATGGCTTCAGAGTATAGGTTGAAGAGTAAGGCCGACAGAATGCGTCCTATCGAACACCGCAGCAAATTTTGCGATTTCTGAGTTGTGTACTCTTATAGTGGCCTTTTGGTTCCAGTACAAATTTTTGAGGATTCGGAGGTCTTTGTCATCTAAGCCGGCATCATTCAAGCGCCCCATAAGAATGTCATGTCTAACGCGATCAAAGGCCTTCTCGTAGTCTATAAAACACAAGATGACGTCAGTTTGCATGTCTTTGCATTTTTCTACTAGCGCTTTAAGACCAAAGAGTGCCTCACGTGTATCCATACCGGAGCGGAAACCAAACTGACTCTCGCCTAGTTGTTCATCACAGGGCGCTCATCGATTTTATTTGTTTTTTTTTTTTTTTAATAAATTTATTTATAGAAAAAGATACATTTTAAAAAATATTACAATCTTGCCAAACTGGTATACAGTTTGTTGGCGATGTATGATGTATGAATAAAATGAATAGTCAGATGAAATTTGTCCTTGGCTACTTGCCGGGAAAGTCCGGGATGACACAACCGATGTTTTTCCAGTGCACGAGTACGATAGGCGACAAATTTAAAACTCCCCCATCTGACTAAAGCTGAAAATTTAACGATGAAACATGACGTAAAAGGAAGTAAACACAACGAGTCAAAGTGACGGGGAACTTCTGCGCGGTCGACGAGTGCCAAATTACCGCATGATTGGTCCTTATTTCCGTTTTCAACTAGCTAAGACGCTTGCTTCCGATCCAAAATGGCTTGCAATCTCGCCTCTCGACATTTCTGCAGGAAGTAGTTCAAATGTCGTACAAACTCTTTACTTTTTAGCGATGGTGATATTTTAGTTGTGACATATATGCTTACTTTATATGCGTTTTATATAAACCAAAAGGCGAATTGACTTTGCTTGACAAAGAACTGCATCAAAATAGTGAAATATTAATAACTATATGCTAATATTATTGTTACATTGCTATATTATTGTTGATCAATTCCGGAGCAATCTCGCCTCTCGATATGTCTCCTGAAAGTAGTTCAAATATCGATCGAAATCTTTACTTTTTAGCAATGGTTATAAGTCAGTTGTGACATTTGTGCCTACTTTATATGCGTTGTAAAATCTAAACCAAAAGGAGAATTGGCTTTGCTGGCCAAAGAAGTGCATAAAAACAATTAAATATTAATTAAGATATTAGTCTAAAATTAAATTATTGTTGTCTGTAAGACCTTGTTATATTATTTTTGATGAAATCCGGTTTAAAATTACATAAAATTTTTCATAGACTAATTAAAAATGGAGGAGTTAATTAATGGAACACTTTTTTAACTCAATGATTGGTTGAGAGCGGGCCAAATATCGCTAAATTAATGAGAAACCGTATTCATAAACTCTCAAAAAAAAAAAAGAAAAAAAGAGGTTTTAATTATTCTTTCAACATTTCCGAGTTTCCACTAAATTCCTAGAAATATACGTCGATGAGGATATGTCATGGAAAAGCGATGTAGGCCAGCTTAAGTCCAAATTATGATTAGCTTGCTATACGTTATCCATATTATGGAAGATAATGGACAAAAAGGAAGTTCTGAGTGCATATTATTTTACAGTTGAACCTTACTTGGGATACGAGATTATATTGTGACCAAATGCCACTGATATTAAAGAGGCATTTATTTTACATAAAAGAACCGGAAGAGTAATTCGCGGAGAGAGAATCTTGCAAACGACTATTTCGCAAACTAAAGATCCTGACCGGTTATGTTTTACTTATTACAAAAAAAACACCGACATGCTTTTCTAGTCTAATTATAGGAGGTCGATTGATTCGCCCGCCCTATTAGTTCAAAACGACCAAATAAGTTTAAGCAAGGATATCAAAATTTCTTGGTCTTGTGATTGACAATAAATTAAACTGCAATAAAATAAATGAACTTAGTAGCAGCCTATCGTCGGCGACAAATGCTGTGTGCAAAATTAAATACTTAGCTGGAGAATCTGCATCTCTCTTAGCATATCATGCCTGCTTCCACTCGAAAATGGCCTACCGTATACTTCTATGGGAAACTCCACCAATAGCTCTCGAATATTTATTCTCCAAAAGCAGGCAGTAAGAGCCCTCGCGGGGTAGCGAGAAGTATTCACTGCCTTCCGTACATTAAAAAAATTAAAATATTAACTACGGTAGGTGAATATATTCTTTGGTGCCTAATTTATGCGAGAATAAACGTCACAAAACGTGAACTAAACGGTGATCACCACACCCATGACACTCACCACAGATTATACATTACTCTTTCCAGAGTGCATCTAACGCAGACTCAAAAATCCTTTAATTACGTTAGTTTAAAGCCTTTTAACTGCCTCCCTCTCCAAACTAGATTTCTGGAGTTAAAAATATTCGAGAGCTTCATAAAAAGATAATTTGCATCAACAGATGCGTTCTATAAGTTGGACGAGCTCTACAGCTGTGCTCAATCGTTTGTAGTCTAACTATTCTTTTTATGTATATTAGATTTGCACAGTTTAGGGCATTAAATGCTATTTTATAATGGCGGCTACAAACTCTCTTCTACGTGGAACCCTGTTCTTAAAATGTTATCGCCGCCGAACGCCGAACACAAAGACGTAAAACAGGATACAGTGAGTGTGGTGTGCAAGACGGATTTTCAAAATTCCCGCGCTCCGAGCCCGGCCCCCCACCACCGTTATAACCTACGCAGCGGCGGCAGCGGTATGCGGCCTACCCGCAAAACAACGGATTGACAGCTCTTCAGTCTACCCTAGACAACGGTGGCTGCAACGTCACCGAAATGTCGGGTTCTACAAATTTCACGAGGTAAATTCGTTTTCTATCCTATTTATAAAACAAATATCTTTTAGAATGTATCTACCAACAACAGGTGAAACCGTGTTAGCTCCTGGTTATGAGAATCCAAGAGCTCCGTTGCATCTTTTTTATTGATTTCCAAATTTAGTATTGTATCTGGAGCTATGGCTAAGTCGTTGTTTGGAGAAGAAATGGCAAAGGTCATTCTTTTTTGGCACATACCAGCCCATCAACGGCGTAAGTACGAAATTACTTAAATCGAAAGGGCAAAACAGGGGATTACTGTATTATATTATTAGCGCGGGATCGATGTGCATAGCTGCTACGCCGCGGGATGGACAGAGATGTTTAACCCCCCCTCCCCTCTTATATGATGTCTTCGGAATATATTGAATAGCAAAGGTAACACTTTAGGGTTGTTGTCTTTCTCCCATGGAATGAACGCTGAGACGTAGGGACAGAACAGTCCATCGTTTAACTACGTCAACAAACCCTTGAGAATCCGATGCCTTACCGCGAGTCACTGGAAAGAGAAAACAGCGGGCCGACCTCACGTCCTCACTACCAGGTTTTGAACTGATTTCTCCGTCTTCCAGTATGGAAACAGATTCGAATTCGCTTGCGCGCCCTCTACCTGATGCAAACGGTAATTCAGTTCGTATTTATCGCGGACCGTGGCTCTCTTTTCCCGTTAATACCA
The DNA here is from genome assembly GCA_944548615.1 of Micropterix aruncella. Taxonomy (NCBI): domain Eukaryota; kingdom Metazoa; phylum Arthropoda; class Insecta; order Lepidoptera; family Micropterigidae; genus Micropterix; species Micropterix aruncella. Next base: position 18,208,802 of record OX155953.1, read on the forward strand.
CACGGGATCAAGAGGCCAACGCATCGTTACAAATGTAGCTGACATCAGGTCAACAACCACCCCAGCTGCTTAGGAAACGTATATACTTTCCAGACCCCCCCCCCCCCCGCCCCATTTATTCGCCGGAGTGCACAGGAGACTGCCAAACGTTGCGCGATGAGCAAACCTCCCAGTATCGCCCGAGGTGTTTCCCAGATTGGATCCGATCATACTTGTCTACGACAAAGTCGTGAACGGAGGCCTTTACAGGTTAGTTAGTCCCTTTCCGAGGAGTTTACCGGATGGGAGTTGAACTGTGTGTTGTCGACCCAAAATAAAAAGTCCATCAAGTCCAAACTGCACGAAACCGTTATATATACCAAAGCAAAGGTAACAGTATACACTCTCCTTCTGGGTATTGTTGAAAATCCATAATATGGACTGGGTGTCAGGCGCACTGGCGGGCGGGCCGTCCAAGCTAAGACCAGACTCGACCGCTTAGATTTGTGTCCGGTCGTAAAATGCGCGCGGGTTCTCCGGGCGTGAAATTTATCAGGGATCGCTGTCAAGTTGCCCGTGAATATTTTATAGGACTTGGTGGAATAGTTCACGCGGTGGCAATTTGCGCCCCTACAAATGACCGCCGAAATGAACCTCTACCCCGCCTTTATTCCAACAAACCGCGCTGCCCGGCAAATTGCTCTTTTGATTATTTCCTTTCCGCGGAATTGACTGCGCCTTAGCGGGCATACGAAGTAATATAAAGAGCCGCACTGTATGACGAATTGTTACTTATTAGTTTCTTCACCTTCGTCTGTTGATTTCTCCTTTTCGGAAACGTCCAAGTCTTGAATTTTGAAACATGGCAACAATTTAGGATCTTCCAAACTGCACTTTTGTTTGAAGTGCTGTCTCCTTTTCCTTTTATTCCAATATAATTGTAGATCATATGCTGAATGTTTTTTTTACAATCTGATAAGAAAAAATATGTTTTACAACGCCAGGTGCTCAGCTGTTATACTTCGACTAACTCAGCTGGTGTCTCAGATTTCCGCAATTTCTACTGGCTTCAGATCGAAATAGGGGTGGAATAGAAAGGGCGCCTGTCATAACAATTATGACACTGATCAATGGCATAGTGGTTAGATCGACTGATATTACATTGTAAAGTTCCGGGATCGATTCTCAACTGGGTCACCAATTTCCGTTAATTCTTTCGCTCGAATGCACACACTTACATACTAATTTCTTACTAAGCATGGTGGGCTATAATTCCCTTAAACTGCGTAGAGAAATGCTCACCATGGCCTACGTTTTTAAGCTGGTCCGGGCAAAGTTGATAATCCTAGCATCTTAGCGAAGATTCGTCTCTTTGTTCCAGATAACTACATTCGAGCTCGGTCACATATTCTAATTGCGGAGCCGTCCTCGCGTACCAACTTAAGTCGATGGAGTCTCCTTACGCGTGCCTTGCGACACATAAATGCGCTATGTTCGGCAGCTTCAGACCTGGATATTTTTACTGCTAGCCCACATCTCTTCAAGGTATGGGCATTGAACTACCTGTTTATGCTATGCCTGAATATGATCGATTGTTTTGTTTTTTTTTTTTTAAGTATTCTGTTACTTTTACTATTTTTAATGCTTCAGCTTGCATATTTAATGCCTTTTATATTTATATATATTAATTACATCACAAAGAAATGGTGTGTTCTGTAATGTTGATTTGTTAAATAAATAAATACTTTACACGTAAATATACATATAAACTTTTCACAGTAGGGTTTGTTGTAAGAAATTGGCGTATAACAATTTATTTTATTTTATTTATTTTATTTAACCCGAATATTACTACCGGCCTTTATAACACCCAATTAAATGAAGTCTACCTACCTACATTTTTAAAGTACTCTTTGCCCAACAACATTTATTATTTTGAGTTCAGTCTTCAAATGAATGATTACAGAACAAGTGTGTGCTCCATGTGTTTTAAAATATCATTGTTTATGGACTTGTGTTCCACTTTAAAATTTATGAATATAATTTTCGTCGACAATGACTTCAAAGAGGTAAGTTTTTAAAAACTTATTGCATGTTATTTATGGTTCTGTTCAGTTATTTCTTAGATTCAATTATTGCTCTAACTCACACGAATACAGTTTTATGCTTCACTTTTATTTATGTATCTGTATTTGATCTGAGAAATCAATGACCTTTATAAAGGCCAGTAGTAAAATCCACTGCTTTGATGTTAACTTTCAGACCAAATAGGATATTTGATCTGTTGAGCGATAACTTCATGAAATATTCACTAATAGAAGAAACACGTAGCTTTGATGAAGCAATGATACCCTATTATGGTGGTCATTCATGTAAACAGTTTATAAGAGGCAAACCCATTCGTTGGGGATACACATTCTGGGTTGGTGCTTCTAAATATGGCTATATAGATTGGTTTGAACCATACCAAGGAAAGTCTGCTAGTATTCCACCTGCTTATAATGAATTTTGTGTAGCTAGAAGTGTAGTTTTGCAATATGCTGATGCCCTTCAATCCAGATATCCAGGTGTGCCACTTCACTTATTTTTTGACAACTTTTTCTCTTCGATCCCACTATACCATGAGTTTGGTAACAGGGGCCTGAAAGCCACAGGTACTATACGAGAAAATAGGTTATCGAAATGTCCTATACCACCTAACAAAGAGTTCATAAAGACTGAAAGAGGCTCTTTCGTACATAAATCCAGTCGACCAGAAGGAATTTTAGCTTGTAAATGGAACGATAACAGTATAGTAACTGTTGTATCAAATGTAGACAAAATTGAACCAATAAATAAGTCGAAGAGATTTTCTCAGCAGCTGAAGAGGTACGTGCAGATTGACCAGCCATTATAAAGAAATTATAAAGAAATACAATCAGCACATGGGAGGAGTTGACCGATCAGATCAAAACATCGGTCTGTATCGCACTTCTATACGTGGGAAGAAGTGGTATTTTTCTCTTTTCTCCCATTGCTTGGATATGACTCTACACAATGCCTGGCTGCTGTACAAAGGTGATGGAAGAGAATGTGATCATCTTTCTTTTCGGCGGTCCATAACTAGAGAGATATAAGAGACCAACAGAAAACATGGAAAAAGGGGCGCCTGCCAGAAACCTGCCAGCCACCGTGAAACATCAAGATATGACAGATTGGATCACCTCATTGTTTACCAACCAGAACAACTAAGGTGTGCGGTGTGTAATACAAAAGCAAATTTTTCTTGCCAAAAATGTGAAGTTCGTTTACATCCAAAAATATTATTATGTTTTATGTCGTATCACACACATTTGATTTATGTTTTTTTTAATGTATTTCATAATGTTATTTAAAACATTGATAAAAAACATGTATCCATAAATATACATATTCATTGGAAAAATAGACCATGGAGTTTACTGAATAGTATTAGGACCTTAAAATAGAAGTGGATTTTACTACCGGGCGTTATAAAGGCCAGTACTTTTCAGGCTTTCTGAAATACTTAGATTTTTTTACTTATTTTTCCCCTGTTATTTTACACATGAAAGCAAAACATGCAAAAAATTATCAATATTGGCAATGATAAATAGTTTCAGTAACATCCGGGTTAAGAATTAATTACTATGAAGCATTGATTAGCTTACAAAAATAACAGGAACCGAATGGCAAAACCTTAACATTTTGCTTATTTGTTTCTGTCACCCAACTGGGACTAGCCCGTTCTAGGGTGGACAGGACTCCAATATTACAATCTAGTTTGCTTGATTGCTTGGTTGCTTACAAATATACAAGTTTTAGTAAAAAGCTAATGACACTAAATTGCCCTAAAATTTGGTCTTCAGAATAAAATAAAAAAATATTAAAAGATAATATAATAAATAAAATGCAATTCCATTATTTAATCGGCAATAAATATAATATAAAATTCGATTAAATAAAATAAATAAAGTTATATGTGAGAAAAGAAAGAAACAGCCATTAATATTTAATATATGTTAAGTAATATATGTTAAGTAAATTCATTTTTATTTCCATATTGATCAGATTGTAAAATCTCGGCGCAATGAAAGAGTAATGTCTTTGTCCAAATGATGTTTTCCTTCTGGGTATTATGAAGCTATTTTCTAAAACTTGTCTCGTTGGTCGGTTCTGAATTATTCCTAAATTTGAGTTACTGTCCAAAAATAGCCTTAAGAGGGAAGTTTTTAGAAAAAGTTGCCTACAATCAAGAACTTTAGCTTCCTTATAAAGTTCATTAGTGGGATGGCGATATGGTCTACGTAGAATAATTTTTAATTTGAATTTCTGCGCAACTTGCAATGGCTCTAGCAGGGTTTACCACATCCAGCCCATCCAATTATGCCGTAAGTAATAAACGATTCACATAAAGCATAATAAACAGTTTTTAGTATTTTGGAATCCAGAATATTCCTCAGTTCTTTGAAAACATATCCAAGGATTTGCACCTTCGTAGCCACGTTATGTATATGAATCCCAACGGAGAAAGCAATCTAGAGTGGTGCCTAGATATTTCCAAGATATTTGTCTTTATAGAGGCTGACAGTTACAAGACTGTACGCTATCGCACTCGTGTATTACAATAGTTTTATTAGTAGTGGGTTGACCTCTGGTTGTTATACAAAATGGCATGTATTTGGTTGGTTTTGCCAACATTAAGCGTCACATAAAGTTTCCTAGCCAATTTTTAACAATTTCCATGCCCTCGTTTGCTTTCTCAAATGTGTAATCCCAGTTTGAACCCTTGAATAGTATAACAGTGTCATCGGCATATGTGATGATTTTACCTACTGGTAACTGACATAGGTCATTTATGTAGACGAGGAATAAAATGGGTCCCAAAACGCTACACTGTGGCACGCCATACGTGAGATGCTGGCTTTTACTCTGGAGGCCCTGGATAGTGACACTTTGTACCCTGTTGGATAGGTAACTATCAAACCATTTAAGACTTGTATAGTTAATTCCTACACTGCTCAGTTTGCATAATAATATATTATGAGGAACGGAGTCAAAAGCCTTTGCAAGGTCAAGGAAAACTCCTAGACACTTGTCTCCTTTATCCACCGTTTCAACTATAAATTCTGTTAGGGCAGCTATAGCGTCTGTTGTCCCTAAACCTTCCCTAAAACCGAACTGATTGTCTGAGAGTATTTTATTTTATTTCATTTTATTTTCAATTAAAAAAAATAAAACCGCCCATTGTGAAATTTCATAATAAACAGTACAAACAAACAAACAATCAAACAGACAATACCCTTTATTCCGAATCTTAGAATCACATAAAACGTGCATTTAATTTTGTGGAGGGCAGAACAAGAATCATGCCATCGTTCGAATGTTAATGGCCCTCACCGAACTACGAAAATAAAAAAAAAATAAATTGCACTTGCCATGCGACAGAAGCTTCGGATTAATTAAGCGAAAGTTGAAGCAGTATGAGAGACTACACAGTAGAAGAGTATACTGATAAAGTAATAATACAAGCCTCTGAAATTCAACATAAATTGTCTGATTATAATGTAGACAGCAGCATGGTTTTTGACTTCCAAAACTGGTTTCCAACATATTATTTCAGAAATAAACTGTCTGACGAAAGGAGTAAAAATAACCGAAGACAAAAGTTTCTGATATCACAGTATCATTACTTTGAATTTGATGCTGAAACTCCCAGCAGCGTTCTGGTTAAAGACTTCATCGGAGGCTTCTTGGAGTTCAATTTCAGACTGCGGAAACCAAATGTTACGGATTTCGTAGTGCTGCCTAATCAACGCATGTACAGCGAGAGGATACCCATTCTTGAAAAAAAGATGCAGGACCTTAAGAATTTAGCTAGGTATGTAGCTCCTGAAGCTTTGCCGTTTTGGGATCAGATTTATGCATGGCCAACAAAAAATGTATCGGCTAGGGCAGAAAGAGTTAATTTCTAATGTTGATTTGTACAAGTATATAAAAATATAGGTATATGAAAAACAAAAAAAAATGTTTTATTAATAATTTCATTGAATATATTTCCGTTTTTCCCTTCCAAATTTCCAGATGGTATTCAAAATACAATTAATTGCAGAAAGGGCACATTTTATTAAATTTAAAAAGTATATAACTCCATGTCTGAATCATAATTCATATTGCTATGCATATCACAATATTTTATTAATTAAAAGCAAACTATGTAATTGTTTTCAGTTTTTTTGTAATTGAAATATTGTAGTTATTAAGTTTTTTTGCTCTCCTGTCAAATTTGTAAAAGTGCTGATGTGCCCTTTCTGCAATTAGTGATTCAATTGTGTTTGGACCTGAAGAGAGTCGAGGGGTCAGCTGGTTTGGCTAAGGACAACCAGGATTTTAAACTAGCTGTCACCAGTGCATCCAGATGAGACAGTTGGGTTTTGGTGAAATCGTAAATAAGAAAGGGCCATGACAAATGTGAAGTTAGATAGTTGTCATAGATTCAAGCCTTACGAGGACCAGAAATTAGCAATGCATCTATCTTTTCCAGGCAACTACTGAAATGTTCTAAAACATGATCGCCAGAGAGGTTTTTTCCCTGGCAGGTGATTTTCCTGCCAAGAAATTTGAAGTGGTTATTTGGGTCTATAAGGGAGACAATAGAGCCCTTATAGACCAATTTTGGGTCATAGGACGTAAATTTTGTGTCTATGCGGGCGAGTCCAAGGCAAAAATATTTGAAGGGCTTCACTTTTATACAGCCTGACCAGTCGCAGAACAGCTCCACTTTCTGTAATAGCAGGGAAAGCTGCTTGGGGCTCCTGGTGATAAAAGTTAGGTCATCGGCAAAAGCGAGGCACGACGATGTGTATTGGCCGTCTGTTTTAAAACGGTAACCCCACTTCTTGTTGAACTGGGTCAGGCTTTCCAGCAGTATATTGAAAACGATATTGAATATCGTCGGAGAAAGGCAACAGCCCTGAAACAGTCCAATTGAATATGATATAGAGCGGGTAGTCCATTCTTGCGTTTTGACATGGAACGTCAGACAGTTGTAGTAGGATGCTACAATGTCACGCACCACAGGTGGGAAGTTGTACCAGCAGAGCGCAAAGTGGAGGAGACTGTGCCGAACTGACCCAAAGGCATTCTCTAGGTCGAGCCAGCATACATTGATTTGACGTTCGTGCTGTCTCGCATCCTTAATGGCAGCAGCCAAGAGAGAATTGTGCTCGAGGCAGCCTGAGACGCCACGCATGAAGCCTTTTTGTACTGACACTCCAAGGTACTCGTTCCGGTGCATGAATTCGCTCATCCTCATGTGGACTATGCCAAAAAAGATTTTGGCCACAGTATCTGTCAGAGCAATGGGCCGAGCGTCCTTTGGTCCGGTGCAAACTGGGACCTTCGGAATTAAGATGATTGTCGCTCGGCCGAAATTCTGTGGGACTACACCGCTATTCCATATATGTCGGAAGATGGATCCTAAATATTGCAGAAGGCAGGGGCACTTTTTATACACTAAGTAGGGAATACCATCGGGACCTGGAGTAGAGCCCGACGGCTTCCTTTTTATTTGATTTAAAATCTCATCTAGAGATGGGGGTTGAGAGGCGAAAGCTACCGTAGGCAGGTGCGGAGGTTTAATGCCCGGAGGAGGGCTGTACGTATGGAGCCGCATTGGATCCTCATAAGGGGTCGAAAAGTATTCCGTGGCCATTTCTTCCGGGATTTGGATTGTGCCCTTAGCGGCAGACAAAACCTTTTTACTGTAGTTAAAACGGTTTTTGTCAAACCGGGATTCCTCTTTGGACTTGAGAAATGCTTCTTTGCGCTTGTTGTTTTGCATTGCTACGCTCTGTATCAGTTTGAGTATAGAGCGGTACGCGCGAGAAGTTGTGGCAGAGGGCCTTATCTCCGGCTTTCTTGGCTTCACGTAGCTGGCGACGAAGTAGCCGCTTCTGCCTACGGAGCTTTGCTTTGAATGCGTTTTCTCTGTGAACCGGGTCGACATGGGTAGATTTTGGGTAAACACCCGAGAAGTATTCATGGACCGCCACCTGGAAGGACGACAGTTGAACACTGGCAGCGGCATTACGGTTCACAGAGTGGTCAAGCATTGAAGTTAAATTACTATTTTGAAATTCCCAATCCTCTTTCGCAAGTGAAGGGAATTTTAGAGGAGGGAAAGATATGATTGGCGCAGGTCGTGGAGACCGGTCGGGTGACAAACTGCGGGCAGATGTGGAGTCTAGGGACGTGTGAGGTTCGACTCTGTCTGTGACTCCTTGCGACGGTTTAAGACACTGCAGTGCAGCGTCGCTATCATCATGCCCAACAATATGCTTGTTTAGCCACGCTAGACGTTTATATTTCTTTTTACAGTAAGGGCAAACAAGGTCCGGTATTTTCGCCATGTCGTTTTGTGGGGTTTCGTCTGAGGTAGCGGAAATTCTCCCCCCCTGATAGGCCGCTTGGGGGCATGCTTTCTTTTTTTTCCTTTTTGCTTTGGTTTAATCGGATCTGGCTTGCAAGGCCATCGATCCGATGCGTTCTTTAACGCCGTCCACCGTCTCTCCGGCTGTCACAACTCTATCGTTGTTGTCATCCTGATAAACAGGTTTTTAACAATGAAATACAAACGGAGCTGCCATGGAATTCACCGACCAAAAATCGGGCCCATCATATATAATTATTATACTTCTGGGAGGTGAAGGGTGGATTCCGGACTAACGACCGGCGGTGGTAGGTTTAGGACAGCTGTCTTGCCACATGTGAGCGTTCACCTTACTACCCATTCACTCCCCCTTCGAAGCCATAGAATTTGAGATGCAGAAATTGCGGTTTTAGATATTTTTTCTAGAAAGGAGTTTCTAGAAAGGAAGGTGAACAGTGAAGCCGTTCCGGGTGACGGCATTTGCGGAATAATGGGCATTTGCGGCAATAATGCAGTGGAAACTGCGTAAAACAGCGTACTTTTTGTTCAGGTGTAAATGGTACTTTCTCTGAAACAACGATTGGCATTGTGACAGGCGTTGTGAATAAATGTATACAATTTGATACACCACATACATGATTATAATGAAAGTCGTATTAAAATAGGTTATTAATTTAGTAAGTTGCGCGTGGAAAACGTGGAAATACGATGAAAACTCGACTTCATTTTCCGAGAGTTTACCTATTTGTATACTTTGTGTAACTTAAAAGTAAAAATACTTCATAATTCTGGAATTCAATCAAGGGTTGCTTGTAACGCTAAAGATTTCTACAGAAAAATGACGACCGTACATTCCATCGCTGATTTCAATTCAAAAGGGGCAGTTTGCATAACGTTTCGGCCAAAAATGTACGGGCCAAACCGAGGACAAATTTAAAATGGTATACAGAAATCGCATACTCGGAAACACATCGCGTACAGGTGACGCGCGCAAATGGCGCACAATGAAGAACAAATAACTCCTGTTCCGATCACGAAACGATTTCCGTTCAATTTCAATTTCGCCATAACGATTCCGCATTTAAATTGAAATATTTCCCACGAAATAAAATATGCGCAGTGTGGATGTGACTGCTTGGATATTCAGTATGAACCAAATTGGAACATACGTAGGTATATTCTTTATGAAACACTGGGACTTGGAAATATTTTTTCGTTTCGTCAAAATTTTTCTTCTGAAATCGGAGACTATCGCGGATGTTTGACACTATAAATATTATTGAAACGAATTTACCGCGTGAATTTTGTAGCATCCGACGTTTCGGCGACGTTGCAGCCGCAGTTGTCTAGGGTAGACTGAGTCTACCCGAGGCAGCGGCGGCTGTAACGTCGCCGAAACGTCGGGTGCTACAAAATTTACACGGTAAATTCGTTTTTATCTTATTTATAACTTTTCTGCTGCTCTATACTACCCCATTGTTTGGATTTTCCATTTCCGTACTCCAAGCGTATTTAGGTTTTTAACCATAGAATCAATTATCACAGGGTTGGCCGTCCATTTACAGTGCCCTTCAGGCTTTCTACAGAGAATGCGTTTTAACCGCTGTTTATTTTCCATCCTTTTCAATCACCCTAATAGAATTCATATTCAAATTCAAATTTCTTTTTTAAATTTATAAATGTACATTTATTGTAATTATAAAGCCACCATAACTAGGCCTCGCCTGTACTATAGTAGGCATAAACTATTATATAAGCCTTATGCTTTATGAATCATATGAGTCTTACAATTTTCAGCAATCTCCCGAAATTGGCCGATCACGATCGAACTTATCAACTCTGCAATGATCAAATGATGCCAGTATACTAAATTTCAACTCAATCGGATAAGGCGTCTACTCTTATTTCAACTCAATCGGATAAGGCGCTATAGTGGATACAGACACACAGACATACTTCACGCTGTAAATTGACGTATTTTTCTCAGGGGGCTCAAAATAATTATATCCGTCTTCATCCCGATTTTTATGAGATATGTAATGTAATAAATTAAATGCAATTCCATTATAAAATCGGCAATAAATGGAATATAACATTCGATTAAACACGGAATGACAAACAGAATAGTCTTAAAATTAAAATAAAGATGCAACGGGGTATAATATTGCCAGACTTGTGAAGTCAGGAACGATGTTTTATATGCCAGAAATGGTCATTCTGCGACACGCATTATCGAAAATGGTGACACGTCTGGTTAAAATCGTGTTTGGCCATTGTTTTAGTCAGGAATTTTTATCTAAGATGCTCACGTCTTTGTATTTTCCTCAGTGTTGGAGTACGATATACGACACATTTAAAACTCCCCCACCTGACTAAAGCTGAAAATTGAACGATTAAAGACGACAGTGAGAAAGTAAACGCAGCGAGTCAACGTGAAGAGGAACTTCTGCGCGGTCGACGAGTGCCATATTACCGCATGATTGGTCCTTATATCCGTTTTCAACTAGTCAAGACGCTTGCTTCCGATCCACAATTGCTTGCCGTCTTGCCTCTCGATATTTCTCAAGGAACTAGTTCAAAAGTCCTACAAACTCTTTACTTTTTAGCGATGGTGATACGTTATGACATGATTTCCTACTTTATATGCGTTGTTTAACTTAACCCAAAGGGAAAATTGGCTTCTCATTCCAAAGTACTGCTTCAAACTAATGAAATATTAATAAAGGTATGCTTAAATTTAGTTATTGTTGCATGTAAGGAATTATTATATTATTTTTGATCAATTCTGGTTTAAATTTACTATACGTTCTTCATATTGGAAGTAGCGTATATAAAATAGGCTCCTATTATTAAATATCAACATTACGGCGAAAATCAAAACTTGTGAGAGAAAGCTTATTTCTACCTGTGATATTTATATTACAACGGTCATTTACTTTATTTAAAAGCTTTAGATTTTTACTTACATACTAATCAAACTCGATCAAAGTGATATAATGGGTGATATTGTATTAATTTGTGTACGGTTTTATGCAAATATGATTTTCTTTGCTTTACAAATTTGGAAATAATTAGACTCTAAAGATTACCAATGTTATTATGTAACTCAAGATTGGACAATATTCGTTTTGTATGCAAAACAGGAAAAAAATATTTAGTAATATTTCTATCGTTACATATTTTCTAAATATTAGGATTATTATAATGGAAATTATATACAACTGTTATTATACATTATAAAGTAAATACAGTGTACAATATGTTACGGAAAATCAGAATAAGGAATTTCGACTTCACAAAACTTATTTTAAAATTCAATTGAAGTAATTGTTCCAGGCATAAATTGCGAAATTAATGATTATGAATGCGAGTCTCGATATCTAATATATAAATAAAAATGAAATATTGTTCGTTGGTAACCGCATATTAGGTTGAACGGCTGAACCGTTTTGGCATTTTTTTAATGTTCATAATAGTCCAAATAAGATCCTAACGGAAAGGAAAATTGGAAAAGTTGCCTGGAAAATTGGAAAATTCGCCAAAAACTGAAAGTGCTTTTAATATACTTGCGATCCGAACGGTGGATATTCTTAATTCTTTTTTGTTCCAATTTAATTATTACAGTATTGATCTGTATTTTGAAATGTGCCAGAATGATGACTTCGCCCAGACGTTGCTATACTTCAAAAATGCCAAGATCTCTTACTTGGACTCAACTGTAACGGGGGGTTCGGGGGGGGAGGGAGTTGGGGGTGGTGGAGTTTGGGGTGGGGAGGGTTGAGTGGTTTGGCGCGGGGGGGTGGTGGATTCTCGGAAAAGTCTTGGGGTGATACAACTGATTTTTTCCTTTGTTTACATGTGCCAATAGCTTTCACAAATTCACAAATCACAAACATTTCACAAAATCACAAACAAATTTATAAAAATTTGGACAGGACAACGTCCGTCGGGTCAGCTAGTTATTAATATGAATGAAAATATATCTATTTTGATTTCCATATTTTACAAAGTTTTGTTTACTCTAATAAGAATATTTCAATTATGTACTTTATTCCTAATATTTCAATTTTGTATGGAACTAAGTTTATTTTGCTTTCAAACTTTAATTAGAAAGAAAATCATAATGTTGAACATACAAAGTTAGACAAGATGCATTTGCATTGCCAAGAATAGTAAATAATATAATTCGATATGTAAGCAATGCTTCTCAACCACTATATTACAATATACTGTAAACGAAATTGCATCATTAGTTAAAAAGGAAAAGAACAACTAAACTAATTTGGATGTTTACTCCTCGTGTAAGCTAACTACGATTAACTCCCACTTTTTGATTATTCAAATTTATTCTTTACTATAAACAGTTAATCTATTCAAGAAAAAGTTAAGAATAAGAAAAGTAAGTGTTCGACGTAGACGAAATGATTACAGTTTAACGCTAAAACTTTTCCAAAATAAACAAGTTTAGTGCGGGCGATGCAATGTGGGTTTCCTGCTTGCTGCGCCGTACATCAGTGACGGCATCGTAAACGTCTCGAAGGGGAGGCAAAGTGAGCGCGTTTACAGATAAGGAGGGTTGGAAGTTTTACAGGGTCTTTAAGTAAAGCGCGGTTTCTCCGAGACCATATTTAAGTTTTAAAACGGAGCGCGAAACTTGCATTTGGCGGCAAGCGACCTGCTGGTGAATGCATCTTGGCGAATGTGTTTATGCATGAATGACTTATCTTAAAGATTACGAGGAAGGGAAGTAGTGCACTTCGGCTGCATAGAGGGCGGTAAAAACGAAAGACAGCCAAACTTGACTTTTAAATAAATTTTGTAAAAACGTAATAAATGACAGTTGGTCAGAAGTCTTAAATTAAATTATTAATTACAAGCAGAAGAAGAAGAATAAGAAGTAGAAAGCTTTAGTAATTAGCGGCCCCCTAATTTTTAACTTGACGCATTATTTAAGTGGCTTTATATTGAAAAATAAAAATACCCTTTTAACTGGGTAAATCATTCAGCAAAAATTAACAGGTTTTACCTCGTTATTTTTTTATTTTTTTATTATACAAATAGTTTCTATAAAGCATTGACTTTGTCTACAAAAACAACAGGAGCCGAATGGCAAAACCTTAACCTCATGCTTATTCAATTGTCACCCAACTGGTACTAACCCGTTCTAGGTGGACAAGGCTATAATAATCCAATAAATTAATAAAACGTTGTTGTAAAATGCACATAAATCTACATTGCTTTAAAATATGGTCCTTATTAAAAATAATCGCAATTATATTATAAAATTTACCCTAAAACTCAATATAAAATTCTATTAAATAGAGTGAGAATAATAGAACTGACATACTACTAAAAGAACGAGCAAAATAAAATACACAAAAAATCATGAGAAAAATATCAAAGAGCCATTATTATGAAATATATGATAATATAAAATTAAATATAATAATACCAAGTCACAATAACTATAATGCATTGACGTTATTGCAAGTTGCAATAAATATAATAATACCAAGTCACAATAAATATAATGCAATAACTATAAATAATAACAAATATATAAATATATAAGAAATTTCGGTAATAAAGTTCAATATTATAAAACATAATAAACATACATATTTAAATATATAATCATAATATTTATTAAGTTATAATTTCTAACATTTAATGTATAATAGACTAACCAGTCGCTTCCCGATTCGCTAAACGATTCAGATTCAACACAATAACAAGCGGAAACTGCATAGTACAATAACACACTCTGAACTTTGACCGGTTGAACAGCTCTCCTGCTAAACTCGACCATGACAGCGTGCGGTCTATGATCTTTGGATATTATTTATATAAATTGCATTAAAATAAAAATAGAAAATATATTTAAATAAAAAGATAATATCACATATTGATTTGTCGTCACAATTTAGTTTTTATTAAAACTGAAATTATAATCACTCTCTCGAGGGACATAACTAAAAATTAATGACCACATATCGTACTTTATCTAACGATCTATCGTACTTACGGCGTGATCATTTAAGTTGAGCGAAAAAACGTAAGCATAATTTAGAAACGTCCACATATGATATAACATTAATTATCCTCCAGCGGATAAACCGTTTGGTGAGTGTTTTGAAATTAAAAATTATTTATTATCACTAAAAGTCCTATTTCAAGCCATTCGGCAATGTACGATAAAAATTTAAAGTACGTCTAAATAGATGCTGAGAGCGATTTTACCCTGAAATCCTTAGTTGCCAGTACTTGCCAGGTTCCTCTTAATAACTAACCCTTTTATATAACTAACCCTTATATACATTGTATATTATTATTTAATTGTTAATATGTGTAACATTTTACACCATTATTTTTAGTATTATAATTGAAAGTAGTTTAGTTATCAAATAACGTCAGTACTACTCAAAAAACAAGAGCAGTGTATTTTGTATGCCCAGATACAGGCTATTCGGTCTAGTTGGGCATTCGTGTAGAATGATCGTATGAGTTGTGTTCATTTCCTTATTGCTTATATTACTAGTTAAAATTTATATCTGCACGAACACACTGATAATTGATAACCGTGATGTATGCCAATAAATAAATAAATTAATTATTTAATGATATCTCTATGTACGTCATTACCTCGATACACCGACCCGAATCAGCACACGACTGGATCTTTGCATTCCAGAGCACCTACTATTCGACGAACCAAGTGGGGAACGATGCTTCCATTTTAAAAAAATATTTTGGAATGACATGTCTTTCTCCAAGTTAACAACAATATTTATCAACCTTGAAAACGTATAGTAAACGTATAGTAATAAACGTATAGAAACCGACGATTCTGACGTATTGGTTGCGCTCCATACTTGTCAGCCGCTCACGAGCTGTGCTCAAGAGTAATGCTAAGCGTATGCTGAGACGCAGGCGACGCAGGACGGCACAACACAGAGTTTGCAAGGCAGGGCAGTTGAGGCAGACATAGGCCACGAGCGTATGCTGCGACGCAGCTAAATGACAGAGATACATTCATTCGCGTCCTAGCTAGTACACAGAATAGACAGTTTTCAAGTTGACGAGTAAATTGACTGAGTCAGAGTCTGATGACGAAAATAATGAGTTGTTGATACTGTCCACTTTTTTTAGTGGGTGACTCAGTACGACGAAATAAGAAAATTTAATTTTTTTTTCTAAACAAATCTGAAAAACAAACAAGGCTCCCAACGAAATATTTCAATTAAATGTTCTAATTTTCTGTTATAAGTTGAAAATTATGAAATCTAAAGTGAAAGCTAAAAACACGTTAGGCCCGGCACATGCAGCGCAGAAATCGGTGCCGGCACTACAACGGGGCCAAGATCAGGGTAGATGTCAAGTCTGCGCCGCAGCGTACGCACTTCTCAGTAAGTTCATACAATACAACATCTGGTCTTCCGCTTCGCTTCCTGTACCTGCGTCGCCTGCGTCTCAGCATACGCTTAGCCTTACGTCAAAACGGGATGCTGGACTGCGGGTTTGATTATGCGCGCGGCCGTGCTACAAAATTATGTAAAAAACGTAGGTAGTCTAAATTAGTAACTAAATGAAAATTTAAATGGATCGATATCTTATAAATCTAAGATAAATAATAATTGCAACCTTAGTCCTTCCTATTGAAACTTCAACCTTAATCGTATGCTGAGATGGCTACGTTAAAACGGGGCGCTGGACTGCGGGTTTGATTCTGGAAATGGAAATTTAAATGGATCGATATTTCATAAATCTAAGATTAATAATAATTGCAACCATAGTCCTTCCTATTAATATTTCAACCTTAAGTCAACATACGTCTTCACAGAGAAGATGTCTCAAAAACGTGCCTACAAATATTGGTAAATAATTCCGATTGCGTTTCTTCGTGAACTATAATCGGAATTAGTTCATGCGAGCGAGACAGCCCAATACGATGGAGCGGAATATGAAATGAATGATTATCAATTTTCTAGCATAAAACTACAAATTAAACCTGAAGTAGCATACAACACCGGGCGAATTTTTTAAAAAATAATTCAAATGGTTTTATGTTCGGCAGGTTGTTTTTAGATGGAAAAGATACGATCATTCATTTCGCTCTAACGCGTTGCTCTGTCTCGTTCACATCAACTAGGTTCCGAAATTAGTTCAAGAAGAAACGCAATCGAGCTTATTATATCCTTCTTCCCACAGGGAAGTTAAAACAATTAAATATGCTTAAATATAAAGGCTACATGTTTTAAAAACCAAAAATATTTATTATGCCATCAGGTAGGTACTTGGAGTAAACATTGTTATTAAAATATTTTTTTAAATTATTTAGTTATTACATTTTTTATGATAACAAAGATAAGTCCCTTTTTAAAATTATTTTTTTGCATTTCGGAATAACATGTAGTATATGGAATTTCCTCAACAACAACAATTAACCTTGAAGATATGGCAAATATATTTTTCATCGGATTTTCAAGATTAAAAGTAATACACAGAACTCGCTAATCGGTAAAAAAGACCCATAACATAACATACATATATATATATATATATATATATATATATATATATATATATATATATATATATATATATATATATATATATATATATATATATATATATATATATATATATATATATATATATATATATATATATATATATATATATATATATATATATATATATATATATATATATATATATATATATATATATATATATATATATATATATATATATTTAGACGTACACTGTTATTGATTGCAGGCGCCAATTGAACAGGCAGATTAAATGCGTGGTATGTATAAAGTCATCTGAAAGTACATAAAAGGTAGCAGAGTATATGGATAAAACACACGTTTTATTTATATAAACCTTATATATGAAGTAAATTATTAATTATATATTTTTTTCTAAAACAAAATCTAAATCATCATTTCTATATTTATTTACACACGGTATATACCAATACTCATACCAACATTTTGTACGACGATTGACCCTCCGTCTGAAACCATTAAATCATTGTCGGCTTAATTTATCCAAATATATTTGAACGAATGACAGGTGTACAAACATTAGACACACTATCGGTTAGACTTTTGTACTTGGTTACATAGGCTACACGCTATCCGATGACACTTCTACGATCGATAGATTAGGATTATACGATACGACAGGTAACAGATGTATATGACGACGCAAGGAACAACTTGTGTAACCCTATCGGTTACGGAGTTAAGCCTCATTGTTTGGTCACGCGGAGTAAATTTAGAGTTTCCTACCCGATGCCCCCTCCCTCCCCCCCCCCCTCCACCACTTTGCTCGATAGCCGAAGCCTCATATCCAAAAGTTGAATACAATGGACAAAAGCAACGGACATTGGAACGGACCATCTATATTTGGAATATACACTCCAGTTCGCGCCGCAACCCTCGGACCACGAGATTTAAAGTAAGTCAATTTCTGAAAACATCAATAGCATCCCATCTCTAAATTTGGCATTTATTATAGCGTTAAATGGCGCTATCATAAACTATTAAATGTTCCCATAATAAAATAATTACATACATTATTATACCTATTCACAGTTATTTTTTATTTTTATATTACACATAAATCGACAGTCACCTTATAAAATAATAATTAATGTTATTGCACACAGAATATAAACGATACAAAATACATAATAATAAAGCACAAACAAAAATTGATAAAAACGTAAAAATATGTGCTGTCTGTGAAAAAAAAAAGAAAAAAACGAGATCTTATTATTTAAACAGTTTCTTTCTTGATTGTACCACGTCATCACTTACAGAAATACTAAGAAAATAGGTACATATAACATAGCTGTCCCAAAATACATCATTTAAAACCCTATTTATTGTAGTATTAATTTTAGGGATGCGACGTGGAAAACGAGATTCCAAGAAATTTTTGAAGGCTCCGCTAATACGAGGGACATTCAATAAAATAGTCTACAAACTCCTTGGAACCGTATATACATTAATATTAGCAGCCACAGCTAATACGTTTGTGAGTATATTCCTTAAAATCTTATCACTCTCTCTATCTTATCACCAACAATTTATCCATGATCAAAGAGAAAAATAAAGTTGTCGTATACTTCTGAGAGTAGCTTATAAAGATCACCAATAATACCCGACGACTCAACTATTCGAGAGGTTCAAAGTGGTACACTTTAAACATTTGTATTATTGTTAGTGTTCTTTCATAGATATAAAAATGAACAACAGAGCAGCCAAAATATAAAAACTTACATGTATGGCTATTCAAGAAGAATACCATATTACCCGAGTTAACACGTCTTTTGCCCGAAGTAGATGTTTATATAACTATAGATATACAATATAATATTCTTCATGATAACATCAGAAACATATTATAGAATATAGTAAAATTTAAAATCAAATTTAACACATGGCTATTGAAAACTACGGAAGTCGAGATTCTTTCTATTATAATATTATAAAATAAATAGATGAACATGGACAAGACAAAGGTTATGGCGAAAGCCGATCTCACACCGAATCCCATTTCATTGAATGGACAACCGCTGGAGCAGGTGCAGGAGTACACATACCTAGGACAGGTGATAAAGCTCGGCCGGGACTGATGGTGGCAGAGATAAAGCGAAGAAAACAATTGGGATGGGCAGCCTTCGGGAAGCTGAGCTTCGTGCTGAAGTCCAGAATTCCCCAATCGCTCAAGACAAAGGTGTATAATCAGTGTGTGTTACCGGCTATGACGTATGCTTGTGAGACATGGACACTGACTGCTGGGATGATCTACAAGCTTAAGGTGGTGCAGCGTAACATGGAGCGAGTCATGCTTGGCATATCGTTGCGCGATCGAGTCCGAAACGAGCTCATCAGACAGCGCACGAAGGTGGTCGACGTAGGTCAAAGAGTGGCCAAGCTGAAGTGGGCTTGGGCCGGCCATGTGGCCCGACAACACGACGAACGGTGGAGCAAGCGCGTTTTGGAGTGGAGACCCCGGCTAGGCAGAAGAAGTGTGGGCAGACCACCGGCCCGATGGTCAGATGACATCAAGGAGATAGCTGGACCAGTCTGGATGAGGGAAACGGACAACCGATCCGGGTGGAGAGTGATTGGAGAGGCGTATGCCCAACGGTGGGCGAATACGCGCTGATGAAGAAGAGAAGAAGAAATAAAATTACGGAATAAGAAGCAAATTACACCATCTTAGGTAGATAATAAACATATATGTATATAAAATATATTATGGTTACATAAAACCATATACGTCTAGTAAAAAAACAAAAAATATATACATTTTGTCTACATTCAGCTAGCACAAGAGCAAATTTAAGTTTGGACATAAGCATTAATTAAGCATGCCTCTAGAGGCGTATTTTGATCATTATATGGTCAAGAAGATTGTATTGGGGCTTTGATTTCTGGACTCGATATTTCAATTATTATGTAGGTATATTTCGGTAAATAATGATGTCGTAATTAATCGTAATTAATAGTAAACCAGCATAAGTACTAAATAAATAAAATATTATAATAAAAAAAAGATACCCTTGGCTTCAGCTCAGCAGCACTATCAATATTTACAGTAGTACCACTCGTACAAAGCCACGAACCAAACACTTGTTTGTTTGTTTATACTCTTTATTGTGAAAATGTCACAATGGGCGAGTTTATTGTCATATGACAATCTCTTATAAACAACCCTACTATGACGTGTTATACGTATGTGTGTGTGTAACATGTCTGTAAGTGTGTGTCTTGTTATTGCATTCCATCGACAGAATTGAAAATGCAATTCCGTTAATTAGATCCCAACGGAAAATGGTGACCCAGCCGGGAATCGCACCCGGGACCTTACAATATAAGATCAGGCGACCTAACCACTATGCCACGTGTGCCGTGTGCACTTATTTCTGCCTACATTTCTATATCTTTAGGAATATACTTTGCTTTTCATATCGCTTTTGAATTTGAGGATTAGTACTGTTGAGAGCATTATTGCACACAAATAGGCGATAAAGGCCATTTCCACATTAAAGTCTGTATGTGGTGGGTCTGTATTTCTCCAGGATAGCGCCCAAACGCTTAATTCGATTGAGCCGAAATTTGGTACATGCGCATCATTTGGTTATGGCAAGAGTTGAAAAGATTGTGGGTGAAATCGGTCCACCAGGGGGCGCACTAGTCAATCTTCGATCATCCTCAAAATGTTGGTCTTAGAGACTTGAAATATGGTATATAGATACCTTATTATGCCGAAATCACTTTGTGACAATTTGATTGAAAGCTGCTCTCATACAAGCTGTAGGTACTAATAATATATAAATTTCCCAATACCTTAAAATTAAATAATAACGCCATCTGTTAGCGCTTGGCATAACCCTGCCTTGGCCCGAGAAACGAACCGCGCTGCCTTAGGCGTCGTAATGAAACCCAACCGTGTTCGTCCGATGGCTGATACAGACCGCTCATTGAGTGTATGTATGAAATTTATATTCAGACGAAATTAGTCCTTGGCTACTTGCCGGAAAAGTATTAGGGTAACACTATCGATTTTTAGTTTCCTATCAGTGGGAAAGTATTGTGAACGCGCTAGAAAAATCAAGATGAAGACGTATAGGTATATAAATTTTGACGATTAAGACCATTTCCAGTCTAAAGTCTGTCTATGAGTCTGTATGTGTGTCTGTGTGTGTGTTCCTCCACGATAGCGCGCAAACGCTTCATCCGATTGAAATTTAGAATGCAGTCATAATTTGGTCATGGTAAGAGTTCAAAGATTGTGGTTGAAAGCGGTCCACCAGAGGGCGTGCTAGTCATACTTTAATCTCGAATTATTGTAGTTAGAGACTTGATTAGTTACAAACACGATTTAGTACACAGATGCCTTGTTGGATCGAAATCACGTTGTGATTTTTTTAATGGAATATCTGATATAGAAGCGACGCAAATAATATTTAAAATCTGCCATATTTAAAAACTACATCCTATTTGAAAAAATACCATTTTAATATCACGGAGAATACTACGTATATACTACGAATTGGAGCGGAGGGGGGGGGGGGGGGGTAAGGGCTCGACTACTTTGAGAAAGTCTTGGGGTCACATAAATGATTTTGTCATTACATTAGGTTAAAAAGTATTAGTAGCGTCCGTAAGCGCGTAAATTATCGGCGTATCAGTGACGTTACACGTTGTCACGAGACGTCAGAGTGGCGGGGCGGCGCGGCGGCGACGTCTGGCCCAGGGCTGGGGCTGGGGCGGGCGGGTCAGGTCGGCCCGAGGGCGGGCGGGACGTTGATTGAAACGCAGGCGGTGAATCCGCCCTCGTAATGTGTTTACCCCCGCGGACGCGACCGGCAAACCAAGCCATGGCCCCGGCGCCATTTGCTAATTTCAAAAGAGCGTCGACTCTTGTCTGGATCTAGACGGCGATAACCCCTTTATAATTATGCTAAAACTACTGTCCTGGGAATGCAAATGTAATTAAATCGAAAGACGATGAGCGTAGAAGCTTGCACAGGCGGAATAGTTGCATACGGCTACTAAATAATATATTTGTATTTCTCTACATATATTTCTCTAAGTATATTGTGCTTTAGTCAATGATTACTTTAATACTAAAACAATAAAAAAAATGTCACCCCAAGACTTTCCCGGCAAGTAGACAGCCCCTCTACCCACCTCCCGCGCCCTTAACCCTTTACCACCCCTTTATCCCACCCCCTAACACCCTCTCCCAGCCCCTCTCCCCACTCCCCACCCAACCAACCCCCCCTCCCCACCAACACACCCCCAACCCCCAGCCCCCACGCCTCCCCTCCTAACGCCTCCCTCTCTCACCCCCTCCCTCCCCAACCACAATCTTTTCAACTCTTGCTATGACCAAATGGATGCTTGCATGCCAAATATCTGCTCAATCCGATAAAGCGTTTGGCGGCTCTCGTGAAGGAAAACACACACATACACAGACATACAATACAATACAATACAATACAATCAACTACTCCAGTAGATAGGCATTCCTAGACTTGGATGCGTCACAAAATTAAATTCTTAAAATTTAATTATTAAAAACATAACTGTCGTGATAGTTGCCATGGTTGTAATATTATATTCAATATTACCTACTTACAAATAATCGAAATATACTAATGTCATTAAATAGTAAGAGAAAATAATTTATTAAAATAGAAATGCAAATTCTATGTAGAATAATTAACGTAAAATAATTTTATTGTCAATCCAGCAATATGCCTTCGTATTTTTTAAATATAAATAGATGTTTACTAAATTAAATGAGAATTAGAATGTCAGCTATCATAATACCGTTATGTTTAAAATTTTACAAATTTTACTAATTATCAACATGGAAAATAAATTTGGAATTTTCAAACTTCCTTATACCATACAGACACACAGACAATAAGAAGTGCGTTTACAATACTTTCCTTAGCTAGGAAATTAAAACGAGAAGAAAAATAGTTGAAAATAGTTTTTTTTATGTTTATGCTATTAAAATAATATATTAAAAAGTAAAAAGCAGAAAAATAAGCCAAATTTCCGTTGATTTGAACTCCGTTTTCTGTTATGTAATCTGAGCGTAATTACCGCTGAGTTATTTGATGTTTACGTTAATACGTTAATTGTTCGCCGAGGTGTACTACATAAACTGTTGCCGGAAATTCGGTGCGCATCTGACGGTTAGGCGATTTTTGCTAGCACTGTGTCCCAAGACAGCAAAAAAAATCCGTAACACCAACACCGACATAAACGATTAGAATTTTAGCGCCGCGTCAACTAGAGTTGTCAACTACAGCGGCCGAGCCCGTCACCTCAGGAAGTTTTAACGATTAGTCGTTCTGTCTCCCTGAAGTAAGCGCAGAAGACTTGGACAAAAACAGTCCACCATCAAGCTCCGCCGCAAGCCCGTAAGAGGCCAACGCCTTAACCGCGAGATAGCCAGGAGTGCTACCCAGCGGGCTTACACTCACGCCCCTTACTTCCAATTGCGACCAGATTACTCCAGTCTCTCGATTGGTTACGAGTTCGAGGTCGCTTGCGCGGTCCTCTCCCTTACGAAGCGGTTAAACGGTGTATACCGAATCAATCGCGGACCACGGGATCCTTTGCCCGACTGTTCACCCAGGATCGGGTGGCCGATGGTCGTTTCAAGAGCAGTCGCCGTAAGGTCCGCAACCATCCCCGCTCTATCGGAAGCAGTACTCCTTCCAGACTCTCCCGACATAGTCAGAGTGCGCAATCGATTGGCAATGCCGCACGGAGCGCAGACCGTCCAGGAGCGCCAAAAGATTGATTCCCAAGGGAAACTAACCATAAGGCCAGAGTCCTACCCAGGCTCGCACTTCATGCGTGGAGGCCGTCGGATTGCATGTTGACCCGTGAGTGTGACGAACCCTGAACAGAATGGGTCTTCGTGGCCAACTCAGCAAGGGCCCCTTAGCGCCGCGTCAGCCTGACGCTGAGTTTTGAACGATTATCCGTGGTTTTTCGAACGTTTTCTACGAACCTCCTTGGGGCGTTTAATATGACAGCTGGCCACATCAACGTGAGTGGGAAAAAATGATAATTTAAAAATCTCTACATATATTTCTCTACATTTATTTCCCTACATGTATTTCTTTACAAAGATCTGTTTATATTTTTGACTCCTTTTATACACATAATCAGAACATGGCAAATTTGGTAAGCTTTACTTATTTCAATCAATTTAATGGCATAATCTATTGCAAAATCAAATGAAAATCTTTTTCATACACGTTATAATATCCTTCCCCAAATTTCGTCTTGAAGAAGCGACCCGCAATGCGTCTCGGTTTTAGG
The DNA here is from genome assembly GCA_944548615.1 of Micropterix aruncella. Classification (NCBI taxonomy): domain Eukaryota; kingdom Metazoa; phylum Arthropoda; class Insecta; order Lepidoptera; family Micropterigidae; genus Micropterix; species Micropterix aruncella. The sequence continues at coordinate 18,233,087 of OX155953.1, forward strand.
TACTCGTAGCTATATGATAGGAGCGATACTTTATTTGCGTCCGGTTTTCATACTCTTTGGTTTTTATCTCTTCGATTTAACTGATTTTGTATGTCGTTTTTTAGTTTGATTTTGAAATTCTTTATCATCTACCTATCATTTAAAAATTGTAGTTACACTCTAAGACTACTAAATATTTTAAGATATGAGTTAAAACCAAATTAGATGCTTTTATTAAAAAGGGACATGTCGAAGTGACAAAAGCAAGAGCTGTATGCAATGTTCTTCTAGAGTTGTCACATGTCCTTATCTTTCAAGGAATACAACGGATTTACGTTTTTTTTTATTTTAAAAGGCCGCTATTTGAAAACAAACATTCGCTGATATCTTTCAACAGCTTTTCACATCTTCTAGAATTAACTATTTTCGTAAGTAATTTGGTCCTAATTAGTGGTGTAGTGTTTAAGAGACAGTTGGTGTAGCACAGGGTCCTGACTAATTAAAAAAGTAAATTAGGAGTTATTTTGTCCTAATTAGTGGTATACTTTTTGAGATACAGTGAATGAGACACAGAGCCACACATACACAAATGTACACAGATACACACATACACAAAAAAGCATATTCCAGAAATCAGTTTTTTTTAAGGATGTCAAAACGTGGAGATCTCTAAAACATGAAATTCTGATAACAGAATGTGTGATACTGTGTGTATTAAAATTATTCAACTTAGTTTATTTTAGTAATGTATGTAGAATATCTTCCATTGAATAACCTCAATTGCAGTTATCATTGTGTTTGGTGTATAGGCAATATGGTTGTTTTATCACCAAGGAATTGCTGACAAAAGAATGGGTCATCTACATATTGAGCTATCTCGGGGGGGGGGGGGGGGGGGGGTGAGTAGATTTCCGACTTGCTGACCAGAATTAAAGAAGAATCTTGACGAAGCCAAACTCAAAATGAATTGTAGCGCTATGATGATGATGATGATGATGATGGCTCAACGCTGCGTTCGTGAATAATTTATCAATTAATCATTTTAATGAATCTATGGTACCTGGAAAGCTATCATATATCATATGCTATAATTTTAATGAATCTATTTAATGAGGCTCAATATTTTCCTGTTATCCTTATTATCTACAGTCCCTTGCCATATTAATAGCCATCGCATATTTCAGTACAATTTTACACTTTTGATAAACATATAACTTTTCAAAAGTGCTTACTTTCAGGTGCACGTATTGTTTATTTTAATGAATATGTCAAGTAAAATATTTTAAAACTAATTTTCCATTATATATCAATTCTGGAATCAATTCACCGTAGGTCTAAGACGCGTGATTATAATGTGAACATGTTTTTTTTATTACATAACTGCCCCCCGATTGCGTTTCTTTGTGAACTAAAACTGAAATTAGTTCAAGCGTACGAGATAGAGCAATACGTTAAAGCGGAAAATGAAACGAACAATCGTCGATAAAATACTACCTAATGATTTTAAACTCGTCCGAATAAATTTGAACACATTTCGTACGGTCTTAGATTCAATTGCTTTACAATTTTTGGGTAGTTTTAATGCGAAAAAGTGACAACCGTTCATTTCACATTCCGCTCTAGCGTATTGCTCTGTCTAATTCACACAAACTAATTTCCGATTTTAGTTCACGAAGAAACGCAATCGAGCCCAATATGTGGCTATAAATATGACATTGAAATTGTACGCCCAGTGGGCAAACTGTGTAGATCCATACTGTACAAAAATATCCTGTATTTTATTTATATTTATATAATAAAGATCTATTCTATTCTATCTAACTGGCTAAAAAGTCCTATTATTTATATATTGACAAGATAATTCAATGAATAACTATCAACATTGAAAACATTATTTGCTGTACAACATTATTTGCTGAAAACATTATTTGCATTATTTGCTGTAATTAGTGTTTTTACAGTGGGACTAATGCGGCAAGGAATCGTACCTTAATCATGGGATAATCAGAGCGAAACCAGTAATTTTAATCTTATAAAATCTTCACGCGTTCATTAAAAATGCAAATGGTGGAGCGTACCTTTCGGCGCGAACGAGTCTAAATAATTCCGCGACTTTCCCTTTAGCAACGCGTTTTTGCTGTCAAAGGTATGTTACCTTATTCACGACGCGTATAAGAAGACGTATCTCTGTTGTAAATAATAAATAGTGTGGAGCTTTATAAAGCCAATTTGTAATCAGTGCCCCCAGCAGGTACGTCTATTTTGTATTGACTTTGTCACATAAGGAACGACCAGGAGAACACGATTTTGCATTTTTTGCTTTCTTGGCGAGGAGGAAAAGCATTGTGTATACACACATTTTTTTTCGAGATGAAGACGAAAATATTCATTTTAAGCTTCCCTGGGGCGATTAACACCATATCCAGATGAAAGTCTGTCTGTGTGTCTGCCTGTCTGTCTGTCCGCCTGGCAGTGTGTCTATCCGTGTGCAGTCCTCTACGATAGCGCCCAAACGCTTTATCCGATTAAGCTGAAATTTGGCATGCAGTAATCATTTGAGTAAGAGTTGAAAATATTGTGGTTGAAATCGGTCCACCATTGGGCGCACTAGTCATATAACAATTTCGACATATTGGACTTAAATACTTGAAATTTGATACATAGATGCATTGTTGTGAATTTTGGTTAAAATATCTCATATACAAGCTGCACTAATAATATTTCAATTCCGCCGTACATTTAAACAAAAATTAACGCCATCAGTTGGGGCTTAGCCCAAACTCGCCCTTTGCCAAGGTTGCGCGTTAACCCAACGGAATACGTGCGCCGGGAAAGAATAGAATAGAATAACTGTATTGTGCTATAAAAACATTACTTAATGAATATTACACTGGTTTTAAAAAAAAGGCAATTTATGCACAAATGGCGGACTTATCGCTATAGCGATATCTTATAGTCGACCATTTGATAAACTAATTCTTAATTGTCACCGTACAATACACACAGAAGTAATAAAGTTTAATTTAAAATAAACTTAAACATATATATGTCAATAACTTATGCTAAGGTTACCCAGGGAAGGATAAAGGAGAGGACAGGATGAGGTATTTGGTTAGTGGCTGTCTAAAAATAAATGTTTCTTAACAACTTTTTGAAAGTGTGCGTGCCTGATAAGAGTGAGGGAGCTGAGTAAACAGAAGAATTTAATAACGGAATGGCTAGTGTGTTATCCCGGCTTGATCGAAGTGGAATACAGTGGCGTCCGTGAAAGACCGTGGAGAGAGAGGGCACTCATCGATTTTAGTTATAAAATTATTATTCATATGAAATCAGTCCTTGGCTTCTTGCCGGGAAATTCTTGGGGTGACGTTACCGATCTTTATTATTTCTAAAGAATGATTAAATAAAGAAACGAAAACGAGCTCAGTGGCGTCTTTTGTGTCCGTCGCACGTAATGTTGAAGACGACGGGAACGGTCGGAATGAGCAGCTTGCCCATTCACAGAGCGGACCGCGCTACAAATCCGGCGCTCATAAACAAGCCTACGGAAATGAAGCAGACACTGCACTGTATTAAAATAATTGTATTTTTATGTAAAGCGGCCCTCTTTAAGCGGCACCGGAAGCGACGCGAGTCGCGACAATGAATCTAGTTACTGATCCGCGGAGCTCGCCTCGGCTTCTTTCCATTTTCTTCCTGTTTGCTTGCCCGCATTACGGCGGACGCGAGTGGCCGCCCCGCGCGACGCCTTATTTACTTGGTTATTTTAGTCGGTCTTTGGGCGAATCTATTTAAATGCTTTACTATTTTATAAATAAGATAAAAACTAATATAATAAAATTCATGTCGACGAACTTTTAAAATGGAACTTTCACTGTGAAAACCTCGAAAGTAGGTTAAGTCGGGCATGTTATGCTTTAAGTATTGTAAGAAGGTCTTTGGATGAATTGCAAACAAGAAATGTTTATTTCAGCTATATTGAAGCTATCCTAAGTTATGCCATTACGATCTGGGGAAATTGTTATGCTTGTCATAGGGAACCCATATTTATACTCCAAAAGAGAGCAGTGCGAATAATTGCAAAGGTGAAAAGGGAAGAGTCATGTCGACCCATTTTTAAAAGGCTAAGAATCCTCACCTTAACCTCACTCTATCTCTTTAAGATACTAACTGAGTTTTTTAAGAATAAAGAAACACATTATAAAAAGTTTTCAGATACACATACTAAAAATACGAGAAATAAATTAAACATTTTTATACCATGTATTAAACTAAACACAGCAAGGCAAGACAAAAAATACTCAGGGCCATATTACTTTAACAGGCTACCAGAAAGTTTAAAAACTATTCAAGTGGAAAGCTTATTCAAAAAGTTACTTAAAGAATTCTTATTAGACAAAGCTTTTTACTCGATCGATGAGTTTGTTAATTTTAAATAATTTTTCAAATTTTTTGGTCATTTTTTTGACAATTTTAAGTAGCATTTTTTAATAATTCTGACTTTTTCTGATTTTAATTTCTTGATTATTTTTATCAATTATTTTAATTTGTGGTTTTAGTAAATAAATCTTTAAAATGATTTGGATGCCCTAAAAGCAATAATGAAGTAACTGTATGTACGTGGTGATAAATTTAAATATTGTAAAAACGAACTAATATACTGTAATTTAAATGTACCTAAATATTAAGTTTCTACAATCTGTTAAGATTTTTTTGGAAATAAATTGAAATTGAAATTGAAAAAAAAAAAAAAATACCGCATGGATACTGCGGGTAGACCGCACTGAGAAAAATATTGGATTTCTTCCTACATTACCGTTTTGTTATTACAGTTTTATACAGAATAATGTTGTTCAAATCGTATTTTTGTTGAATTACAAGGAATGTTGATGAAACTCCATTACTCGATTATATGTTTCACCATGCTTCGTGCGGGTAATACGAAAATAACAGTATAATATAGATTCAAAATGATTCTTGTAACTGACTAAAACCTTACGTATGTAATGACACGGCCCGGTGGCATAGTGGTTAGGTCGCCTGATCTTACATTGTAAGGTCCCGGGTTCGATTCCCGGCTGGGTCACCATTTTCCGTTGGGATCAAATAAACGGAATTGCATTTTCAATTCTGTCGATCGAATGCAATAACAAGACATCTTGCGGTGTCAACTACAACGGGCGAGCCCGTCACCACAGGACGTTTTAACGATTAGTCGTTCTGTCGCCCTGCAGTGAACGTAGAAGACTTTGGACAGTACATTCTACGTCCAGCTACGTCACAACCCGTGAGAGTCCAACGCCTTACCGCGAGTGAGCCAGGAATAAACCCGGCGGGCTCGAGATACTCGCGCCCTCACTTCCAATTGTGACCAGATTTCTCCGGTCTCTCGATTGGTTCCGAGTTCGAGGTCGCTTGCGCGGTCCTCTCCCTTACGAAGCGGTGAAACGGAGTGCACCGAATCTGTCGCGGACCAAGGCGTCCTTTGCCCGACTCTGAACCGGGATCGGATGGCCAATGGTCATTTCAAGAGCAGTCGCCGTAAGGTAGACAACTGCCCCCGCTCAATAGGAAACAATACAGTTCCCAGACTCCCCCGATTGTTAGTCGGAGAGCACAATCGATTGGCTTGCGCCGCTCGGTGCGCAGACCGTCCAGGAGCGCCAGAGGATTGTTCCCGGGGGAGACTGGTTGACCCAGTGTCCTACCCAGGCTCGCACCCCATGCGTGGAGGCCATCGGATGGGTGTTGACCCGTGAGTGTGACCGACCCTGAAACAGAATGGGTCTTCGTGGCCAACTCAGCAAGGGCCCATTAGCAATAACAAGACACACACTTACAGACATGACACGCACACTTACATATAAACGTCATAGTAGGGTTGGTTGTAAGAGATTGTCATATGACAATAAACCCGCCCATTGTGACATTTTCACAATAAAGAGTATAAACAAACAAACAAACAAACAAACATGCTAGCAAGATCTAGCTGTGCGCCGTAGTTAATGTGCGGTGTAGTTACCATGCCCGTGTCATGATAACTACACCGCTACGCGTCATCTTGATGCGTACGGACGACATTACATTACAATACAGTTTTATTTTTGTCAGTGCGGATCTACCCTGAACAACGGCAATTGCTACATGGCCGAAACCTCCGGTGCTACAAACTTCACGCGGTAAAATAGTTTTTATCTTATTTATGATGTCAAACAACTGCGATAGTCTTCAATTTCAACTCACATGTTCCATAATACATAGGAAGTTTCTAGAATCCGACGTTTAGGCGATATTGCAATCGCCGTTTTCCAAGGTAGAATAGGAGTGTCCAGGAGCGTTCGGACAGACTGCGCTGGAATTCTGAAGCGACGATACGATATACGATTGTCGTCACTCGACGATATTTGCGATTCTTTGTAAGCGATTTGATAGTACATGAATCGTTAGTTGTAAGATCTGGCTGTAGGAACTTCGTCCTATATATCAAGTCAACAAAAGCATTACATTCTAAAGAAATCCATAATCGCAAACACAATCAATTCTACACGTGTAACTGCTATTAAATCCCATCTAATTTCGTTAATTAATGCAGTCGCAAGCCGGTGACTCGTGTCAATTTCTTCTGATCGATTCAATCTACACACTTATTTCCCCCACGCTCTTAACATTGCGTCATGCATATATATAAACCCATACATTTGACCAATTAATTATCATCCTCGGACAGTCTTCCGCCACGCATCATTCTCGAGTAGACGTTACTCATCCTCCTCGGGTCGTCAACCACCGCGCTATTATCCACGAGCAGTAACTTCATTATCATTCTCGAGTGGTCATCAACCATCATATTCGAGCACACACTACCTAAACTCCGCGCCGCGACTTACTATTCGGAAGCCTTACATCTGGCAATCATCAACCAAGTTCTTCAATAAACAACTTCAGCATCATCAAGAACGCCTTTCACTACGGAGAAAACCCCCTGATGATACCACCTCCTCACTCACGAGCAAATTCGAGTCCAGTGAGGGGTGGTCACTCACATGGCCGACCACGTTAGGTCGCTCTTTTTGTGGTACATGAAAAAAACCGCGGTCGAATCCAATGTCGTATCGCGTTGACGTATCGTATCGCCACTTCAGAATTCTACAGCTGGACAACGGCGATTCCAATATCGCCGAAACGTCAGGTGCTATAAACTTCACACTGTAAATTCGTTTTTATTCTATGTATAATGTCGTCGACGATGCCATATTAACTATTTCAGTCTATAGCCAGTAATCCGAAGAATACTCCGACAACGAGGGTAGGTTTTTATAAATAGGATCGCCTACCCTCCTGCTGGAAAAGGTACAGAAGTGTTTTGTAAGATTTTCGTACTTCAAGCAGTACGGACGTTATCCATTTTCGCGTACTAACCTTAAGAGGTGGAACTTATTAGCGTGTGCTTTGCGGCGCTTAAATGAAATTCACTCGATGGCATCAGGTTTTGATATTTTTACCGCCAGCCCTCATTCGTTTAAATTACAGGCCATTAATTATTTATTCTTATATGACAGCTAGTATTATAAGTGACTTTCTATTTGTATAATTACGGTGATATCTTAATTAATTTTACTTTCCAACGCATTGATTTTACTGAAATGTTGATTAGTAATAAGCGAGGAAACAAATAAATAATTTAAAAAAAAATAGGTTTGGAGAATGTCTGGCACAATGGTGCAATCGAGGATACTACACGGGTTAAATTCTATGAAATCGGAGACTGCCGTGGTTTATAGAAAAAATAATTAAACAAAAATGGATTTTGGGACGTGAAGTTTGCAGTAATAATATTTCTTCTGGAAACGAACTGACTTGGAGAAAAACAGCTGTACGCATTCTGCTGTTATGGACGACATAATGGCAAAATTACGGTGTAGTGATAGGTGTTACACAGTAGCGCGTGTTTCGTTTGATACGCCCGAAAAGCCTCTGTTTAGAGATCTCTGCATCATGACGCTGTCGTTTATTTATATAATGGAAGTAGCGCTGTACGTTCACAGAAATCTAGCCGATTTCAAAGTGAATGGTATGCATCACTACTATCCAACAAGATCCCGAAGCATGCTACGTTCGGTAAGTCATGCATTATCCAAGTTGGAGAGGCTAGCTTATATCGTCGGCCCAGCGGTTTACAACAAACTTAGCGAGCACATTAGACAGGCGCAATCACTTGACGTGTTTAAGAATTGCCTTAAGAAATACCTCACAGATAAGACGTTTTACTCACTGAATGAATTACCTTTCTAAGCTAGGTATAATATATACACTTATTATAAACTGTTTTTTTTTGTTAGAATAAGGATTTTCTTTGTAATTTGTAACTTGAATTATGGAAATAAATACTACTACTACATACTACTACTACTACATTATAAAAACAGTTTCCATTTTTTATGACTATTCTACCATATTTAGCGCAGCATAAAAAAATCGGTTGTGTCACCCTAAGACTTCCCCGGCAAGTAGTTAGGGACTTATTTCGTCTGAATATTTATTTCATAAATAAGTGGATAAGCAGTTGGCGAAAATTCCTGTTAATATGCGACGCAGCGCAATGAACATTAGAATTTTGAATCTCATTTTATTTAAAAATGAAATTGCAAGCACGGGTCGCCGTGAGCCTTTGAATTCGAATTTCGAACGATACACGAATCGCAAGCTCCGACGCTTTCAAGGGCCTTACTATTTTATGAATGTATGGCGGACTTTAAATATTATTTGTGTCGCTTGTATAAGAGATATTCCAACTAAGATTCCGACCTAACAAGGCACATGTGCACCGAATTGCAAGTCTATAAGTTTTTGGTGACATGTAGTGAGTTGTAGTGTCGTGTAATCTCACCCCCTTCTATTATGCTAATACTCGTATATGCATGGAATATGTGCACATCTCTATTTGATCTCGAACTCCCCTGTCCCCTCTATTCGGAACAAAACAAAAATACAATAAATTGTGAATTATTAAATCGTTGTCTCTCTTTAAAATGCTCGATATATTTTCTCAGAGCCCTCCCTAGCTATGCGATACTGTGATTATATTCCAAATAATCAGTTTTAAAATAATACTCTTAGCTCAAAAAAACAGTGACTTCATTTCACACTGTTGTATCACAATGTGTTAGATAATAGGATAATTTAATGAAAAACCAAAAAAAAAAGCATTTGAGTTATTCGCTGATTACCATACATTTATAGGAATCAGTCCCCCTAATCACATGAGTATGCCCCAATTGTATCGCTCAACGTACCTACTCGTAGCGTACGTACGCGTACAACGTACACGTAGCGTAATAAAATAATAAAGCGCAGATTGTTCGCTTTTTTGCTTATGGTATGTAGGATTAAATATTAATAGAGGCTAGTGATAATTACTTTTTCCAACTCTTTCACAGGGGAGTTGAACTGTTGGTTTTTAACATGAAGGATTTAGTATCATTTATCTAATTTTATTTAGATATGCAAATAATTTTCATGCGGATAACTCGATCTAAATAATATAAATCGATTTAATTATATAGTTGCGTTAGTATTAAAAGTAATTGTAAAATGCATGTGATTAAAAATAAATATGCAATAATAATAATAATAAATAAAACTCTTTATTCTTAAGAAAAGGCGAGCTTATTGAATGCATGCAATATTTTAGAGATAACCTATACTATTGTATGATCATTATTTGCGAGTAGACTACCTAAGTTAACCTATTTAAGAGTATGACAAATAAAATAAAAGAGGATAGAAAGAAATATATACTTTACTCAATGTGGGCACAGGTTTGCCACATCAAAATAATCTAACACCTATAAGGACGCTAAAGTTTAAAAAGGAGGGGAATAGGAGGAGAAAGGGAATTTATCTGGAAGATTTCAAATGCTTGGAGCGGTTCTCACATTTTTCGGCAAAGCATTCCAAAGACGGGCTCCATGCACGGTGAAAGAGAATAAGAAGAAGTCACTGCTGTGACTAAGGATAGAGAGTAGCAGGTTGTCTTTTGTTCTCAGAGGAAATCACAAGCGCAACTACGAATTACGCACAAAATACCTTTGTCTTATAAACTTAAAAAATACTACGTTTTAATTCATATACATATATATATATATATATATATATATATATATATATATATATATATATATATATATATATATATATATATATATATATATATATATATATATATATATATATATATATATATATATATATATATATATATATATATATATATATATATATATATATATATATATATGTTATGTATATTAATTCATTCAATCCGTTTGGTTAAATAAAAGAATTTTATATTCAACCATAGAAAATGCACATATAGCAATTTTTTTTCGATTCGATTTTCTTTTATTATTTATATTTAATTTATTAATTTTATTCCATATAATATCCTACAATCTATTTTTTATCATTATTTTCTTTGAAATGTATACTTAATTTAATCTGAATATGCATATTCATTTATTTGTATTATTATTAAAATATTATTTTCAATTTTATTATATTTTATCCTTTTTCAACAACCAATTACTTTACCACATAAAATAAATACAGGCAGACCCCCCCTTCCATTCCTTCTCCTCACATCTATTCGTTAACTTCTTTAAGAGACCGTACACGAAATTTTGCGCATTTCGTGAATTTACGTAATTTTGCAGACCTGAATTTAAGGTTAAAATACTGTATTTCTATAAGTTTTATTGCACAACATAAAAGATCATTTATGTTGTTGTCTAATGAGTGAGCTACTTTTTTGAAAATTATTATAGAATTTTGATTAATTGACCTTAAACCGGCGACCTTTTGTGAATTTTTGCTGCAAGAGGTTCAGAATATAACATATTTACGAATCGTTTTGACATCTAAATGGTTTAAAAAAATTACAATATATTGTTGTGAAAGTCCTCTGTATAATAAGTGAATCACTTTTTACTACTTTCATATAAAATTGTTGATAAAAAAAATATTTAACTTTGTCAATTTTTTTAGAAAATGGGCGAAGAAATGCTTTTGATTTTGGTCTTTAAGAACTCTCGTTCATAAAATAAAAACAACAGAAATAAACTTTAGTTCAATATCAATCCATTTCCTCAAAAAAAATGCAAAACATTAATTAAAATTGCCAATAAAGTCTTTTAAAACAATCTAATTCTCGCGGTGTGATACTCGCCTATGATACGATTCACGCCTCAAGTCAGCTAGTCGTATCTCTTTGGCTCCGAAAATCCTACCTACCTGTAGTTATATTATACCATTGATTATAGAGGTATCACGGCCCACATCGATTTCGTACACGGCCTCTTAATATTAGGAAGATTACATTTAATTAAAATTACTCAGGAAAATTCAAACTTTAAAAATATTTGTAAAATGTAGGAAACATGTAAAAGGCTTGTTGTTGCAGTCATAAATACCAAATAGTTATAAGCTACGCTGAATATTTCCCTTTAAATAAATAAATAAATGAATACTGATACTATGAGAAAAATTAAATGTAGCAAATAAATAAAGTGTGTTTGTAGCTATGATAAATACATAATATTGTAAATAAATAAAACATAAAAATTCGGCGCGCTATAAAGAAAACATACATATAATTTTATTTATGAAATTCAATAGGTGTCTCAAGAGAACGATCGAAATAATTTTAGCCGTAGATCCAAAAATAGAATTGTCAAAATGTACGGCTCATACATTTTAATTTTCTGCCCCAAACGCTTATTATTATATTCCATCGCCTATCTGGTAACGCTTTTCCGATATAGTTCAGGCTGTTCAGCTAATATTAATGAGAGAATTTATGAGCGGGACTTCGCATTACTAATGCCTCTTGACAATACATTGGTATCACGCATCGATGGGCGTTCGTATGATTTTCTGGCTCACCACGATCGCGCCTTCACATTATCAAATATTCCTATTATCCTACTATAAAGTCTATATCAGTAGACTATGGGCCCGATTGCGTTTCTTTGTGAACTAAAACTGAAACTAATTCAAGCGAACTAGATAGAGTAATAACTTAGAGCGGAATATGAAACGAACGATCATCGATAAAAACTACCTGTCCAACTTATACTCGTCCGAATAAATTTGAACACATTTCGTGCGATGTTAGATTCAGATGTTTTATCTTTTGTGGGTAGTTCTAATGCGAAAAAGTGACAACCGTTCATTCCACATTCCGTTCTAGCGTATTGCCCTGTCTCGTTGACACGGACTAATTTTCGATTTTATTTCACAAAGAAACGCAATCGAGCCCAGTATGTATTATCGTTACTCGCCGTTTTCCCAGTATCAACTTGCTTTTTATCGTTTCTTTTTTTAGAATTTCAATTTACAAACTGGCGTGGCGGCTCATTAAATTTTCACAAGTTAATTAGGCAGCGCTGGTAAACCTTTTCATTTCCCTTCGGCGCGGGAGGTTTTTCATATAACCTTGTTGGCAATATGCATGGACCGCGTCGCTGACTACCCACAGCGGCGCGCTTTCTGCGGCTGCGAGACCGCTGAATACAGTCAAATACTGGAAAATCTCCGGTTAGCGACATAGAATATTCCATGATTCATTATTACTGCAATTTTTCACAGGACGAGTCCGCGAGGCGATATAACAAACAACACATTTTTGTATATTTATTTATTTATTACGTTATTGGTATATTATTTTTTATTATTAATATTTTTATTTATTTATTACGTTTTTTTTGAGGATTTCTTTTTAGGGCAATTTAGTTTCATTAGCATCTTACTAATACTTTTACATAATTTATTGTAATATTAGAGTCCTGTCCACCCTAGAACGGGCTAATCCCAGTTGGGTGACAGAATCACATAAGCAAAAGGTTGAGGTTTTGCATTCGGTTCCTGTTTTTTTGTAAGCAAAATCAATGTTTTATAGTAATGAATTCTTTAAAAAAATATATATATATATTTCTGGACTTAGGGCAGTCGGTGGTATCGCGCGATTTAGTTTATAGGAGATAAATCATGAGCGTCATCATAATAGTACTTATGTACAACTGACAAGATAGCATAATTTACAGGGAGTTCCAGACTTTAGGCGGTGATAGCTCTGGTCAAAAGCTACTAAATGTCTGCATTCGTTATATCCATGGCCTCAGAAAATTTGTCCACATTACGGAGTACTGACAGAAGCTTCACTGGCTGTCGATCCGGGAGAAAAAAGACATTAAAGTTGTTTGTATTCTTTTCAAGATCTTGGTTGGCTTCGCTCACAAATATCTTACTGTCAGATTTACTGCACTATCGGATCATGGACGCCCGCTGAGATCAAAAGATAACCTGCTACTTTCTATCCATAGTAACAGCACTGACTTCTTTTCATTCTCTTTCACCGTCCATGGAATGCTTGGAATGCTTTGCCGAAAAATGTCAAAAACGCGCCAAGAGTAACAAGTTTTAAAAACAGACTAAGAGAACACTTGAAATCTTTCACATAAATTCCCATTCCTTTCCCATTCTCCTCCTTTATAAACCTTAGCGTCCTTATAGGTGTTAGATTATTTTGGTGTAGCACATTCTGTGCCCTCAAAGGGTTAAATATATATTTTTTCCATCCTCTTTTTTTTTAATTTGTCTGTTTATATAGGTTAAGTTATGTAGCATCTACTCGAAAATAATACTGATACAATAGTAGAGGTTAGTTGTAAAATATTGCATGCAGGCAATAAGCTCGCCTTTCCGTGCGAATAAAGCGTTTTATTATTATTATTATTATGACTTAAATAGCAGAATATTACAGTCAAATCTCATAGATTTCAAATTATACTATTTTTTTTAAAAAATGAGTAATCATCGCCATTAGTCATTCTTTTGACTATTGAGTAAAAAAATCATTTTATTAGTAACTTTTTCAATGAAAAATAAACTTAAATATTTACACTATCACTATTTACATTCAATTCTCCAAAAAGAAATTATAAATGTAATAATTTCTGAATTTTCTAAGTAAAATCATCCTCTTTCGAATAACAAATTGTGCGTATCAGCTCCGACGCGCGTTTGGAGTTTACTCGTTGAGTGCGATTGCCATTGAATATACATACATTAGGCAAAGGGGGTAAATAAACGCATCTCTTATAATACTGAAAGCAAATATATTTTTTTATTCATATTATTTTAATTGATTCGATAAAATATTATTCAAATTATGTTGCATAAAGACATATAACATATTACATAAATACATTGTTAGCAAGATTGTTATATTGTTAGCAGATCATATTGAACATTAATTTCATCAACACTATTGTCGATATTAAATACTGTGAAACAGGTTTGTGGTAACTATAATAAGATACATGAACGACGGAAGATACATGATATACGAATCGTGAAAACATCGTATCAATGGTTGTACCATATCTAGTCGTCCCCAGTGCTAACAAAATCTAAATTAATATTTGGTTTTAAAACATTTTACTAATCCCAATCCTTCATATTTATGGAAATCAATATTAAAATCGCCGCTAAGTATGAGTGGAAGTTCATGAAAACGTTTTTTCAACGGTTTTGAACCCAATTCTGTATATATGCTAACAATGGCTCGTGAAGAAAATCTTTTATGCCAGTAACGTTCTGATTGACAGAATTATAAGCTGCGACTATAACAATTTCTTTACCAAAGACTATCGCGGTTGTTTGACATTTTAAATAGGATAGAAAACGAATTTACCGCGTGAAATTTGTAGCACCCGACGTTTCGGTGACGTTGCAGCCACCGTTGTCCAGGGTAGACTGGACAACGGCGTCTACCCTGGACAAGGCGTCTACCCTGGACAAGGCGTCTACCCTGGACAACGGCGGCTGCAACGTCTCCGAAACGTCGGGTGCTACAAATTTCACGCGGCAAATTCGTTTCTATCCTATTTATAAATTTCTTTACCGTTAGGCAAAGTGCATCTCGCGGCGCATATACCAGTATCTCCCAAAGTAGATGTCGTTTAATTAACGTGCCGGGCATTTCTTCTGAAGGTATGTAGCATCATTAGGTCGTGTTGCGAATCGCCAACATTTTGATAGATTTCGACCCCGCCCCCATGCTTAATGCTTGGTCGTCTGTACTGTGTTATGCGATTAAAATTTTCAATTTCAACCAATTCCTTTATACGAAGCCGGAAGGATAGCACTGGAGTTCTATAATGGAACAGTGTACCTTAGCCGTGTTTAGGCTTTTTGGAGTCGTCTTAAGATGCACTTTGGTCATGAATGGTTTCCAGGGCCTGACGATGGAATCGAAAGAACGGAACAACGCATCTTAGCCGTTTTTAGGCTAGTTGGAATAGTCTGAGGTATACTCTGGTCATAAATCGAGTCTCATGGTTCCCAGGGCATAAAAAATAAGCCGAATGGTGTTCACTAAAACTCTATAACGGGAAAACGTATTTTAGCCATGTAACTTGTATATTAAGGATATATATTTACTGGAGAGCTACTTTGCAAATATATTTGAATAGCTATGGTGAGAAACATGTCGCAAGCATTATTTCAGGGCACCGGCCGCAACCCTGTTATAAGTAGTCTTGCCCTCACAAAGATCACTGGGATGAGGGGGGGGGGGGGACAGTTCAATCATTCAATTGTCCACTACCAGTGGGTACAAAAAAAGAGAAACAACAACGTGGCCAGAAAGATGCCAAAGCAGCAGACAAAACGGATAGAAGCTTTGCAACGGTACGAGCTTCAAGCAAGAGCATCAAAATCGCTAGAAGTATGAATGGACCATCTTCAATCTTCACGCCAGTATGGCTCCCAAACAAGTGCTTAAGAAACTAAAGAAGAGCATACAGTCCGATTACAGAGCTTACATGATCATAATGCCACAATCAGATCGGTGCGAATAGCTGGAGTCAGCAATTTTAATAAAGAATTTTAACGTTTTGTGACAAGACTTAAAAGTAAAAAATTTAATAGTACTTGCTTTTATAATACACTCTTTTATAAATACTGCATTAAGAAAGCAAAAAATAATGCACCACTCTGTTCTTACTTAGTTTTAGACATGTTTTAATTAACTATTTTATTTGAATTTAAAATTGTGGGAAGCTTTTTCTGGCATTTGTTTAGGTATATAATATTTTATATTAAGTTAGGTTAGGTATATAATATTTTAAATTTTATATTAAGTTTAAGATGGCTTATGTTTTAGATTGCCCCGGTAAACAAATAATAATGGTAGGGAGGACAAAAATATTAATGTTTACCTGTCCAGATGATCATTTCTAGAAGCAAATATTAATATAAGATTAATGACTTACTCGTAATTTTAATCTTCGTTTACTGGGCGATCTAAAATATAAGCGATCCTAAAATTAAACCATTATGAAATATTATGTACCAAAACAAATTCGTTTTGAAAGATTTCAAGGAGAAGCATTATTATGATTTGATTTTAGGAAAGAGCGCCCCACACTTTTATATTCAAACTAACTGCGCCCCGCGGTTTCACCCGCGTGGTGATGGAAAATTGTGATATCTTTATAAATTATAGCCTATGTGTTATTCTGATGTGTCAGCTATATTATTGTAAAGTTTCATCAAAATCCATTTAGTAGTTTTTGCGTGAAAGAGATTACAAACATCCATACATACATTCTTACAAACTTTTGCGTTTATAATAGTAGTAGGATAATATAGTTAATTAAAACATGGCTTAAACTAAGTCCCTTACGGGGTAAACAGTGAGATCAGAGTGGTTAATTATTCGAAGACTATCGCGGTTGTTTGACATTATAAATAGGATAGAAAACGAATTTACCGCGTGAAATTTGTAGCACCCGACGTTTCGGTGACGTTGCAGCCGCCGTTGTCCAGGGTAGACTGTCTACCCTGGACAACGGCGGCTGCAACGTCACCGAAACGTCGGGTGCTACAAATTTCACGCGGTAAATTCGTTTTCTATCCTATTTATAATGGTTAATTATTGTTTGCACATTTTGGTGCAGTATTTATAAGTGCGTGTTTTTTGTTTTTTAAACTATTATTTAATTTCATATTCACCTTTAACATAGACACCACGCTGTCAAGCATCAACAGTAATAACAACAATTTTACGAACAAGTCACCACAATGAAGCAAGCTACAAGCAAACGCAAAAAATATAATCACTCTCCATTTTTAATGATTCTTATTTCCCTCGGTGACGCCGGTAAACCGCCCAGACTCTAGGGCCGCAGTACCTTTATAGCGTTGTTAAGCGACCCGCTCTCATAGAAGTAAGCTCAAACGAGGAGGGCGAGCATAAAAGTGCGGCGTTCATTATATGCTTTCCTTTTTTAAATCCGTCTGCGTTGTTTCCTAATGAGTTAGCATTCTCATTTATTTGAGTCGTATTTCTCGGATTTTTTGACATTTATAAATATTGTAAAATGTTGAAAAATTATTAAATACCAGAGAGAATACTCCTGTTCTCCTTCCGCCCACTCTCGACTTAGCAGATATAGCTTACCCCGACTTGTCATATGAACTGCACTAATTAAATATAACGATGTAATACACGCTAATACGCATGTTTCAACAAGGATTACCTATATAACTCGGACTGTGGACCATACATATGAATTAACATGAAGCGTAACAGTGTTGGCGTAACAGCAGTTACCGTGTCGTGATGTTAAAACGTAAGTTTATTTCATTACGTTACTACCTTAGCATCTCGTTTCTACCACTACAGCATGTAGTAGTATACGTACGGTTATATTCGGACACATGAAACAGGTTGAAACTACAGTATACTGTTATTTCCGTATTAACCGTAAGGAAAATGTTGATTCAAAACAATTACGTTTAAAACATCGTTATTCTGTATAAAACCGCAATAACAAAATGGTATTTTAAGAAGAAATCTATTTTTGTACAGTGTAGATGTGATGTGTTACATTGTAACACATCACATCTACATCTAGTAAACATTGTAACAGTTACAATGTTTACTGATCACTTTTTACATTTTATTAAGCGACCATGTCTGAAAACTAGCTCGGATTTAATATTTTTACATGACTGCTAAACAAAAATGGAGTGTAATGTATTCAGGGTTCATCGTTATATGTTTTCCGTTCCTTTATTCCACCATAACTTATAAACGCTTAAACCGATTTAGAAGTGTGAGGTCTAAATGTTATTCTGCACTCTTGTTATTTCGAGTGCCATAGGGTACATATATTAACTGCTCAAATATCAAGCATGGTTGTGTAAATGTCCAAAGTTACAATAAATATACCGTGTTTAGTATCAAATGAAAGGTCTGATTGAATACATTCCGGAGAGTTAAATATTTCAGTAACGAAACTGTAATAAAAATTATTATCAATACAATAATTCACTTTCTGTAACGGCAGTCGTGTTTTTTATTCTTTTTAACCTGTTACAAAATGTTAAGGTGACATGATAACTGGTAACGACCATATCTGAAGAACTTTAGTTTTATGTGTTTTTTTGAAAAATATATGCATTAATTTAAAAAGTTTCTAAACGAATCCCTCGACGAGGAGCCAATTTACAATTTAGACTTAAAAAGATGCTCATTGCCTTGGACATTCAGGCTTTAAACTGATTTCGAAACCTTTCAGGCGCTATTACTCCTACAATGTAAGTGGGAAGTGTGCTTTATTTTAATTTTTTTATATTAACTGGTTAATTCTCTAGCGTCGCTCATAGCCATATTTTTTATTAAGGCCTTAAATTAATTACAATTAATTAAAATGTGCGAGCGCCCTGAGAGTTACGCTAAATATGCTTTACTATTAACACCCTTATACCGCTACTGCGCAAAGGCAGTTATTCTGTGATAGCGCTGCAATCGAACGTTTATTATGCGCCCGGTCGCCGGCGCGAACGCCGTGGAATCTATGCCTGACGCTTCGTCAACGCTGGATTTTTATTGGTCAAACCCAGGTGGTGAACGGTTTCGTGCAGCTTGGGCCACAAGATCTCTTTTGTTCTCGGATCGGCTCAACTCACGATTCAGCTCCTATTCAGAAGCCTCCTCGAATGGAAGGCTACCCCGGGTAAGACTCCCGTGTCTTAGGCCTCAGAGCTGGTGGACCGGATTCTCCCGGATGGATTGCATCCCGGCGCCACTGGACGATTTGTCCACCGGTCGGCGTAGCCAATCCGGGGTGCATTCTGACTAATTTCTGAAGGGGTCTGGAGACTATGGAAATATACTGTTTCCTAAGCAGCGGGGGTGGATGTTGACCTGTTGTCATGCCACTCTTGAAATGGCCTTGGGCCACTCGATCCCGTGTGGCACTACGGGTAAAGAACGTATAGGTCCGCGATAAATTCAAACTGAATTACCGCTGTAATACAACAGGTAGAGGTCGTGTGAGCGACTTCAGACCCGTAACCAGTCGGGAGGACGGAGGTATCCTGAAGGTTAATTCCAGACGGAGATATCCTGTCAAAACTGGCAGTCAGGGGGCGAGGCTGCCCGCTGTGTACCTTTCCCGGTGCCTCGCCGTAAGGCGTTTGTCTCTGACGGGCAGGTGGCGGAGCTTGACGGTGGATTGTTTGTCCTACGACTTTTGCGCTCACCTCACGGGAGACAGAACTTTACATTTCGTTAAAACTTCCTGAGGTGACGGGTTCGCCCGTTGTAGTTGACAACTCTATTTGGTCAAACCCTACAAAATTTACCCCACCTATTTATTTGCGTGTCTGCCCATTTCGGATATTTTTCAGTTGTCATGTCGCCTTAAATGTGTTCGATACCACAGACACCTAACGAGTATTACAGTCTATTAGATATTTTGAGGTAATCTACCATTTCGACGATATAAAAAAAAATATTGTGCAGCCACGTCGCACTCAAAGGTTGAAATAATATTCCTTATATAAGAGGATGTACTATTATAACTTTGGCTCTTCCGGCTTCCGGTATTAGTGAGTGAGGTGGGTACACAATTCCGCCTACTCGGCCGTCGTGATGCATCGCCGACGTTTGTAACGTTCGCGGTGGCTCGATGGCGCCGACTACGGCGCTATAAAGTTGGCCGGCTAATCCGAAATAATATGAAAGTGATGTAATTCTCGGTCGGACGCTCGCTGAGCCCAGCAATAACGCCGTCCGGGCGATATTTTGCTCCGGCTCGGCAATATTTCACGGCTCACCGGAGAGTCGGATCACCGCCTCCCTGCCAACAGTATACTCGGACTTTTGTACTGAATGGAATTCCCAAGGTTCTTTCAGGTTCAACGTACTGCGATTTCCCTATATCGCTTTTAGGCATTGTCCAACGCATCTCGAGTACAATTGTGTCGTTATACGACTACGCTTCTTCCAAAGGAGGGTCTTAAGGTGTGGCAGAAGAGGTGAGATATTTAGGTTATGTTTTTAAATTCCCAATGCTATATCACGTTCAACGTACAGCTATTTCCCTAAATCGGTTTTAAGCAATTTTCAACGCATCTTGAGATCGATTGTGTCATTATACAGCTACAAATCTTCGAAGTGAGGGCTCTATAGAAAAGGCACAAGAGGTGAAATAATGCTGATGTGGTTACGTTAGGTAAAATTTCTAAATTCCCAAAGCTTTGTCAGGTTCAACGTACTGCGGTCTACCTATATCGGTTTTAATGTATTATCCAACGCATGTCGAGGTCGATAGTGTTGATATGGGTACGAATACATATCTTTGAAAAGAGGGCCTTGTAAACGCTGATGTAAAATGCTGAGTTCTTAAGAGAAATAGTTTGTTGGAGAGCCACGGAAACTTCAAAAGGAAATGAATAAGTATACAAGTCTTCGAAAATAGATTGTCATAATGTCATAATATCACCGCAGCGCGACATAAATGCGTTTTAGCTGAACTGACTCTCACAATGTGAATTTCATAATTTCCAAATAAATGATGATTATATTCTGTTGCTCAGTAGCTCCCATCGCCTTTGCGAGTAATGGAAGTGATACTCACGGCGAGTGATGAAAGTGACCGATTTCGGTATTCAGTTTGACTGCAAACTCACATTTTATAGCCACGTGGACATGCTTCGCGGGCTGATTATTTGATCTGCTTGGATCATTCTCCGCAATCTGTAGTAGTTCAGCGATGTGTAAATGAGGAAGTTCTTATACACAACAATACGGAGGAGCAGGCTGGAGGTCGATGCCGTTATTACCTAACATCCATGCAGGTTTGTTTTAAACCGAAATCGCTTTATTTGTAAATCAGTATTTATTTTTACAGGACCCTGAAGGATACTTGCCATCCTTTAATCACCCAGCTTTTCTGAATCTTCTAACGTGGACGTGATAAAAAAATGAAATTTTAAATAATATGTTTTGATATGTAAGATATTTACATGATATATTGTAATAATTGTGTATTTTCTTTCATTCCTGCCAGTTCTATTACTATTATTCTTCATAATTTTGTTAAGAGTTTTGGAAATATCGGGTTCAAGGTGTGTTGGGCAGGTGGATATGTGCATGTGCAGACTTGTAGAATTTCCCGCCTTGGTAGAGCATTTGAGGTACTTGTATTGTATTGTATATTGTTATATTCAACACACTGGGAAAAGGAGATGACTCAAGGAATTATTAATGAATGTAACTGCCTGGGTGGTGGAATAAAGGCTACTCTCCAATCTTTTCGTTAACAGTTGACAAATAAAGAGGTTTAATTGCAGCAACGATACGGTAGTAATGCCGCTATTGTAACTTCAAAAATGCTTTGACCATGGCGGCTACCAGCTATCAAGGAGTAACATTGACGCCTTTAGGAGACATTACTGCATAAAAAAGGCTCAAAGAGAGTGGATTGAGATGTACGAACCTAACTTTATAAGAGCTGAAAACCCGCCGCCCTTTAATTTCAATTTTAATCCGTTCTATTACAATTTCTAATGTCCTAATTCTATTTATTATACAACATTATATATTTCTTTCAAACGCATTCAGTCAGACCCGCTAGAAAGAACTTTCGAATAAAACCATATGGCCACTTAATTAGCACTATGTATTACTGTGAATAGAATTGAATAGAAATTTAAAATTAGAAATTTTTCCCGTAAATATGTAATCCGTATTATATCTTCCATAAGGTAACACTTTTGAGTGTCAATGCCAGTGCGTTCTGATCATTCAACACATGAAACAGAAAGGAAATTTAGCGGTAAAATAATAAGAGCATCATAAACTCCTATATGTATTGTATTGAACACTGCGAAGCATACCATGTAATTCGGCGTCGAAAAACTTCATTATTTTTTAATATGGATAAATAGATTATTAATTATAAATGCATCCAACGAAAATCTGCACTAAGTTAAATTTTACTAAAATTGATTTCTTGGTTGGTGAAGCCACAAATGTAGGTATTTTGCAATTTTGTTTTTAAATTGCTACCAATGAACGGTGTAACAACGCACGGAATTATTTGTTTAATAAAGTTGCGGTTTTTATCGCAAGAACAAGGTTTGTTGCAGTTTTAGGTCTCTCTAATTATCATGACAACTGAGATTTTTGACAACTGAGACCAAGGCGGGCAGATTTGGTCAGTTTTTTTTAATCCTCCAATCTGGTGACGGATTCGACGTCGTTTGCACCGCTTCTACCTTTTGCAAAAGCGTGCTCCTAACGGATTTTTGCGGGCCCATAGCGCCACTTGCCTGACTGTCCCTCGGGATTTTATGGCCTTCAGACCGTTTCTAAGGATAGCTGATAAGAGGTGAACTATCTACCCCGCTTCTTAGGAAACATATTTTTCTAGAGCCTTCCTTAATTCTGCGGTTGCTTGATCTATGTACAACCGGCCAGAGCCACCCAAGGTTTTCTCATGTAGGAGTCTTCATAGCCTCTTCGGCTCCGCCATTAAAAAGCAACAGTGAGAATATTGATTTCATGGAAAAGTTCTCGTAGTGTGTCCCTAGAACGTAGTTCGTATATTGAACGGATATCACTCTCTTACAATGTAAATATAGATTCCATGACATAAGCTCTTCCCCATAGCAGTTTACAATAAGACACAATGCTATTGAAATACCCTGACATATACTGAAGTAGTGAAATAGCCTGAAGTAGACCTGTCGCACAGTTTCCACTTTAGTATTTGTCGCCACTTTAGGAGAGCATGGCGTATTCTAATCACCATAATAATTTATATTCCCCAAAACAATCACTAATCGCCGAATTCTCACTCGAAACAGTGTAAGTTTTATCGACGATTTGGCCAATAACTTGAAAGTATAAGTATAACAACGATGATTGAGTTGGATACATTTTGGTGTACAGTATTAATCGTATCATTAAAAACACAAAGCTAAATTACAAAAGTACTTTTTATAAACGCAGTAAGCATAGCTAGAATAAGTACCTACATATTTAGTGCCAATATTTAGGCCAAAACAGTAGTTTCTTTTAAATTTCGCTCCTTGAACACTAACGCATGAACAAATCAGTCGTATATATACAAAAATGTCTGCGTCTATTTTTCGTTAAAATTAACACTGGTGTCAGATAGTTTTAAGGATCCTCTAATAGAAAGCACTTTATTTGATTCAAACTAGAGTATACGACCTTATTTAACGTTTAAAAATTCTAAGTGTTGACCGTTTTTACTTGGACTAAAATATGGCTATGTCCGTTTCCTCTAATCTAAGCGCAGCTCAAGAACATTGTTTGATCACATGTTTGTATCAAATGAGATTAAGTTCAAGCTATTTTGAAAAAAAAAAATTCTTAATCCGTCAGTTTAAAGCAACGATAGCTAAGTGCATAATTGTATAGACATTTTTTAAATAAAATAATATCTAATTATGGTAATTTTAGTTTTTTAATTGATATTTATCATATACACTACTTTTTTATTTACACGAATTAAAAAGGTAGTCACAACAGAGAAAAGTGATTTACTCGAAAACTTCTTTTATGGACTTAGTCATGTTCGATTCAAGATGACTCAAATATAAAACAATACTACTTAAAATCCTATGAAATGAAATGTCGTTATAAAATTTAAACCGTATTAGTTAGGAGTTGGTTTGAGTAGCATCGAGTACCAGAAAAAGCGATTGGTCTGTTTTGGGTTATAGCAGCAATTATTTAGGCAAATATGTAGCCAAGGGAATGCCTTACTAGTCTACTTGACTGCCCGTACGAGTTGGGCGTAGCTCACCAATCCTTCTGGTGATATTACTTGTTACGTTTCCGCGGCTCATTTCGCCTCCACTGCGGATAACAAAGCGAGAACAAGGGATACTGCAGCCGCGCTGGTTAAGTTTAGACACGCTGCTTCCACTCGGTATCTTAGGTTTAGCCGGATTTGTGAATCCTTATGTCAGAAGGCATGTACAACAGTTTCAAGTGAAGAGTTCTTTGAACTGAACTATTGTATTATTTAATATGTTAACCCTATGCTTGAAATAATATATACCAATATGTGGAAGCAGCAAATTTCTAATCGGGCAAAGATATATAATAAGTTTAGGTTGTTTTATTTTAAATTGGGTAATTTAAAATAAAAAACCCGAAAAGGGATTTTCGGGTGTAGAAATTATAATGAATTACAAATAAGGATGAACTTATATTTGCAACCATAACAAAAAAAATGAAAGAGAAATATAAAACGACATCGGTCGATTACAAATTTAAACAAGAATACAAATAACAGCAAGAATTTAAAATAATATGTAACATTAAGGTATGTTAATAATTAGGAATCAGAAATTGAATTTTAAAAACTTGTAATAAAAATAAGAATTTCGAATGAAACTACAAAAATCATAAAAGATATAAAAATAGGGTAAGATAGTAGCGTCTTAATAGTTAAATGACATATCACACGGAATAAAAACAGAGCAAATATAAAAATAATTTAGGTAATAGTCAAATAGAAACTTGTGAAATATATTAATCATGACATCAGAAATAATAAATAGACTTTAAAAAATGAATTCAACTCCCGACAAGCAGACAACCCCTCCCCCCCTGGGCCAAACCCCTCAACCCTGGCCCCAACCCTTCCCTTCCTCTTCCTTCACGTCAACTCCCCCCTTGAGCCCCCCGACGCCCACACCCGCCCCCCTCTAATTTTATGAAAATCATTGTTATTCTATTTATCAAGGTTGCTTAACTCATTTGTATTTAAAATACTACTTGTATGTCATTGTCTCAGCAGTAAACACCTTTCAGCGTTTAAATTAATCCTAATTTTACAGAAAAATATTTTCGGTAGAAAATGTACCTTTAGTGTATATATATTCATAAGTAGGCACATGTATATGATATACGATTGAAGATGGATACCCAGAGAGCCATGCAAACATACGAGGGTATTAATGTTTTTGTTATGATTTGTGTTGAATAAATATGATTAGACGCATACAAATAAAACTTAATTTGCCATTTATTTCAACACGCTTCTTTCCTCTACTTTTAGTACCTCGTAGAACAGGTCGTACCTCTTCGACTTGTGCGGTAAACTGGAACAAGCCCTGTTAACCTTAGTTCTTCTTAACCGTCTAATTAAACCAAGTAAATATTGAAATTTGCCATGAATTACCTTTTTCCTTCGCAATGAATGTAGAAAGCTCCTTTGTGGCTGGTACTGGACTACGAGAATTGCCAGGCCTAGTAGCCGTCGTCATAGCCGTGGCGCACAGTGAGCGTACAGTAATAAATCAGTGCAAAATCGTAGGGCAAGTGATATAAAAGCAGCACAAGTGGTTTATTTAATCAAAGCATTATACCTCTGTTTAAACTAGGTGCTATTGTAGCCAAAGTTATATGGTTTTATCAAAGGATAATCGGAAAACTTAAGAGTTTCAGATTGTTTAATACGGTAGTTGCTGTGATTTATTTATTCCATTTCAAATTATTATTTATTTTATTTATTTAGGTACATAGGATTAGGTATACAGTTCATTCATAGGTCATGTAATGTTATAATAATTATATAAATTATTTAATAATTAATATAGGGAGGTTTAACACATCTTACATGACCTTTACTGCCAATAGCACATCTAACTAGGCGATAATTTGGCCCGTCTCTAGATGTGCATATTTTTATGCAATTTTAAGAAATGAAGTGTTTTTTTTTAAATAAATTATCTGGACCCACCACCTGTATATACACATAAATATACCAATTTTATAAAAAATATAGCTATGTAATAAATATATACATTTATAGTTGTAATTTAATAAAATTTAATAGCTATGTAATGCAAAAAATCAGCCAGGCCCAAGGCGGTAGCGCTATTTTATCGTGTTAATGTAATGCACCTATAAGTTCACTTTTCGTCGTTTGGTGGCTTTAAGCCTAATTGGCATACATGCAAAATTACTAATTTTCAGGAGAGACAAAAAACTGTCATTTTTTGAATAATTTACATGAATTGGCAAAAATGAATTAAAATTTTTGCATTGCAGCGATTTTGAATTTAAAAGTTAATCACATAATCGGTGAATTTAAGTTAAATAATCGGTATTTTATAAATTACTTGACTTTATACGCCACTTTGGTCTGGTGTTGAATACTCGCTTAAAGATTTATTTAATGCATAAAATATGTTATAGTCACTGATAACTATTTTTACTCCTTTTACTCCTAATACTAAAATGGAATACCTAATATCAAAATATGCTTTCTGAAAAATCTTTTATATAGAATGAAAAACAAACGTATGCTGACAAAGGAAATGACGGTCTGCGCACCGTGCGACGTAAGCCAATCGATTGTGCACTCGGACTAACAGTCGGGGGAGTCTGGAAGCAGTACTGTTTCCTATAGAGCGGGGGTGGTGACGGACCTTACGGCGACTGCTCTTGAAACGACCATCGGCTATTCGATCCCGGGTGGAACAGACGGGCAAAGGATGCCGTGGTCCGCGATAGATTTGGTTAGAACGTTTCACCGCTTCGTAAGGGAGAGGACCGCGCAAGCGACCTCGAACTCGTAACCAATCGAGAGACCGGAGTAATCTGGTCGCAATTGGAAGTAAAGGCGTGAGTGTATGCCCGCTGGGTAACATACCTGGTTATCTCGCGGATAAGGCCTTTGGCCTCTTACGGGCATGTGGCGGAGCTTGACGGTGGACTGTTTTGTCCAAGTCTTCTGCATTCACTTCACGACTACTCGTTAAAACTTCCTGAGGTGACGGGTTCGCCCGTTGTAATTGACAACTCTATTTACTGGCTCCAGCAGGATGGCACTCCACCACATACCTGCCGATTTACCATTGAGTATTTGAAGCTATTGCTCCCCGGCCTACTTAACTCTAAAAATGAAGATTTGACTGGCGTTCGCGCTCGCCCGATCTATCGGCGCCAGCCTTTTATTTGTAGGGTATTTGAAATTGGTGGTGTACAAAAACAAGCCACAGGACCTCCGTCAACTAAAAGTCAGTAGTCGACGTAAAATATGTAAAATATCGACCTAAATACTTGAAAAAAAGATGAAAATGCGGAAAAAAGAGTTCACTTAGCCATCAAAGAAAAAGGCAGCCTTTTAGGTGACATTATTTTCCACGATTTACTAAATCGACGCCACAAAGTCTAAAATAAATATTTTTGACAAAGAAATAAAAAATATATGTGTTTTTTGAATGTTAATAAAAAAAGAAATGGTCGCATTATTCATGCCTCATCCTATATATAATATAGTCGATGTGTTCAAGTAATAAGAATCAATGTGTTTTCCATTCTTGTGCGATTTGATTAGCGCTGCTCACGATACTAAAAATACCAACTGTACGCCTGCTGCAGCTACTCGCCGCTGTGCAGGCATTGAAAAGTACTTGGAAACTTTCCAATTTTCCTTGTAATTAGTTTGGTCTCGACAAACTTCCGCGAGGAGCTAGCCGGAACAACCGTCTCAAACGAACTAACTGAATTATTCATAAAACTTCGATGACTCCGCTCTATAATCGCTAACAGGTTAACTGGGCCTTGGCCAATTAGCATTGCCTAGTTGCTTCAGCATATAATTGCCTCGGTCAACTTGATTTGTACCCCAAAGAGGAACTCCCTTTGAATCTGTCTAAATAAATCATATTCTCGTGCACAGTGCATAGCAGCTCTGCATGAATTGTACCTAGTTAAAGAACGGAAAAATTCTCATTAATATGAAATCTGTTAAATTATTCAAACAAAAGGCACATTTTTACTTTACCGGTCCACCAACCGACGATAAGGAAAAGTTGTGTGTCTGGCTATGTGTGTCTATTTCTCCACGATAGCGCCCAAAAGATTAATCCGATCAAGCTGAAATTCGGCATGCAGCCATCATTTCGTCATGGCAATAATCGAAAAAGTTGTTGTTTGATCGGTCCACCAGAGGGCGCACTAGTTATATGTCAACATCGAAATATTACACTGAGAGATTTAATATTTATTACACAGATGCCTTTTTAAGACAAAATTCAATTGTTAATTTGGTTCGAATATCTCTTATACAAGCTACACTAATATTATTTAAATTCCGCCATACATTTAAATCAAATATTAAAGATATCTATTGGCACGGGGCTCAACCCCGCCCTTAGCCAAGAAACCAATCGCGCCGTCTGAGGCGATTGCAATGGAACCTAACCGGGTTTGTTGGCCGGCTGAGAGAGGGCGCTAATCCATTTTGTTTATAAAATAATGAAATCAGTCCTTGGCTACTTGCCATGAAAGTCTTGGGGTAACACAAACGTTTTTGTTTTGTTTTAAACATAAATCTTCGTTATTCGTTAATTAGCTGAAGTCGTGTTGTAACAGAACGGTGCAGTATATTTTACACAAACTAATTTTCGAGTTTTCATTATCATACAGATTTAAGCAATCCCATCTAAACATTATCGTTAGCTAATTACAATTATTATTCGAAATGAAACGCATTTCCGACTTTCTGGGTCAGTAAACAAACATAATTTGCGTTACTGAGCTGCTGATAACCCCCGAAAAGTCCACCAACGACCTCTTTACAGCGCAAAAATCACCGTTTGGTTTGCTTTGTCCTTTATAGACGTCGTGAGTCCTTATTTTTTTGAAGAGGGTGTCGTAACTGTTACCGTGACTTCCAACCACTGTTATTGTGACACGTAATGTGATTGTTTACACCTTTAAAAGGAAAAATATGATACAGATGCCTTCTGGATTCAACCGGATGAATCCCCGATTAGCTGTAGTCAAAAACTTCCTTGGGAACACTATAAGGGAGAACACTATAAGGATCTTGTGGAAAATCTTCTGCAGTGCTGCGATAGACCAAGGTCTAACATGTTTTTAAAGTTACACTTCTTACATTCACACTTAGACTTCTTCCCCGAAAACTGTGGTGCTGTTAGCGACGAACATGGCGAACGCTGCCACCAAGAAATTTCGTGCATGGAAGAAAGATACCAAGGAAAGTGGAGTGAATCAATTTTAACAGATTTTTGTTGGACGATCATCAGGGAATCACCAGCAACAAAATACAAAGGCAGGCGAAGCGATTGCGCCATCGGAGACATTTATCCGAGGTAGAACTCCATGCATAGGCGTTTAAGGGCAATTCTGTAAAGCTTCAATAACTAAAAAGCAAGAGCTAAAACTTTCATTTTCATTATTACTAGCTGAAACCCGTTGAAATCGACGGTCAGTTTTGCTGACAATATATTTTTTTAAATAAACGGAAACATACTTTATATTTATATATAAACAATTTTTCCTTGGATTAATTCGATTTCGTTCCGGTGCCTTGCTGATTTGATCTACGATCAGGAATGTCACCAAGGTCTTGGAGAAAACGTACAGCAACAATCGTAGAGCGACGCGTACGTGATATGACGTGATATCCCTCGCGCGCCAAACCACCAAACCCCCTCCCCCAACCCCCTTCAAACCCCCTATTCCTGCCCCCCTCTCCAACTCCCCATTTCTCGCCCCCCCAAAAGCCCTCTCCCTACTTCCCCACATTATCTCACCCCCTCACCTCGCTAGCTACCCACTCCTCTCGCCCAACCTTCAGCCCTCTCTCCTCCATCCCCCCCCCCCCCCACCGCGCGGAAATCAAGCAGATCATTTCTTATTTTTCTCTTCTGATGACTTTTTTTTACAAACCGAGAGCCTTTTTTAGACACCTTAACTAAATTTTTACAACTAGCCATTCTCTCAATATGGCCGTTACAGAAAAAAAACACGTTTCAAATTAATATATAGATTTCCGTATTTAGCAACCTTGAAAATATAAAGATGAACTGCTCGTATGAATTCATCAATATTACAGAAAACAAATTAAATATTGTGTTATGTAACAACTACGCTTACCGCGACTACTATTCCAGAAGCCCCTTATTTTCCTCTTGCCGAAGCAATAGCGAATGTATTTTTCCCTCATCCTTGCGAGGAGGTAAGAAACGTGATTCAAGACCCTCCAGAGAGCGAAATACGTGAATTCACACTTAGAAACGTGTAGGTATACTCAGAGGTGCGCAGCGTTAAATATCCCGCATGAATTGAATCCATTTATAAGAGAAGGTTTTCGTTGTACTTCGGCTTTAAGTGATATATGTTTTCGTGAGCTTGTTATGGACGGTTTATACTTAGGTACTTATAAAAGTGGGATAAATATCGAGTACAAAGTATTATTGTTGCTAGGAACCGGAATTATTTCTTACTGTGTGACTTGCAATATTCGAGTTCTTTAATCCCTTTTCTAGCATGTCTTTTGAAGCAGCATACGGTCCCCTGTTGTGCACGCCGATATAATCTCGGTAGATTTGTATATGGTGTATTCGCGGAAAATAGTTGCCGCTAGGAACTGTAAATATTTTGATTTAGGGTTAAAGGGGCAGGTTTTAAGGATATATAGTGCACTCGTTCATTGGGAAAATAGAACTTTTTACGAGGAAAATTTAAGTTGATGATGATGATAATGGCGACGTGCCGCGTGGCGGTAGGTACGATTCTTTTCGCATTTGAGCTATAGCGTGGTGTCGGATGCGAAGGCCACCCAGGTACTCCTTTCTCCAGGCTTGCGCATTCACTGCAATGTTCTAATATCGTAGTGGCTTGATGATGATGATGGCGAGAAAGCCGAAAATTTAATAATGGTATTCGGTTCTTTTTCTTCTTATTATTATCTTTAAAGAAAACCAAGAAAGCCGACGTCGGAAAAGCTAATAGAGCCCCCCCAGAAGGCAGCCAAGAAGCGTACGCAGCAGCAGCACCAACAGCCGCCGCACAGAAAACAAAAGTCCCTCACTTATAAAGATCATTCATAGGATCGGTTGATGATGATGATGGTGTCGACGGCCGCTAAACGGTCGTTTCTTAGCGCTTTGAGCTTTGCTATTATAGCGTGGTGTCGGATGCGAAGGCCTCTCAGGGCCTTCTTTCTGTAAGCTTTCGCTTTTTCTGCAATGTTGTTGTTGCGTGAGGTTGAAATATGGGAGAGAGGTGGGTCGTTTTGGGTCGGACCGCGCAGACTTGTCAATATGTCAGTTTTTCATGATTTTAGGTTAAATTAAGGTTTAAAATTTATTGATAAGTTATTTTATAATTAAGGTTTATTTAAAAATTATATTATTTTTAATTAAGGAATGGAAGGTCGAAAAGTTAGCTAGCGTGCCAGCATATTAATAATCTCTTAATAACGTATTTTTACTTGTAAATTGTAATTTTACATGTGAATTACGATTTAATAAGTAAACCTATTTAGATAAAATTCGTAAGCCTATATATTGCCAATTAGCGAAGAATAATATGATAATAAAGGAATGATAGTCGTTTAGTGAAACAACGACCGAGCTTAAGACGCGAAAAGAGTCCAGAAGATCACTCGGCTATACATTTCTATACAATTTGCAACGGTAGCTCAGATTACGTACAGTCGTTACAGTCGATCGGATCCGCATTGCGCAGTCACTATCTTAAACTTTATAATGTAAATTCAATAACTCGGGCCTGAGAAATACATATATTCCGCTTATAGTTGGGGAGCCAGCGACAAAAACGTGCAAGAGTTTTGTAAAAGCTGATACTTTCAGATCAGACAGTATTTTGACCATAGAATCAGCAAGCCAGACTCCGGGACACCTGGCGCTGCCGTACTAGGAAAAGTGTAGTTTTTAATAGTACGCAGAGTTTTTGTAAAGGCTAAAATTCATCAGTAGACAGTGAATGCAATAAATAACCTGAAACAAATGTTCAGACTGCGTAATAATACAACGCGTCGCGTCAGTACTACTCCAAACATGTCACAAAAATTAAGTCCCTGTAATTGATTTGTAACAGCTCGAATATGGAAATATGTCTTGGATTTGTGTTTTATTTTAAGTTGATCGACGTCTGAACACTTTGCAAGTAAAGCCGGTAAAGCTAGATCTAGACGTCAGGGCGGAGAGCTATCGATTATGCAGCTGTAGTAGAACCGCTGGGACGAGTGCGGTTCGGAAGATCCGCACTGTCTTCGCGGTCAATCCAATTTCATGGCCTAGTCAAGAATCCAGTATATAACTTGAGAGATATGGATAATGCTGAATTATTATTCCAAGAGCATCGTAATATAAAATAACGGAAAATTCATGATAATCAACTTTGCCAAAGAGCGTAATTTTTATTTTCATTTTTATAACCGCTGGGACGAGTGCGGTTCGGAAGATCCGCACTGTCTTCGCGGTCAATCCAATTTCATGGCCTAGTCAAGAATCCAGTATATAACTTGAGAGATATGGATAATGCTGAATTATTATTCCAAGAGCATCGTAATATAAAATAACGGAAAATTCATGATAATCAACTTTGCCAAAGAGCGTAATTTTTATTTTCATTTTTATCGACAATGGCTATATTGCTAGATTTGACAATTAATTTAAATTTAGATATTTTTAGTACACTGAGCCTTGATAATTATGACCAGACATTGAGCTCTTTTTTTTGATCAGCAATTTTGATTATTAGATTATTTTCTATTTATAAATGGTTTTTCAAACCAATTATAATCTACTAAAATTAAATTTATATTGCCACAACCATATCATGATAGTTCATATTCTTTAATTAATTACATTATTTAAAATTTTAGAGGCAAAGACGCATACAAGTGTAGGAAAGCTTACCTACTGTAGCAGAACTAAATTGTATTGTATTATCAGCGACGCGCTGGCTGTTTTAAAGTTCCAGTCGCCAACAGTACCCCACGGAGGTGGCTTCCAGGGCGGTCGCCGGTCGCAGCTTAGAATTAAGAGCTTTACTCACGTAATATGGTAGGCGGATGGATTTAAAACGACTAAATTTATCTTTCCCTCTCTCGTTTCGATATCTTTATCTGAATAAACAAAGCTTCTGGAGTCTTCCGGACGAAATATACTTTTCGCTATCCAACCTTTTCCAATTAGTGAAATCAGTCAGAAATATTTCATAACGAAAAGCTGTGACGATGTCGCTCCCGCAGCGTCCATTATACAGCGTCTCATTTTACTCTTCATTTCGTCGGGGGATAATAGCTTTCACCTGGAGAGAGATCATTATCTTTCAAACGCATTCAATCGGCGATCTCACAGATGAGTGATCGCGGCCATTGTTACGAACAATCCGCGAGAAAGCCGATTACGGCTAAGAAATTTTGTACCTCCCAAAATCGGAGGCGAACAATTTTAGACAAAGGAATTGCTTAAATGTTGCGCTACTTTTGAGAAAATCTAGACTAATTCTTTATATATTATACTAACTGATGCCCGCGGCTTCGCTTCTCGTGGAGTTTTAAATCGAGTTGTTAATTTAAATAGATTGACGTTTATTTGCCTTTTCAGACGCTACCTATAGGTGGATAGTTCAATCATTTAAATAATGTATTTTCATTTCATACGTTTTTCTCTTAGGTTGACGAAACAGTTGAAGCAAAGTATATCCTAGCTGTTGCCCGCGACTTCGTTCGCGTGGAATTTTAGAATGCGTTCTTTAACACTCTAGGACTAACTACATGACTTACCAAGCGATCGACCGACTGACTGTAATATTATATAAAGCTCAGTTAATTGTGAAAAAAACTGCGACTATCATTATTTTTCATTCGTAATATCAAAGCTACTCAGCTTTGATATAAATTTTTATTTCTGTGGCTTCAGGGGTTTCGATTTTCCGTACCACAGAACTTCACCCGTTTCAATCAACCCAGGGGGGGGGGGGGGGGGATTTTTAAGTAACCCCTTTTTGTGCTTCAGTCCACTATCATTATTTCGAGTTTCGCTCTATGCAAAATGTCGAGTTTCAAAATCTAACTGTGCAATGGCTAACGTTATGCAGCAATGCTTATCGATCGTTTCAAGGGGGGGGGGAGTTTTGGGGCCGGTTTGGGGGAATGGAGTACTTGGGAGGGGGGGATTTGGGGGAATGGAGGGGATTTTGGAAGGGGTGGGGTAAGGGGGAGTTTAGGGTGTTGGGGGGGGGGGGTCGAGGGGGGGGGGGGGGTCGCGGGGTTAGGGGTTTGGCACGGGTGGAGTGAAGGGGGTGGTCCGATTGCCGGGAATGTCTTGGAGTGACACAACCGATTTTTTAGTTGGTTTACATATTCCAATAGCTTTTCACAAATTCACGAAACGATCAGAAACATTTTTTTTTTTAATTTGGACAGGACAACGTCTGTCATGTCAGCTAGTTTTAAAATAAATCTTTATCATTGGTTAGATACAGATAGCTTTTAGAAGAATAAATTCCTCACGTTGACCTGTCAAAAATAAATAAATATTTATATATATACGGCACTAACATTCATACGGATGAAAGTGCCGCAATGACAGATAATGATTAAATTTAAACGAAATCCGACGTTTGAGTGAGAGCCAGTCGATAAATCTGTCCACGATGACGTCATCACGCTGGGACGGGCAAACGCCGCCGCCGACCTCCGTGCCTGCAAACAAATAAACGCCACCGATCGCTGAATGCACCATTTTCAGCAATCACGAACCATCGTTCGCTCGACTCCTGAAAAAAAATAATAGCCCGAAATGTAACTGATTGCGCTTTTCGATCCGAGCTGTGGATTTGTACGCGACATAAAATGGGAAAAGTATTTGTCAAGCGAGCGAGAAAGTGGTTGCCAATCTTTGGTAATGTCTATCTTTATTTATTTTATTTTACTTGGCTCTTCCATCAAGTGAACGTTTTATTGATTATGAGGTGAAGATTTAATTAAAACTAATAGTAAATCCTACAACGACGCACTGTGTGTAGAACCAATTATCCGAAAAAACAACAGTTCTATTTCTTTATAATAAACAAACTAATCAGATACCTAAACTAAATAAGATAAAAAACGAATTTACCGCGTGAAGTTTGTAACACCCGAAGATTTATGCGTTCATATGTTAATAAAAGAAATGTTCGCCTTAAGCTGCGGCAAACAACTTCGCACAAATAGACTAGTGACTTTCATGAATTATCTGCAGATAACCTTTTTTGGGACCTTTTAGTAATAAATATCAAACCTATATTTACCAATTAATATATTTACAAATAACAGTTTCTTTATTACTTCATCACTTTTGTAAAAATCAAACATCCACGTTATTTGACAAAATAAAGGAAATAGAAAATACCATTTTAATAAAAAAATATATTAAAAAATGGCTTCTTGAAGACATAGGTCATTCAATGGCAGAGAACGAACTTCTGCAAGTCATATCCTTAGGAAAAAAAAATATTTCTTCATAACTTTACTATTATACTATATAATACTATATAAGATATTAAACAAAATGTACTATATTGTAATATAATACAAAAGAATAATACTATAATATATTTAGATCATTATATTTATATATTTGTGTAGGTATGTATATGTATGTGTATATGTGTATATGTATCTATATGAGTACCTACGTCAGTTAGGCTTCTCCACCTAAGTCAGAAAATAAGTCGTATGCCCAGATACAGGCTATATTTGGCCTAGTTGGGTATGCGCTGAGCATGGTCATGTGAATGTGGGCCGTTGTTTCTTCGCACCATTACTTGGTATGTCCATTTTTATGTGTTTTATAATTATGTTTGAAACAAATAAATAAAAAAATAAATAATAAATTTATCTTTAATATTGTTTTAGAAAAAAAATTGTGCTTGTCAGCTCCGTCGCGCAACTGAAGACCACGGGGGAAGAACAAGGAATGTCAACTAAACATAAATTCGAGAAAATCGAATTTTAAAGATTAAGATTGATTGTTGCAATCATTTTAAGACTAAGAGCAAAAATATGTTATGTAAATTGGTTTTAAATGTATCTGTGGTTCATTTAAAAGTATAAAACTCGCTTTCTATAAAACACATTTCAGTAAAATGGCCTTAAAAGAAAAAGCGGGATTTTAAAAATTTACAAAACGAGGAATGTCAGTGACATTCCTTATTTATGTTAATTGTTCTACATTGTATTCTTTATTCCAAATGATGGCCGTACACGGTTTTTTGTTTTATCTTTATTAGAAAAGTACTAATATCATTAATCTTAATTAACAAGAATGCTTTTATTTCTATTCGTGGGGAAGATTTTGGTAGAAAACTTGACTTTCCGGTGAGCAGAACCTCTTGAGAACTTGGAGATCATTAAATTTAGGCTTTGACAACGGCACAAGACCTGAAACAATAAAATAACGAATGTAGGTTTTACGAATGTGGAGGTGATAGGGTTTAACCCGGTGGTACAACCCTGGTTAAACCCTATCACCTAGTAAGATAAGAAGAAAAATTATTATTATCTACCTCTTTGAAATAGTTTTTTTTACTTACCAGTGTATGCTATTGCTGGAAGATACAATTCGCAGTCATCCAAGTCTTCAAGTTGGGTGGTAGGTTTCTTATTTGCCATTATTATTGAATTGTAAAATGGTCCGTTATAAGATGATCGATGTACAATGGACTTCTTTTTTTGAGAATTGACGTAGAGATCCCTTATTTCTTGAATTTTGAAAGGACTGTTCTTCTTATAGATGGCAATTGTCTCCAAGAACTTCGCCCAATCCCTTACTATTGATGAATCCTCTTCTACTTTTATGATTGTAAAAGGTTCAGGCTTTGCACGAGCATTCTGCAATAGTTCATAAAAATCTTGAGGAGTTTCCATCCTTGTCTTCAACTTGACAAGCCCGAAATTCTTGTCGCATTCCATGTACGAATGTCCACGTATCGGAAACGTCATTGTGATGCTGTCCAGTCGTTTAAGTTTATGTACTACGAAATGGATGTATTTGAACATGTTATAGTTCTTATTTTGACCCCCTGCTGAGTCACAAAATATTTTCAGATGTCTTACTTCTTTGTCCAAATGTTTGATTATGAAGTCATTGACGAAGGATATAACTTCGTTGGAACCCTTTTTGGCGATGGTTTCAGGATACGTGTAGAAGAAGGATTTGCCTGAAGAAGGCAAGTGAATATTGAATGAGTACATAGATAACTGCCTCCTGTACAGACATCGTCGGTGCTGATGTTCGGCAGGGAAATATTTTTTTGATAATCCATAACTAGAGCTTCGTATCTCTTGTCGTTTCTGGCCAAGATCTTCGCTTCTTTCTTCCTGTCATAAAAAACTTGTGCTTTCATCTTGTGGAGCTTATTTTCTGTGTGCAGGGTTTTCAGTTTGTTTTGTATTTCTTCAGTCTGCTCCTGTTTTTCCAATGATGTGACTTCAGCAATTTGCTTGTCACATTCGCTGCAGGTGTCTGATCGAGGGTAACCAAACGATACGTTAAACTTGCGGAATTCTCGTCGGTAGCTGTCATAGGCAAGTATAATCAAACGATTTTTTTCTTGAAACAGTTCGTGAACTTTTTTTATGTTGAATTCTTCTGGAAGGTAGATTTTTGACGTCTTTTTGTTACTGTAATGACTGGATCTTCCTTTGAATGATTTTAGGTGAGATTTTATTGCATTTCTTATATTGCTACTAATTTTCCCTGGTCTTGTGCTTTCCTCTTTTATCGGTCGGAGCCATTCCATCTAATTTCAATCCTCGCTGAAGGTACTCCACTTTCGCTTTAGTGATACCGTGGAGAGAGCAAAATGCCTTAAAGCATACAGGAATTTCTTGAATTTGGCCATCTCGTGGTATCATCACCAAATAGGTGTAAGAGCAATCGTGACGTTTGGAGGAATCCTCATTTGGCTGTCTAGATCTTCTTTGGTGGATCATTTTTATTGAGATGAGACCAGCCAGATGGGAATTCTGCTTATCTATAGAATCAAGTGTGTTAAATTTTATCAAAAGTGTCTTTTGTTCACATGCTGTTAACATTTCGTAACACTTTAGACGTTTACATTTACAGCTCTCACCGGCTTCGTGACTTAGAAGGCGAATTTTCCGCAGAACATCTGACATCCGACCTTTGCACTGTGGTTTCTTCTGAGGCGTCGTCACATGCGTATTTTCGTCGCTACTCGACATTTTGATCACACACTACACTGTTGATTCACTTCTTATTACAATTCAATTTATCACACCAACTAACCGTAAAAATCAAAACTAACCTTAAAATGGCATAAAACGTTCGCCAACTAGTGCCAACTGACTGATGTTTGACAGCACAAACAAGCGCGACCTTCGACGGAATGTGTTGACATCTCTCGTTCTTGTGAATTACGCGCGGACATTCCCGATTATTCCCGCGTACGCCTAAACTTCGACCGGATTTTTAGCTATGACAGAGCTCGTTTTTGCCGATTCCAATTATTGCATTAAATAGCCCGCAAAATTCTCTACAAGATGGCGTTATTAGTTCGATTTGGGAAAAATATGACATTCCTTTTTATTCCCCCGTGCTCTTCAACTGTAGTTTACTCTTTAAGTACGATTGTCATTGACTATAGAATAGACATAGGGGGTGAATAAATGCATCTATTATAATACTGAAAGCATGTATATACTTTTTTTTTAATTATTATTTTTATTGATCGAAACACCCGTATTCTTCTTTAATTCAATAATTTTTTAACGGAGTCTGTGCTCTCGCTGTCGCTCTCCTTGTGTTTTGGATGTTTTCGGAGCTGGTGTTAATGACGGGCTGGTTACAGAACTGTGAACAGACACATTCAACCATAAAGGGCACAGATGTCTATAGCACCTTGACTAGATGTCAGCCACTCTTGAAACGACCAACTGGCCACTTGATACTGAGTGAAGAGACGGGGAGAGGATGCCACGGTCCGCGATTATTTCATACTGTATTACCGCTGACTTAACATCAGACGACTACAACGGGCGAACCCGTCACTTAACAGCACGTAAAGGCCGCGCAAGCCAATTCGAATCCGGAACCGAACGGGAGGACAGAGAAAGTCTGCCTATTTGGTAGTGAGGACTTGAGCCTGCTCGCTGGTTCAACTACCAGGTGCAACGCGGTAAGGCGTTGAACTCTCAGCGGCTAGTTGGTGGAGTGTCTGTCTTCGTCCCCAAGTCTCTACGTTCATTCCAGGTACAAAGAAAGTTCAATATCTTTATGCCTTGCTGGAGTGACGGGTTTGGCCTCTATAGATGACAGCACTTTTCTATCCCGTATAGCCCTTACCCTAAATAGTCAAAGCAAATCGCCGATGGTATCAGATTGCGATCTTGCGTCCAATATTTCAGATTCAGAGAGACGGGTCCGCGT
This sequence comes from Micropterix aruncella, assembly GCA_944548615.1. Classification (NCBI taxonomy): domain Eukaryota; kingdom Metazoa; phylum Arthropoda; class Insecta; order Lepidoptera; family Micropterigidae; genus Micropterix; species Micropterix aruncella. The sequence goes on from OX155953.1 coordinate 18,272,693, forward strand.
TCTGCGCGAAAAAACTTTTCCAAAAATGATTTTGGTATCAGACGTTTCCAAATTATGTATTTTAATTATTTATTTATTTTATTTATAAAGCTAATCAAAAAAATAAAGCATATAATTTTATACTAAATTGCTCAAAACCACATCAAGAAAAGAAACCTTTATAAGATGATGTTTATTTTCCGATGTCGCTCAACTAAGCAAAGTTTGTGCTTGGGCGGACATTTTATAAACACAGTGTACATTCATTAATATAAAAGAGTTATAAAAACAATATCATAAATAAATAGGTTAAAAAAAGGGAGTAGGTACGTAAAATGATCCAAACATGGTAGCTATTAAATAATCAGTTTAAATAATCATAATCAGATAAAAATAATATCACATATATAATTACTAAATTTAACCAGATAAAAGCAATTAAAAATAATATAACTATACTTACCATAGTCATCAGAGGAAAAATCATAATCAAATAATCAGCCATAAAAATAATTTAAGGTGTCAAATACCATAGTTTAGTAAATTGTAAGGCTAACAACAGTTACAATAATCGTAATTGTCATAGTTATAAAAATATTCAAAAACAAATATTCAAAAACAAATACTCAGTTAAATATTTTTGAATAGTTTTTTCCTTATAAGAGATTATTACCATCACCTAGCAGCCACTTCTCTTACTCTCTTGAAGACTTGTTTATTGGGTGTCTCTATTATACAAACATGGAGGATGCTATACATTTTTGGCCCCAATGAACCTGAAATTTCTTTGACCAAAAGTTGTTCTCATGAGAGTCACATTAATGTAATCTCTAGCTGCTCTCCTGGTTGCTAATGTGTGTTGTGACTTTGCTGGTATGGTTTCTGTTCGTAGATGAGTTAAGATAGTCTTAGCATATAATAACCTAACCATTAAAAGTTTGGATTCCTTAAATAATAACTCACTCCAAAATGTGAAAGGATTTCTAATGATTGTTTTATACAATAGAATACAATCAACTACTTCGGTAGATTGGCGTTCCTACACTTGGATGCGTCACAAAATTAAAGTTATTTAAAAAAAATTAAAAACATAAGTATCATGATAGTTGTCGTGGCTCTAATATATATATCGGAATATACTAATGTGATTTAATAGGCATGGAGAATAATATATTAAAATAGAAATATATATAGAAATATTAATATACAGAAATAATAATATATTAACATAGAAATGCAAATTATATGTAGAATAATCAAAGTAAATTTATTTTATTGTCAATCCAGCAATATGCCTTCGTCAATCCAGATTTTTTTTTTAATGAAAAGATGTATAATAAATTATCATAATCCAATTATGTTTAAAACTTTACAAATTTCACTAACACATTTTATAAACCACTTAAACGCAACTTAAAGTGGTATACTTATGCTAAGGACGTAACGATCTAATTGAAATTCTCTTTTAGAATTCCCCGTATCCGAAAAGTTGACTCCGCAGAGAGGCGTATCGTAGCGTTCCGGCACGAAGATGAGTGCAATGCAGCCAGAGGCGGGGTGCGGAACGAGTGCCGACGACAAGTTTAATTAAAACATTGTATGTAGGGGTCTCCGGGGAGCGTGTGTAATTTATATTCTTAATAACGCCGCGCGCCACAACTGCATTGCCAACCGGTTCTATCTCTAGTCTGTTCTGCGAGGATTAGATTGGAGCAATGCTAACCGGCGCTTAAGGGGTTAGAAGTACCGCGACGTGACTCCTGCAACAGCATTTCCTATTTCTCCGAATATGGCAAACAAGACTGTGTCATCAGCCTAACCACTTTAACTGAAACTTATTTCATTTCAATAACATTAATATATTTTTAATGATAACTGTAAGTAGGTCGTACAAAATTGATGCGTAGGTACTACATCATGTGCTTTATTTATACAATTTATCTGTAAGGTGTACAATATTTTCTATACTGAAATATACAAGATGAGTTTTCATTTAAAGGCATCCTTTAAAGTGAGTGAATTAGTAGAAGCGATAAAGCAACTTTTAAAAAATATTTAAAATAGAAGTTTTGTTTTGTTTATTTATTTGTTTGGTAAATTTGAAAACTTTACTGACTAAATAAACGTGTGTCAAGCAAACGTTTAGCGCGATGCCCCATCTAGCAATAGGTAAAATATCGCAAATAAATATTTGCGATGTTTTACCTACAGCTATCAAAAAAAACCCTTTTCTCAAAAAAATAAATAATTAAAGGTGCTTATTTGCTGTACTGAATCATCCACTTCAAGGATATCACTAATTAAAAACTCACCCTGGTTTTTTAACTCAATTCATGGTGTACTTACGTATACACTAATATTTATTGGTTTGTTTTCATCTATCCCTTACTTTACAAGATTAAATTTCCTATAATATATTTTACATAATAAAGTTAGTCGTACATACATATTTTAAAAACCTGGAAATCAACTAAAGAGTGCGGCTTTGATGGTATTTTACCACCTCACTAGGCAGAGCCTGTATTGAGGTGATATTTAGTACGGCGTTCATCTGGTGGGTGTATATAGGTAACTGCTGCAATCTTTGAAAATTAAATAACTTTATATAGTTTAAATATTACACAAAAACTTCAGCTATTTAAATAAATATTGTAGAATATATATGGGAGATATATTATGCCAGCTATTAGGCTAATATATAAAATAAAATTTGTATAAATATCTAATAAATAAAATATCTAATAATCTGTAATAAATATAAAATAAAATAAAGTATCTAATACACAAAATGAAATATCCATGTACATATTTCTTAACGCTGGTTACTAACGACTCACAGTATTCCTTCGTCGAGTTTATCAATCATAATATTAGGAGTCTTTTGTAATGGGCGTCATATTGAATTATTGTAGCCTGGCCTAGTTGCGTATTTAATATGTAGTAGAGTTTCTTCGCGGGGCATACATAAACATATTAGAAGATGGCACTAAAACCAATTACCAAAATAATAACGAAAAATTGGAAATTTCATGAGGAACCACAGTTTATAAATTATGTTTAAAATGTCATCCCAGACTTTTTAAAAAGAAGAAAAAATATTCACTATAAATGTCTAAAATAAGAAGATAACAATAAGATATTTATTGAATCAAAATGTAGGCTAAACAAAAGAAGTAAATCCAAAGTAAAAGGAAAACAAATCCGAAAAGGGTGAAGGTTTAGACATAATAATAAGTATAAACAATATAATCACAACTTACCTAGAAATTATTATTGTTTTTTTTTACTAGATATAATGTAAAATGTCAATTTGACTATGAATTAAAAGTCATCGTGGGACTATTTAAGTGCCTTCGGTTTGTCTAAAAGTAAGGCTGGAATGAAATGGAGAGGTGTAAAATATCTGAGAAGTACTATAAGAATATGTTACAATATTTAGTTGTCATTATCGGTTAAAAAGTTTACGCTGTAATAATTTTTGTTTTACAACCAGTGCATGATTGAATCCTGGTTTTTGCATGGATATAGAGCAAAATTAAAATACCTAACATAATAGAATTGAGGTATGTTTTTATAAATATGATAGAAACGCACTTACAGCCTGAAATTTGTAGCACCCGACGATTCGGTGACGTTGCAGCCGCCGTTGTCCAGGGTAGGCTGAAAGAGCTGTCAATCCGTTGTTCCGCGGGTAGGCCGCATATCGCTGCCGCCACTGCGTAGGTTATAACGGTGGTGGGGGGCGGGGCTCGGAGCGTGCGAATTTCGAAAATCCGTCTTGCACACAACACTCACTGTATCCTGTCTTACGTCTTTGCGTTCGGCGTTCGGCCGCAGGAACATTTTAAGAAGAGGGTTCCACGTAGAAGAGAGTTTGAAACAGTCGTCTCTATTGAAGTTCGGGGTTCTTCTTATTTCAATGGCTTCCCGGATCATGCGAGGAGAGTAGAATTATTCCTTGGATAGCACAATGGGATTTTGAAACTGCATCCAGTGGTTACTTCCGCTATCCAATATATGTTCGCAGATCGCCGATTTTTCTCGCTGAACGTTTTTAACAGTTTTGATGTGTTCTGTCAGTCGCGTGGCTATGGGCCGTTCCGTTTCTCCAACGTAGGCTAGACCGCAACTGCATTCGACTTTATACACACCCGGGGTTTGCAGTGGTATTACAGACATCGGGTGCTACAAATTTCATGCGGTAAATTCGTTTCTATCCTATGTATAATGTCAAACAACCGCGATAGTGTTCGAGGTATGTTTTCCCAGTTCTGTCCTCACTAATGAATTAAACAATTTTACAGCAGTAAAAATTAATATGGTGTCACCACAAACAACTACCGATTTTCTTCAATATTGAGTGTTAACTTGAAAAAAATATTTGGAAGTGTAAATCTCCAGACCATTAGAACCACGTGGGCTTCACCTTAGGTACGAAAATCACCTTGCCGTCGTCTGATATTTTTTAATATATATCAGACCGATGCAAGTTAAAGATATTTGTCAATCTACGATACAAGCCTGGATTGTATTAGAAAAAGATCCATGTACAAAGAAAACAGATATATGGCAAATAAGGTAATATTGTCAAAATCTAATATAGGTCATTTACATATTCCTCTATTTATATATCTAACACATTTAAAATAAATGTAAACTATTTTTTTTCCTAATGACAATATGCTGTGCTATATTTTCTTCCATTCTATATGTATTTTCATTGTTTTTGTAACTATTCAAAACAATAGATATAGGTTTTACTGTACATGAAAATTAAATGAAACATATTATCATGCTCTGTAAATTTATAATGGTACTTACGTTGGAAATGATTTGGCATTAAATTACGTATTTTCATTGTTTTTGTAACTATTCAAAACAATAGATATAGGTTTTACTGTACATGAAAATTAAATGAAACATATTATCATGCTCTGTAAATTTATAATGGTACTTACGTTGGAAATGATTTGGCATTAAATTACGAGTCTTACGTTCTAATACCCTCAGGCCCGACGTTTTGCAACTAAGTACTTTTTATTACTTAACCCAGATTAAATAAATATAATAGATTTTACATTGAAATCATTTCATGCTTTATAAATCTTCGGAATTTTCTGTGTCGACTTCAATTTATGCTGCGATTTTTCGTGCTGTAATAGGAATTTTCTGATTGTACGATGCCCAAATGACACCCTGTTACGTGATCGCTTTGCTCGAACGCACCGTTCTGATATCGCGAATGCGCTCATGCTGAACGTCTGCCTAGCCGTCAAATGTAAGAGTTTCGATGGATGTCGATGTCGCAGTCACAAATTCCAATGTATATGTTTATATCAACTTCAGCCGAATAGATTGCGAAACACATACATCACCTTCAATAAAAAAATATTAATATCTGAGTTGATTCGTTAAAGTAATATTTTATTTTTGGGCATTAAATTTATATTTTATATATAGGTCGCTATTCTTCCGGATGCGCGATTCAACATTGATTGCAGTTGAAAAGGCAACAGTATCGGTGTAGATCTCAGTTAAAGCCTGATTCAACGAGTAATTATTGTCCTCTTAACGAGTCCGCACATATATGTAATTCACGCAAAGGGGGAAAATGGACATAAAGCTGTGTATATTGTATCCGACTCGGAAACGTTTCGTGCGCGCCTGGAAATAGGACACTGAATGTCCATTTCATTTCGCCCACAAATATAATATCATTTTTAGGGGGGGAAATTATTAGTGACAGTGAGGATATAACTAATAGCGTTTCAATTAGTACAATTTATCTATCATTTGCTTTTTCAGGTTCTTATGGATGGTCTGTACGATTCAATTTAAATGATTTAACCCTATTAATTTTGCTTTTTTTATTGTTATTTATATTATTATATACCTACTTCTGCGATTGCAGAACATTTTAATTAATTATTTTTATGATTCTAAATTAATTAATGAATTTCACTTTGAATTCTTATTTGACATGTTTCATTTTCCATAAAATTAATAAATATTCGACATTTTGATGTTTAATCTTTTTGTGATTATTGCTAATGTCTTATCTTTATTTGTTTGGTTTTCTACTAATTAGGTACATTGGAATTTAAGTAAGTTTTGACTTATTCAATGTATTATTAATTTTTAAGTTTATTCTATTTGCATGTGAGCATGTGTGGTGTGTGTATGGGTAGTGTATGTGTTTATGGTGTGTGTATGTGTGTATGTATATGTGTGTGTGTGTGTGTTTAATTTAATAAAGATAAACTCTCTAAAGTGTATTGTTGATAATACTTCCTAGTTTAATCTTGTCTTTTTTACTATTCTTTTAATATATTTTTTTTATTCCCTAGCAAATATAAAAAAGGAAATTCTTTTTCATATTATGATTTTGTTTAATTTGTTTGGTTTACAGAAGAAAAAGTGACACATAATTGAGTGATATTTACCATTGCAGCTCTGGCAGAGGTATTGCTTCGCCATTATTTTCTAAACTAGGCAATGTTAAATAATTGTAAATTCTAATAAATATATAAAGCATATGAAAGTCTAATATTGACAAGCTTTTTCAGATTTATTCAATAGATTTATAAGAAAGAAGAAGAAGGAGAAGGAAATTCCTCGCCATCGGGGGCCAAATATCAATACCAAAATAGCGATAAGCAGGTCACATCAGTAGACGGGACGACGAAAGATGGATAATTCGCGTACAAAATTGTAGTGCAAATTGTAGTGCTTCACTTTGGGCTTCCCAAATAATAGTAACGTAAGTTTTCGACGGTTTCTGATTGGAGCGTTAGACGATATGGCCAAAATAAACACAAACAAAGACACTTTTTGAAGGATACATATTGTTTAAGTTCGACTTTCATTTTCAATGCAAATGAGCAATCTTATCCATGCACTTTCATTTCATCCTTTTTAATGCAGCATTAACTTAATAACGTAGATATTCTCCTTACATTAATTTCGGATTAACTTTCATTAAAAGAGAAGGTGCTAATAATGGAATGCTCTTTGGTTTTTGAATTACGTTTTTTGACTTAATCGAGTTTAACTCTAAAATACCTGTATAGCAAATATTTAGTCAATTTCCAAATTAGCTGAGCAGTCTGAGGATTGCAGGTAAGTTGTGATTGATTAGTTGTGAGGTAAGTTGATTTTCACATGGCATAATCAAAATAAAAGTTATAATACCATTTTAAACTATGCCTAGAAAAACGAGCTAAAATGACATTACGTAAGGATGCTTCTTTACGATTTTTAATATATCATATTCTAGTAACAATTTATAAGTAAATAAGTCAGTGAGTTCTCTATTGAGGTTCAAAATATCTCAAAATTCATTAGATTTTACGTAAAATACAGTAAAATTTTTCACCAATAAATAAGAACTCAAAAAAAACAATCGAACATTTTTGGCTGAATTTTAATAGAAAACTGGTAAAGGTTTCAAAGTTGTTAAAAGAGTTCTTAAACTCTTTGATTCTGAGTTTACCGAAAGATTTTTAATTACATATCTCTTTAGCGATTATTTGAATTTTCACAGGAAAGGCCTTTATGTTTAAGGAATTGCGTTGATAACATAATTGCGGTATGCATTTTATCATACTTGAAATCTTTGGCTACCTATCCACATATAAGGTACTGACACACATGCTCATTGATAGCACAAAAGCCTGCTATTATTGAGCAATTGCAACTTGTGGCATGTGTGTTGTCACATTACTAGTAATAAGCATTATACTTGTAGTGACACATGATGATGAACAATGTATCACTGAAGTCAGCAGACATTTTTAATTCCAAGATTCAATTGACGTCATTTCACCGTCAAAATTGTCTTTTTGCCATATGACTAATAGCATTCAAAGAATTGATAATTTCGTTTTTAAATGTGTCTTTCTTACGATGCAAATAATTAAAGTATTAAAACAGCGTCTTCCAAGTTTGTCTTTCACAGTTGCAAAAAATAATTCACACGAACAATCCCCTACCCAACACAAAAACACCAGATTTACGGATATATAGGTGCGTAAATTTAGCTACTAATTATTCACTCTCGTCAACATTATCAATGGTAAACCATCTATATCTATTAGCTTGTTTTAAATAATTAAATGGTCTAAGTATTAACACTGTGTTTATTTTACTATATGTACGCCGAGGAAACAATACTTACATAGCCGATGGGCTCTGATCATATCGACAACGCACGACATCAGATGTGACACATACTCATTGAGAGTTGCTTACTCAAAAATCAACAATTGTATGTTTTTCGAGCTACCTGAGGCACGGGTGGGAGTGTGGGTGCTCTTGAGCATGTATGGACAGGTTTGTTTATTATCATGCTAGTCCCGATTCAATTTTATAAAGTTGGTACATCATGATTTTAGAGCCGTTGACATTGTTGTCTCGCATCTTTTCAACGGTCGTATACTTGCTCCGAGGGTTTATCTTTTATTTATCCAATTACAAACCCAAATCATATTTTATTACTATTTTTTTTATTTTGACAATAGTTTTAAAAACAATTGCATTGCAAGCATTAGGATTCCTACGTTGAGTTCTATGTGTATGAGACTGTTGGAAGCTTTTGGCCGAGCGTTTAACTAGCATTGTGTTCGAGTGTTTTCTTTGAGCACTTTTATTCTTTGAGCACTTTTATTTTATACTTACATAAATAAATGTGTACTACAGTTGAAGAGCATGCTAGTTTTAAGCATACTCGAAAGCATGCTCTTTTATGAGATGTGTGTCAGTACCAAACAGAGTTATTTGTAATAATGCTTAAAATCATTCTCATGAGAAGCGCCTTTTGTCTGTCATTGGGTCAAAAAAAAACGTATTTAAAAAATAATAAAACAAACCGTAATGCACCTTATTCGCTTTCTCAAAAACGTATTATTTTACATTCAAGTTTATTTATATTAGAGCGCTGATTTGTCTACACGACTGATATGTCTTCCCAACAGACGGAAGAGTCTGGGAACAGTAATGTTTCCTATAGAGCGGGGGTGGTTGTTAACCTTATGGCAACTGCTCTTGAAACGACCATTCTGCCACGACGGAGATGTCCTTTCAAACTGGTAGTCAGGGGGCGAGGCTGCCCGCTGGATACCTTTCCCGGTGCCTGGCCGTAAGGCGTTGGCCTCTGACGGGCAGGTGGCGTAGCTAGACTGTGTATTGTATTTCGTCCCAAGTCTTCTGCGCTCACCCGGGAGACACTCACACGGGAGACAGAATGAACAATATCGTTAAAACTTCCAGAGGTGACTGGTGGTGTATTTGACAGCTCTTGTTGTATATATGTTACAATTATTGTGAAAAATCCGGAATGAAGCATTCATTTTTACCTTTTAGCCCCTCCTACTTGAGTTAACCATTCTTGGTTTGACGCTTACAAATGCTAAGACTTGAGCTAATCAATTTTGGTTAGCCAATATTTATTATTATTATTATAATAAATGTTTGTAATATTTATTCATTATTATCTTAATTGTTTTACGAGATAAGGTTATAATGTTTTATATGTCAAATTTTAATGCGATCATTTTACAGTTATTCTTTTTATGATCCGTATAGTGGTTTACAAGTTATAGTCGTTTTACTCAAGGTCATTGACTTGCGCCGAATTTACGCGCGAAAATGTCGCCGGCGTAAGTGACAGCTGAATTTTTACTTCGCGATTGCAAGTGTTAGTTGTCTTACTGTTTTTCTGCTATTTCTCTATTGTTTTGTTTTATATGTTCAATGGCTTATATATAGGAAACTCCATGACATTAACAGGGGTATTTATATATTTATGTGGTATGCACTTGCCAGACCTGCTGCTACTAGATCTTTAACTGCTGCTACTGCTCCAGATGTTCAATTGGTTTCTTTCGTGATACCTTTTATTATAAGAGCAGATTGATGGTTTTTTATTTCATTGTTTTAGTCGCTTCTTCGTGCAGTGTCGCAGTATCCTGATATAAGATTTTTTTCTCGTTATTTAGTCGCTAACTATTACTTCCATCGTAATTAAATGTAAGGTCAATGAGCACTTTGCATCCCTTTATTTGGTGCGATTACCTTTTGTAACATATCTTAAAAGCAATCTTCACTCTTTCAAGTCGCGCTATCTTATTATTATTTCTTATTCCCTTTCTTCTTACTCTCTTATTTCTTGCCGGTACAACCTACTTTTCACCCGGCACGTGTCTGATAATTTCCCTCGATTCCTATTCAGCAAATAAATCATGGCGTCGAAATGTACCATTTCAGCGATTTCATGATATTCAATATTAACAGCTCGGCAAGTCAAATATGGCGGGCCGAATACGAAATGATTGTTGCGTTCAGTTCAGGCATTCATTTTTTTTCAGAGCGGGGAAAATACGTTTCATTTGAAGTTTATACTTTGGGGTGATCAAACATTATTATGTTGTGCAAAGGCAGCATTTCATTTTTGCTACTTTCGATATTAATTTTTACCCCCAGTTTGCGCTGGCGAATAGAATGTTGAAACAATCCGCCTTATTTCCAATGAAACATATGTGGAAAGCAAGCGCTCTGTGACATTCGATTCGTGATTTATGAGTTTTATGAAGAAGTATCTATAAAGGATGAGCTTTATTTTACCGGAATTCTTGAATTGGGTATATCAGTATGAGCAAACCAGCAACTTTCGATAAAAAAATATGGAAAAAAAACGTGAATTCGAAAAAAAAGTATTTTTTTAAAGAAAATATTTAAAGCGTTGAGAACGCTGCGCCATCTAGCAGTAAGTAAAATATCGCAAAAAATATGTTTTCACTATATTTTACCTACCGCTAGATGTCGCAGCGCGATCAACGATTCTCAAACATTAATACGAAAGTTAAGTTGTTCGACATTTACAAAAAAAACAGTTTTTTGGTTATTCCCACAGGTAGCGAATGGTTTCGTGCAGCTTAGGCCATAAGATCCTTTTTTTTCTCGGATCGGCTCAACTCACGATTTAGCTCCTATTCAGAAGCCTCCTCATGCGGAAGGCTATCCCGGGTATGACTCCCACGTCTCAAGCCTCACAGCTGGTGGACCGGTTTCTGCTGGCGGGATTGCATCCCGGCGCTACGTAACGGTTTGCGCACCGCTCGGTGACGCTAATCGGTTGTGAACTCTGAAGGAAGCTGATGGAGTCTGGAGACTATGGAAATATAATGTCTTCTAAAAAGCGGGGGTCGATGTTGACCTATTGTCATGCCACTCTTGAAATGATCTTGTGTCACCCGATCCCGTGTGGCAATACAGGCAAAGGACGCGATAAATTCAAATCGAATTACCGCTGTAATACAACAGGCAGAGGCCGCATAAGCGACTTCGGACCCGTATTATCCTGAAGGTAAACTCCAGACGGAGATATCCTACCAAAACTAGTAGTTAGGGGGCGAGGCTGCCCGCTGGGTACCTTTCCCGGTGCCTAGCCGCAAGGCGTTGGCCTCTAACGGGCGTTGGCATAGCTAGACAGTAGATTGTTTTGTCTCTTAAATCGTCTACGTTTATCCCAAGGCTGAAAGAACGATCACATATCGTTATACCAGTCTGGGGTTAAGGGTTCGCCTGTTGTAGTCGACACCGTGTTATACACCAGTTTGACTAGTTATATTTTGACATATATCATGTATTTAATCACTAGTTATTATTCATACGATAAGTAAACGCATCCGGAATCGTAAACCCTATAAAGACAATTGTCGATTATTCTAAACATCCGTGTCATAGGTTAAGAAAATATCGATAGTATAATATTCCACTCGTAGCATCTAAGCACAATTATTTTCATGTAGATATTAACTTGCTTATCGAATTGTATAAAGGCCGGTAGATACGCCCAGAGATTCATTCAATTACCAGCAAGACTCACGTCTAGTTCTCTGTATTATACCAAATAATAAATCATCAAGGGATTACAAGAGTTTAATTCGCTAACGCGTAACAACCGCCCTACTGTTATTCCCACATTTTTTTAAATCAAAAGTTGTTTATTTGCTCGTACTGATTCACCCACTTCCCGGATGCTTGGTAATAAAAACTTATCTTGTATAACTTACTTGCTGTAAAGCTCTAATTTGAATAAAAATATTATTCAATATTCATCACAACAAAGTGTTGTTTGTGTTGCTGATAGCTCGCCGATTTAATTACCAAACGTTTGAAGGTGTGTGTAGCTGCACTGTTATACGTGGTTATACCGCGAGGCGGGCCACTGAATAAATAAGTTATGAAATTTCACTCTGAACAATGTTTACAGACGCAGGTGTGCAACGCGAAATGCTCGCCCAGCGTTATAAAAACAAATCTGGAAAAATAACGAATGATATAAATGTATCTGTTATCAGTTCATTAGTTCTCTGATCTCGAATACACTTCAAAAACAAAATGAGTTAAGGGCTTCCTATACTGTCGAAATTGCTTGTCAAACACGGGAATTTTTCGAGCTTGACAAGCAATTTTGACCGGCTTGATGGCTTGATGGCTTGATAAGCAAAATACGTGCTGTGAAAAATGCTTGATGAAAATTTATATTTTTGCAATGCTTGTCAAGCCTTGCTCGACCGTTTAAAGGAATGCTTATCAAGCAACTCACACCCAGTGGTCTCGAACCTTCCGAGTTTTCGGTATTTCTACTGATACGGCATCTGTCCTACCGAAATAAATGTGACGAGTTTTTCACGATTTCTGAGAATACAATGCATTTTAAGACTAGATAAAAGACATTTTAAGATTAAAAATACTCAGGTTTAAAATTTCAACTCTTCTGGCGTATCTATTTAAAAATCCTTTTGTAATGTCATGTCGTTCCACCCTCTTTGCGTTGATAGGCTCTTTCAGGAAAGACCTTGAAAGCTACCTCCTTTCTAACCTATTCGCGAAGTTGTTTCTACATGCCAACAGGTATCACTAGCAGAGTTTACTGGGTTAAAGATATAGCTAACCTAAAACCATAATAAGAAAACCATAATCTATAACAATTATTTACAGAGATTAATTACAATTATGTCTATTGTTTATCTAAATATCTAAGTAATAAATCACATGGTGCTTACATTTAATGACTGTAATATTATTGTAAATAAATATCTACCAAACTACCGCTATTATATGAGGAATTTAAATTAGGTACGTCTAATTATCGTGACTTTCTGGTATAGAAATTGACTGGTAGAAAATTTGTCATTCTTGGTAATATTAAAAAATATATATATTTGCATATTTCCTACGGTTTGCGTGTAATAAAAATTTAAAAAATGTGTCTATAAGCCACGTCAAGCGTTGATTGTCAAGCACGTAAATGCATTACAAGCAATTTTATCGTCTAGGGAACCCTTAAATCGTTCAATAATAAACTCGATTAGATTTTTTTGTCAACAAATGTTAGCAGACAAGGTGGTGTCTATAAAGTTAATAAATAGAGTAGAACTCCAATTAACCGAATCAATTGGGACCGGACCCCATTCAGATAATAATAAATCGGATAATTGGTTTTTAACAAGGTTTTTAATAAGTATATGTCCTGAAGCACTACACTCTCTTTTAGATGCTAGCGTGGTTTTAGGCAGAGCTTTCCAAACAAGACCAGTTTCACCGGCGTTATAAAAAAACTCAGGATCGTAGGAGTCTGCTACATCTTTAAATTTTTCAGTAAAATCTTCTGCAGCTTTGGAGTCTGCTGATAACTTCACGCCGCTTAAATCTAATTCACAGATACCCTGTCTTGACTTGAAATTTTATAGGCAGCAGTTACTTGCTTTAAAGCAGGGTTTCTCAACCTTTTTTGCATGGTGCCCCCCCGGATTATAAAAAAAAACATGACCCCCAATAGTTTTCTTCATTGCTTCAATAAAAAACACAAATTATATTTGCGATATTTATATCTCACGATTTATTATTTACTAGCTGCGCCCAGCGGTTTCACCCGCGTGGTGATGGAAATGATGATAATGATGATAGAAATACGATTGTGATACTGATGATAGATAATAATGATGATAGAAATACGATTGTGATACTGATGATAGATGATAATGATGATAGAAAAACGATTGTGATAATGATGATAGAAAACAATATATATTTATAAATTATAGCCTATGTGTTATTCTGATGTGTAAACTATATTATTGTAAAGTTTCATCAAAATACATTTAGTAGTTTTTGCGTGAAAGAGTAACAAACATCCATACATACATACAAACTTTCGCGTTTATAATATTAGTAGGATTAATGGGATGTTTGCGCCTGCATTTTTTGAACCAGTTGGTCGATATCAGGTTCTGTTTTTGGCAGAGCTATCATCAAATCATTATCGACTGCAAGACGATTTCGCTGCTTAGTCTTAATTTGCACTACTTCATGCCCCCCCTATGATCTCTCTACGCCCTCCCGGGGGGGAAGGGGCACGCCCCGCCGGTTGGGAAGTCCTGCTTTAAAGGATTTATTTATTTATTTATTTATTATAAAAGGTACACAAACAATACTCTAATATTACATGGCTATCGCTAACATTTTTACTTTGTTTCTAATTAGGGTATAATATTATATGCGTACTCCGCTTGCTTAATTTATAATTGCGTATGTGCCGTATCTCATGATTTACAAAATTATCAAAATTATCAAAAATTATCAGCACAAAAATTAATATCCTTAAAAATTATCAAAACAAAAATTAAAAATTTTAGAAATAAGTTTACAGTGAATTCTGAAAAACAATTAAACAATGAAATGGTAAAAAATAGATCAAATATTGTCTGGAATAAAATAATAAAAACATAAAAATTATCAAAACAAAAATTAAAAATTTTAGAAATAAGTTTATAGTGAATTCTGAAAAACAGTTAAACAATTAAATGGATGAACAACCAAGCTGATAACAAGGATGATGAACAACCAAGCTTCTGAGCTAAGATTTTAGCTTTTTCACTAAGAATCGGAATTGGGTTTCCCAAAGAACGTTGCTGGAAAAACCACTTGAAAACGGCATCTTATAAATCTTTATATCTTTGCTTAGTTTATCCGCTAACGGTTTTAGCTTATCTTAATAATAATTAGAGTCCTACTAGAGTCGGTAATGAGGACATTCGTTTGAGAGCAAAGAGCAGGGGTTGTATTGTGTTTGCTTGAGTCGAACCCACCTCTACTTAAACAATAATAAGCCCCTATAATAAGTCGGAGTGCACAATCGATTATCTGACACCGCACGGTGCGCAAACCGCGCAACGTGCGGTACAAGGAGCGCCCGAAGGTTGAGGGAGACTGAGTCCTGTTGGCATGTAGGCCAGCGTCCTACCCTGGCTCTTCCTTCTGCGTGGAGGCCGCCGGATGAATGGGTCTTCGTGGCCAACTCCAAATGGGGTCCATTAGCTTCCCATAACATATATACAATTGATCTTCATCCAAAAGTGTGATCGTTGTTCTAAAGCCTACAAAATTACAAAATGTTGCCTAAAGCGGATGTCTAAAAAAAAGGAATAATCAGTTCAGTGATGCCCTTAAGAAATTCGTATCAGAAAATGCATTTTATTCCTTAAAAGAATTTGATATTTGTTGCAGGATGAAAAAAGAAACATGATTATGAAAAGGAAATTTATTTTACTTTAATTTTTAATTTACATAAACCTATTTCTTAATTTTTTTAATGCTAATATTTTCAGTAATTTCATTGATAGGTATTCTGTTTTTAAGTGGCATGATATATTTTGATTTATCTATCTAATCTAAATATTAAAATTAGTTAGAGATAGACTAAATATTAAAATTAGTTAGAGATAGAAAATTAGTTAGTAGATAAAAATAACAAATATAAGACATCTCATATTTGTTATTTTTATCTACTGTGTTTTTTTTTACTAATACAATCTCAAATAATTATTTACCTTTTGATTATTGACTATTAATAAACTATTTTTATTGTTTTACTTATTGCTTAACAAAATTTTATTCTGAATTAATATTGACTATTGATTATTTTCATTTTAATAATTATTGGTATTAGTGAGATATTTATTATTAATACCTACCTAATACATTTTGTACTTTTATTATAATTTTTATACCTAAACTAACACATTTTGTACTTTTATTATAATATTTGATTTTTTAATCAATATCTCTTGATTTAAAATAAATACGTAATCTTCTTTAAAAAAAATATTGTACGCCTAAAAGGCAGGTTGTGCATCTCTAAATAATTGTAATACTCAATATTACTACAGCACAATCGCAATAAAATAATTTGAATTGAAAATTTCATTGAATATATCGCATCCTCTCTTGCTTGCTTGTTTGCTTGCTTGAGTAATATTAAATTCTTTATTAAACGCAAACTAGTGCACATTATATTTGTTTTTTTTTCATTTTTTTAAATGAATATCTCTTGATTTAAAAAACTACTTAATCTTCGTTAATTAAAATATTGTACGCCTAAAAGGCAGGTTGTATATGTCTAAATAATTGTAATACTCAATGTTACTACAGCACAATAGCAATAAAATAAATTGAATCAAAAATTTAATTGAATATATCGCGTCCTCTCTTGCATGCTTGTTTGCTTGCTTGAATAATATTAAATTCTTTATTAAACGCAAACTAGTGCACATTAAGTCTATAATTTCGTATGTCAATACGAAATTTTATATAGATACATAAATTTTATATAGATAGGACTCGTTTATGTTGAAAATATCACAAAACGCTTACTTATCGCATGGTTACCAACGGGAATAACCCCCATTATAGACTGAAGTTTTAATTATTTGTTAAGTTGTGATTTATCCGATTGAGTAAATAGCGGCTGACCTGAGTGGAACCGCCCCCACTCGCTGACCCCCTCCCACTCCCCTACCCCCCGTTTTACTATTTTTCATAGTTTCAATAATAATTCATTGAAATCAAATATCAAAGGAAATAGTACAATACTTTCAGGTAATATGGTATAACAGTGTCTTATCGTCGTGAGAGAATATTATCTAACATGTTTAACAAAAATTTGTTAAAAGTTTATAGCAAAAATAAAATAACCTGCGGTGGTATGGCCTGCAAAGGGAACATTATACGGCCCTGAACCTTGCTGTGGCGTACCAAAAAGCCTTGCCTTGGTTCTGCCGAGGGGCAGAGGAAACTCCCTAGCACCTCATATGCGAGTGTGGCCCGCTGATGCGTAAAAGATACACCCACTTGGGTGGCCACTACCTCCAACCTGAGGAGGTAAAACAATCTGGCGCCAAAAGCTTGCTACGGTTCTTAAATGATACGAGGCTTAGCGCAGAACTATAGTAGGTGGCGACCACAAAAGATCAGCAGTGGTCGCAGTGTTACAAGGCTCATAAAGACTTTAGAAAAGCCCCACTCAACAAAATATGGCCTGCCTAAACCACGCGAATTGACGATTTCCTGGTTTTGTTGAAAAGGGGCATATAAAATGACTCCAGACATTAAACTAGTACAATAAAATTAAAAAAAGTTAATAACACTTTACAGGTTTAAAAAATGTTTTATTTTACAAGCGATAATACACTAGAAGCCAGAAAATAATTGTGGGTCACCAATCTGGGGCTTTGATAGTACTAAACTTATATCGTGGGGCTCATTTAGTTTTTTTTTCTTTTAGTAGAAAGAAACTGATCAAATCTACTAATAATTGTTTTCTAGCGTTAAGTAGGATTATACAATAAAACCGTTTAATCAAAAAAGGTCCGTACCTGTAGATTTTAATTATCACGTATTTAATTATAGTGCATATTGCAACTTACAATGAGTCCCCGTTCGTTCTAGAAAATTTTAAAGTAGCAGAAACTGAATGCCTATTAAATAATCTGAACAGTCACGCAATTCCATTAAGCTTTGAAGTTAATTTAGATAGTATGATGTCGTGATTCATGCCAGTTTTAAAAAGACGGGTGATTTCGTGGTTTGCCTTCGAATTGTTTACATTTTAATAGACTGAAAAACAATTAAAGCAAGGCGAAGTAAAATTGCTCAATTTTGTTTCACTCTAAAGGTAATTAAAAATACCACGGACCGAAATACAAGGAACATGACACGTCACACGGCGTTCACACATCGGCCGAGCAAACCAAAAAGTCTCCCACGAAGTCTGTGAAAACACCTTAAGGGTTCCCTAGACTGTAAATTTGCTTGTCAAGCGTTTGAGTGCTTGACAAGTAACGCTGGAAATGACACATTACATTAACTCTCATTTAACGTATCTCATATAATTCGATTTTCTGATTTTTATATATGTAGTATCGGATAGCTACTCGCGAGGTGCATCGACTGAGCTAATGAAAACGCAGTATTTCTTACCAACGAAGGTAGTTTATTTGTATTTTAGTAACACAGCGTAAATGACATTGTCACATCCATCGTGTCAATACAGCTGATGTCAGTCGGTCGCCATACTTAGTAACATATTTGTATTTGGAAAAGACTACGTAACTCAATAAAAATTCAAATCGGAATTTGTAACATAGCGTAACTCACTAAAAATAAATAATAAAAGAAAAATAACTAGATATATAAAAACATATTTTTATTTAAAATCATTTTAATGGTTTTTCTAATTTAATAAAAATATATCTGCATTAAAAATATCACCCTCGTTTTGTATTAAAGGAAAAAACAGTTTTTCTCTCTCCTAAAAAGTTACGAAAAATGAGTTACGCTATGTTAAATCTTAACACGTTGAACGCCGATGATAAAAAATAGGTATTCCATTCGAGCCGTGACGACCACAGTTGGGCGACAAGAAACTCTCCCGTTCGGGCCGCGTCGACCACAGTTGACCGCGAGTCAGAGGAGTTTATAAAACTCTATGGCAAGCCGACGGACAGGAAACTCGTGCTGTATCGTATGAAAAGGGACCCGCACGGCCCTCTAGCCTACCCCATACTAGTTGGTTATTGCAAACTATTCTGATTACAAGAAAAAAAAAATTTTTGCTGGTCAGCAACTTTTACTGAGAGTGGTACTATGTAATTATCTCTTTAAAGATGTTTACAAAGACGATTTTAAATATGAGAACGTTATAAATATTTTAAGAAAACACACCATTATGTAGTATTCAAACCATTTATTAAATTTTAATGATATTATAGTAATAACACTCATGGCTGCAATCAAAAGTTTAACATAAAAAACTATCTTCTAACTGATCTTTATATTATTGTGATCTTTAATATTATTGTGATTATAATGAACTTTAATGAAGCATTCTAAACAAAGAAATGGTTTGTTCGGACAACTTTTACAAAAAGTAGTGACTTTTTTGGTTTTATTTCTAGCCACTAAACGTCCTTGGGTAGCCATGTTCTCCTTGTAGCATTGTTGGCACTGACGTCGGACTTCTTTAGACTTTCCGTCTTTTTTCGCCAGCTCGTGTTTTTCTCGTTTTGGTCTTGGTGGAGGAACTTCAGATAGTATATCTTCAGCCAGTAAACTTTTCATGATTTCCTTTCTGAAGTCAACAATTGGAATACTTTTTTTGGTGACGCTCTTATAGAGAATTAAAGAATTTACAACAGCCACATTCAAAATCAAATCTATCGCGACTTTTTTATACCATTTTACGGTCTTTCGCAGGGGTGTCTGGTATGCTGACATTTTATCAGATAAATCAACAGCACCCTTGGCTTTATTATAATCGAGAATAATTGCCGGCTTTGAGGTCACTTTGTTGTGTTTCATCACTCTTACAAAACGCGTGGAATGTTTCGTAGATAAAACTAGAACATCGCGCTTGTCCCTCCATCTCATAACAGTTCTTCCATCAGCGCTTGAAACCACTACTTTGGGAAACGAAAAAACAAAAACTATCTTAAAGTCTGCCTAGACGAGACGGGGATTTCTTATAATTTTTAATTTTACTTCTCCTTGAGATTGTCTTGAGGGAGGTTTCATAATCTTTGTACTTAAGGTAAAAGCATCGCCGGAAATGGGTAGGTAGGTAAGTATGGTCCTCGAAAGCAATTTTCTCAAGGGCGTCAGAGGCGGTGAAAATTTTTAAAGTTAGTCTTGTAATTTCATAGGACAAGCCTAACTATAAATCTCCTTAGATCTAGAAATTGTTTCTCGTGGCTCAAATATCTAAAGAAGCTACATTTGTTAAAAATAATTTGTTTATCATGCATTGGGACACTATCCGTCCTATATTTTATATTTATGTTTAAATTCGTATCCTCTCAATATTTCACATACCTTCATCACTTACCTATTTTTCTTTTAATAGGAATTCTAATACTTGGTAAAGTCAACAATAGCAGAAATTACTACTGAAATATCCGGTACATTATCCGGTATCCGGAGGTTGAATATTCATGCGCAGATTGTTTAGGTATATGCATATGTAAGTGTACATAACATACATATATAGTGCAATATCTCCTGGCCACACCCACTTTATGGACAGGAGTCACATCACAATAGCTTCAAATCGCGAAACTCGACCATGAGCCGAACACATCCGCTTCATGGGAGTCAATGATCGAATCGCATAACTCAATAGAGGTCTTCACTTGGCGAGGATGTTAAGGAACAGGTAGAACCGGGGTCCCATCTACCCTACACCACCTGGCGCACTCTCAACAGACTGAGGGTGAGTGTGACAAGATGCCAGGCTATTATAATCTCATTCGCTGGGGCTACACAGAGAACCCTATGTGCATATGTGGAACGCTGCAGGATAAAGACGACTTCCGATGCTGCTCACAATTGTCAGCGTCTATCACACACCAGGATATACAAGAGGTAAACGATAATATGCGGCCATCCAGGCAGCATATTTTTGGAGAGACATATCCTGAAAAAGCCCGGACACGTTAAAAAAAGTGTACATATACATATACCTAATGTATGTAACATACTCATCCTCATATACATAATGTATGTAACAAACACACTGTCCACTTGCTCAAAAACTTCCTTGTACCAGTCAGTAATTATTCCTTTATTTTATTAAGGAAATCATAAGTAGGTACTGATTGGTACAAGGGAGTTCGTTGAGTAAGTGGATAGTGTTTTTACAACTGATGTGAGTAATATAGGGAGTTTCTGGTAGTCAGAAAAATCCACTTAGAGATTTTAATTCGTTTTAAGATCTAATATAACTAAATAAAACTTTTACTCCGTATGCGTGAGAAAAATCGATTGTGTCACCCCAAGGCTTTTCCGGCAAGCAAACCGCTCAAACAACCCCCACGCAAACCATCACTCCCCACACGATAGTAATTGTGTCAAGTGACTATGATAGCAAAAGTAGCATATTAAAGTAATTTGTAATATTTCCTTGGTATTAATGGTATTTTCCTAAAATAATGTAGTATTTTCTTAAATATGACGGTATTTAAAAATCATTTGCGTCGCTTGTATACGATATATTGTAACCAAATTTCACAACGCGATTTCGGTCCAACAAAGCATCTGTGTGCCGAATTTTAAGCCTCTAAGTGCAATATTTCAAGTTTGATGTATGACTAGCGCGCCCTCTGGTGGACAGATTTCAGCTACAATCTCTTTAACTCTTGCCATGACCGAATGATGCCTGCATGCCGACTTTAAGCTCAATCGGATTAGCGTTTAGGAAGACACTATCGTGGAGGAATACACACACACTTACACACAGAAACACAGACTCACAGAATGACCAGTCTGGAAATGGTGTGAAAATGGATATTTCCGTCTTCATCTAGATTTTTTAGCGCGTTCACAATACTTTCCTTAGTGCCGGTAAAGTAAAAGCAGAATTGCACCCATAATCGAATATGTAAAGCAATAGCTTGATATGTTATTGTTCGCTGAGTAAACTATTTCCCCAAAAACTAATAAAGGATTATGTTGATTTCCTTCGGCTTACAGCCTCTGAAATCCGCTCCGCTTATGTAAGAGCACGCGCCTCAACAGTTTGCTCCACAATCTGGACGAGGAGACCATAAAATTACCGGAAAAGCTTTCGCACACTAAGTAAACACAATCCTGAAATTAATTATCCGACCTGAAGAGATTGCTGAAAGCGTTGGAATTTTGCTCATTAAGTGGAACTATATTATAAGGTTGGTTGATAGGGTTGGTAGATGCATCAAAAATCATAAACATAATGGAAGGCATGTATTAAGAGCTATATATTACTTTAACGGCCTTCTAACCGACAAGGAGGTAAAGTATTGTAAATGCGATTTCTTTTTTCGTAAAGTTGGAGAATATATGATATAATATTGATTCCCCCCCCCCCCCCCACGCCCCTCCCGAGACGATTAGGACTATTTCCAGACTGACGTCTGTCTATGTGTCTGTGTGTCTGTGTGTCTATGTGTCTGTGTTTATTCCTAGACGATAGCGCCCAAACCAAGGGCGTACCCAGGTAGGGGCAGGGGGGGGGGGGGGGGGGGCAGCTGCCCCCCCTAGAAGATTAAATAAATGTAAATTTTTTTGGCAAATAGAAATTAAAAACGTGTTACCACCTACTCTGCGCAAAATGAAGTGTTGGAAACAAAATATCTTTTCAGCCAGATTTGTTTTTTTCTATAGTTAAATATTCTACAACATTCGATATAGAGCCTGGATATCACCGGAGAACTGAACCTTTGGCATAATTTATGGGTGACGAAGGCTTTATCAGATGATCAATTAAGGGACATAGAAGTAGTTGATCTGTTCAACGAAGCCAACATTTTTTACCCTGCTGTCAGAAAGGCATTAATTATTTTAAGCACTATATTTCCAGCGACCGTAGAACGGTCCTTCAGTACGCTGCGAAGAGTTAAAACGTGGCTTAGAAGCACCATGGGTAAAGAAAGGCTTACGGGTTTATGTCTGATGAGCGTACATCGCAATTATTTAAAAGACAACAGTGAGTTTATTGAAAAGACTGTCATAGACAAATTTTCGGCAAATCCGAGAAGATTACTGTTAAATTAATATATACATACGTAATATTATATATTATACATAATGTATAGTATAATTATGTATAATATTTGTTTTATGTCATCATCAAAATTAATGAATAAAAGTCAATTTTCATGATTTTTTGTTTCAATATACCCGACCGACGATCTTTCCGAAACAGGTATAAGCAGCCCCCTGCCCCCTCCTAGCTGAAATCCTGGGTACGCCCTTGGCCCAAACGCTTCGTCCGCTTGAGATGAAGTTGGCATGCAGGCATCATTTGTTCACGGCGAGAGTTAAATAGATTGTGGTTGAAATCGGTCAATAGGAGGCGCTAGTCATACATTAATCTCGAAATATTCGACTTAGACACTTGAAATTCGGTACACAGGTTGGGCGGAGTTCTGTGTACTGCATCTACATGTATTTTTAAACTCCCTTGCTGCGTAAAAGCTTGATCGCATACCTCACACATGTATTTCTTCATATTTCCGTGAACAGTGTCTTCGTGTCTTTTCCAATTGTAATGCGTTGTAAAAGCACGATCGCACTGACTACATGAGTAGTTCTTCAATTTGTCATGAACGCTTTTAATATGTTGATTTAATTTAGAAATAAAAGAGAACGCCTTATCGCACTTCTGACAAACATGCGATTTGACAAGTACGACACTAGATCCGCTAACGCCAATATTACTGCTTTCAGATGGTCCATCTTCGACCGGCTCTGGCTTTATGAAACCGTGTTTTCCTTCGCATAATTCTACTATATTACTACGCTCTTCCGACATGCAGTTGCGCAGAGGAATAGTCATATTATGTGAATCATCAGAATCGTAGACTTCATTTTTAATGACGACATTTTCTTCAATCTTGACAGTCACGTTGCTGTAATCGTCCACAATTAGGTCACTCATCTTGTAAATGAAGCAACTGACTGTTTTAAAGTAAATGATTGCAACTGCACAGAGGCGGAGCTTGCGAAGGAGTACGATTTGTTGACAGCTGTCACTTTTCTCGAACTTGAGTTCACGTTATCAAATTAGGTTTGGAATATCTCATTTACAAGCGACACAAATAATATTTAAAGTCCGTCATTCAAATGTATGGGAAATCATATATTCAACGAGACGTACGTTTGAAATATAAATATTCATTGCGTTGTGTCACTCGCTCGGAATTCGAATGTTTATCGCCGAATTTTATGACGACGCTCTTGCATATTATTATTATTATTATTATTATTAATATTTCACACACATTTATAATACTAGATTAATAAGATTAAAATCTACCTTGCTGGAGTAATGCCCGTACTAAGGTAGACCTTTATGTATTCTTTTTTTCCTTTTTTTTTTTTTTTTAGTCGGTAAATATGACATAATGTAGCATTGCTTTACGTGGTAGCTCTATATTTACACAAATTTTACATATACCTACTTATAATTTAGTAACATACTATACATAATAATATTAAATTTTCATATATCACATATAAACATATACATCTACTTATATACATACACATATATACATATATACATTTATACATATAATCTATACATATACATAAAAGTAGTAATTTTATGTAGGTTGGTATTCTTATACAGCACTATAATTAACTAATTTCTCCGTTTCGTTCCTTCCTAGCTCAATCAACCATTCCGTCATAATTTTTCTTCCTCGTATGGTATCTAACTTCACTTTTAATTCCGAATGTATTCTATTGTGTAGTCGGACAGCTAGAAAAGAAAAATGTCGTTGGGCGAATTTAGTTTTCATAAGGGGAACATCATGTTGCATGGCTGTAACTGCGCGTGTTCTGATAGTATGAGATTTAATCATATGCCGCTCTGTGTGGGTGTAATAAAATATTGTCGATACTTTCACGTATAATTGGCGTATGTCTAGGACTCGGAACTCTTTAAATAGGTGGTCGCTGGAGAACATAAAAGGCTTTTTATTTATTACCCTAATTATTGACTTTTGAGCCTTAATTAAGGGATCTAGAGCTGAAAGTGACGCGCCACCCCAAAAGTAGATATTTAATTCAATGTCTACTTTTTTGGGATCTCACTGGTATATTGTCGATATCCATTATATCAAATTATTGCCATGGTAAAATACTCATTTGGTAAATTTTAAAAAATCTTTTTACTTTGTTGCAAAGCATTTAAAAATAAAAGTAGCATATTTTTTTATTAGGGTCGGATTATTAGATACAATGAATCAAACTTCATAACTGATTTGATGTTCGCCGATGATAGCGTCCTTTTCACCGACACTGATGCCGAAGCAAAGGACATTTTATACGAAATGTCCGGAATTGCTCAATCATATGGATTAAAAATCAATGCGGATAAGACCAAAGTAGGTACTCACTACGGATGGTTCGAAGACCAGCGTTTACCTCGATGGAACCCAAATCGAACAGGTCCCACAATTTAAGTATTTAGGATCGTTGGTTACGGAAAAGAAAGTGGCATCGACGGCCGATGTCCATAGCCGGATAGGTCAGGCAACAGCAACATTCGCCTCGCTCAAGTGGTGCATATGGAAGCGAACGATAATTACCATCAAAACCATGGTACGAATATACCGAACGTTGGTTCTTCCCATTCTTCTTTATGGATCGGAAACGTGGACGTTACTACAATCGGACCTCAACAAGTTCGAAGTCTTCCAAATGCGATGCTTGGGGCAGATTCTCGGTGTCTCACTCCGCGACCGAATCCGAAACGAGACCATTAGAGAAAAATGCGATCTACTAACAACAATCGAAGAAGAAGTAGGTACAAAAACCTCGGGTATGTTTCTTGAGAAATAAAGAGAAGAAAGACAGAAATTACCAATGCTCGATTTCGAAGCATTTGTTAGCATCTCACATACGCCCTTCGTAAAATATTTTCCTCGTGTATTTAAGCCACCTCCGAAACGCAATATTCTCCAGAGCCGCGCCCCGCCATTCACTTCATTTGCAGTTCCACGTCGCCTACGAGAGTTGCTTTTATGCGAAACTGAGAAATATAATACTAACGCGAAGAATTACGAGTTTCGCAGGCCGGGAATATAATAGGGGCGCCTCCACCATTCAACAGCGAGCGCTTCAATGGCGCCATGGATATCGCAGTGTGTGATCCACCTGATACGCTGATGAAAAGACTATTTTTACACGGCCTCTACGTTGCGCGCTTGATCCATTCGTTGACTCTATAGAGAACAACACATAGCGCTCTTCTCGAACCGCGCTTACGCGGAGAGTTTATATACCGAAAAAATGAGTGATACTCAACCAGTTTTCATTTCAGATAACCTGTCATTAAACAAGTTACATGTGACAATAAAAGAAAAACAACTCTAACGAAATTTCAGTATTTTTATACATTTGATTTTATTTATTTTAGACATAAAAAAACTGAATCACAGTAAACATTTTTATTAAATTTTGCAACGTTTCTGACACTGGTAAGCTTTTAATGACCGCTATACACGTTAACCAACATATGTGGCATTTTTCTATGCCTCTCTCGATCTTTCCTATACATTTTTCAAACGTCTCAGTGGTGCCGACACGCTTCAACTTAACCATGTGGCCCAACATTGGCCAACGTGTAGAGTTGTCAGCTACAACGGGCGAACCCGTCACCTCAGGAAGTTTTAACGAAATACTCGTTCTATCTCCCGTGAAGTGAGCGCAGAAGAGTTAGGACAAAACAATCTACCGTCAAGCTCCGCCACATGCCCGTAAGAGGCTAACGCCTTATTCGCGAGATAGCCAGGAATGTTACCCAGCGGGCATACACTCGAGCCCTTACTTCCAGTTGTGGCCAGATTATTCCAGTATCTCGATTGGTTACGAGTTCGAGGTCACTTGCGCGGTCCTCTCCCTTACGTAGCGGTGAAACGGTGTCAACCGAATCTATCCTGGACCACGGCATCCTTTGCCCGGCTCTCCACCCGGAATCGGGTAGCCGATGGTCGTTTCAAGAGCAGTCGCCGTAAGGTCAGCAACCACCCCCGCTCTATAAGAAACAGTACAGCTTCCAGAATCCCTCGACTGTTAGTCAGAATGCTCAATCGATTGGCTCACGCCGCACGGTGCGCAGACCGTCCAGGAGCGCCAGAAGATTGACTTCTCGGGAAAACTAGCCCTTAGGCTAGAGTCCTACCCGGGCTCTCGCTTCATGCGTGGAGGCCGCCGGATGGGTGTTGACCCGTGAGTGACCGACCCTGAACAAATAGTCTTCGTGGCCAACTCAGCAAGGGCCCATTAGCTCCCAAGAACTCAGTACAAGAAGAAATAACGGAAATTCGAAGCTGTTGCCAACTTATTCTTTATTACGAATCTAAATTTACCAACAAACTCAAACGTATTTACGCTTCACCAGGGAGGATCCAAAACCAAAAAAAAAATATCGATATCGATATTTTTTTTACCGAAACACTAGCGATTCCACCCACCATTTTCATTTCAGATAACCTGGTATCACGACAGATTACATGTAAAAATAAAGGAAAAACCACTGTCCCCAAATTTAGAGGGTTTTTAATACATTTTATGTTATTTATTACAGATACTAAGAAAAAGTGAATTACAGTAAATGTTTTTATTATATTTTGCAACGTGTCTATACTTAGTAAAGGTAAAATATGTTGAAGGTGCCTATAACCTCTTGCTTGTCTTTTAATTATTTTTCTTTTGTTGACGGTAGTGTAGGTATCACCTGCCATTGCGTTTCCGTTTTTGATTTTTCAAAAGTCATATATTAATGTCTTTAAACACTGTCGACATAATACCGTCAATCATTTAACACTTTGTATAACGACAACAACGAGCGATTCGTTTTGCTTAATCTGGTTATTACGTTTTTTGCTTGGGGTAATTTCTGTAAAACTACATTTAAAAAATCACGTGTACGACTTTATCATCATCGCCCTTGCGCGGCTTAAGTTGGGTGTTAGTAATAAAGAGCGGAGGGATTTCCGCGATCGTGATGAGAAACTGATCGTTTTTACGTGTATCGTTGTTACAATGATGGAAGTACATACATCTTATCTACTACATAATCTTTACTACATTGTATCAATAATGTACTTTTATCATCGTACCGACGCTATAGTATTACTGATCGTATCACTAATCGATCGTACAACTACCGCTCAAAAGTATAAAGGCACCCACTTTTTATTGTACTGATTATATAAAAGGTATTTAGAAAATCCTGTTTTTAGGCACATTTGAGTACAAGCCCGAAGAGCGTTTATATAGTTTATAAATCAATTTTTTTAGGCGCCTATAACTATAGGTAATAGTGGGCTATCATCCCTAAAGTAAAAATATCGGATAATTATGAAAGTTCAGGTATAAAAGGGTCAAATAATCCCAGAACTGTTTGTTCTCGGAAGATTTTATTTTATTTTATTCTACAATATAATTATGGCTACCTGCAACAAAATAAATTATCTCTTCCCAGAAATTTGAAATAACATGATTGTTTAAGTCATGTTTTTTATCATATTTGAGTACGTCCCTGAAGTGCATTTAAAGGGCTCGATTGCGTTTCTCTGTGAATTAAAATCGGAAATTAGTTCGTGTGAACGAGACTAGGCAATTATAAATAGGATAGAAAACGAATTTACCGCGTGAAATTTGTAGGACCCGACGTTTCGGTGACGTTGCAGCCGCCGTTGTCTAGGGTAGACTGAAGAGCTGTCAGTCCGTTGTTTTGCGGGTAGGCCGCAAACCGCTGCCGCCACTGCGTAGGTTATAACGGTGGTGGGGGGCCGGGCTCGGAGCGCGGAAATTTTTTAAATCCGTCTTGCACACAATATCCGTCTTGTGTGCAAGACGGATTTTAAAAATTTCCGCGCTCCGAGCCCGGCCCCCCACCACCGTTATAACCTACGCAGTGGCGGCAGCGGTTTGCGGCCTACCCGCAAAACAACGGACTGACAGCTCTTCAGTCTACCCTAGATAACGGCGGCTGCAACGTCACCGAAACGTCGGGTCCTACAAATTTCACGCGGTAAATTCGTTTTCTATCCTATTTATAATGTCAAACAACCGCGATAGTCTTCGATTTTATATGAGACTAGGCAATACGCTAGAGCGGAATGTGAAATGGACGGTTGTCACTTTTTCGCATTTAAACTACCAATCAAAGTTAAACAACTGAGATAATCTACGACCGCCCGAAATGTGTTCGTCCGACGTGTAGTGTTTATCGACGATCGTTCATTTGATATTCCAGTCTAAACTATTGCTCTGTCTCGTTCGCTTGAACTATGTTTAGTTTTAGTTCACAAAGAAACGCGATCGGTCCCATATAGCTCATAAATTAAATGTGTTTAAGGGCCTATTACTCAATATTCCATAATACCTGTAATAAAGGAATAGTATATTAATAGAAGTTCAGTCAAAAATGGCAATTTAAACATTCTGGTAAGAAATTATTAATTTTATTTTGGGTAGCTCTAATAAAATTATATTTTCCTATTAAAGTTTATTTAGGCAAACAAAGCCTAAGTATGCTTGGATAAGAAAATATAATTAGGGTTTCCTATAATAACCTAATTAAATTCCTGCCAGAATTGTTTAATGACCCTTTTATTCACGAACTTTAATTAATATCGGATATCTTTTTTATAGAGATTACGGCCTACCTATCTTTATTATATGTAATAGGCGTTTAAATAAATTCGATTCGTGAGCTATATCAGTGCACTTCAGGCTTGTGCCCAAGTGTGCTTATAAACAGGATTTTCTAAATACTTTTTATATAGTAGTAGTAGTATGAGATATGTCGTTTCTACATAAAATTGTTCATACTGGGTTGGTCAGTCCATATCTCCTGAGTAGGGTGAGCATACGAGCGCCCTCCCGAGTCGCGCGCGCTCACTTAATTTTTTACGTACCAAGGTACAACACTAACTATGGTTCCAATTCGTTATTGCTGCGCGTTATGCATGCATACAATATAGGATTTACCGATATTGATATATTTAATTACTAAAACAGTCGATCTTTTGTTAATGAGGTACGTAAAAAGCTGACTACCAGATCGGATTGAATTAGAATCCCGCATTTACATATGCACATACAAGCAATCACAAATGCACGTACGCACTATACTCACTATAGATACACACACACACCCATACACGCACACACACACACACACACAAGCATACATACACGCTCTCCATCACACAAACATACACCAACACCCATACACTGGCACATAGCGATTTTATCTGTTAGTTGTAAATTCTTTTTGATTTTCTTTGTATTGTATTGTTTAGCATATTTTGTAATCCTCATATCGCAAATAGTTTAAAGTAGCATTGGCTTCACTACCGTTATATATTTTGCTTATATGTTATTTTTTATGCTATATGTTTTTGTTAAAAATAAAATATAGTGAAATCAGTACAATAAGGAGTGGGTGCCCAAATGTAAGAAGTTAGTCCCGCTTTTGACTTGCTAAACCTTTAGCAAGAAAAGACGCCAAAACACAAATGCAAAGTCGAATAAAAATACACCGTAAATTTAAGACCATTCATTGTTATATTATTAAAAAAAACGTTTTAGTCCCCCCAAGACGTTCCCGGAAAGTAGCCATTTCATCTGCATATAATTTCATAAAGAAAATCTCCCTCTAAATAAAAACTCTTGGCCGGCGGACTAACCCAGTTGGGTTCCGTTGCAACCACCTCGGGCGGCGCAGTTCGATTCTCAGCCAAGGGCGAGGTTGGCGAAGCGCCAACAGATAGCGTTAATATTTGATTAACATCTATAGCGGAATTTAAATATATTGTAATTTGTAAGATATTTCAACCAAAATTGCAAAAAGTGATATCGGCCCATGAAGGCATCTGGGTACCAAATTGCAAGTCTCTAAGTGTTATATTTCGAGGTTGGAATATGTGTAGTGCGCCCCCTGGTGGATCGATTTCAACCACAGCCTTTACAACACTTGACATGATGCCTACTTACCAAATGTTTGTTTGTTTGTTTGTTTATTGTTTGGGCGGGTTTATTGTCATATGAAAATCTCTTATAAACAAACCTTATTTTGAAGTGTTATATGTATGTGTGCGTGTAACATGTCTGTAAGTGTGTATCTTGTTATTGCATTCGATCGACAGAATTGAAAATGCAATTCCGTTAATTTGATCCCAACGGAAAATGGTGACCCAGCCGGCAATCGAACCCGGCACCTTACAATGTAAGATCAGGCGACCTAACCACTATGCCACCGGGCAGTGTAAATGAATTAGGGTTTTGTGCCAAAAAATGCTCGTTCTTGATACTTTCCCATCTGGTCGGTTGGTGGGTTGGGAAAGTAATTACCGGCATCTTAATCACACTTTAGATATGCTATATCTTTAGAAAGAAGAGAAGCGAAAACACGAAGGGAAAGTCGAATAAAAATATTCATTTCTTTGAGACTAGTCGTTCTTAAATCGTGAAAAAAGTAGATAAATTGTAAGAGCGAAAGAGCGATCGTCAGCTTTTGTTCGTCGCCAAGCAATATTAGTGAGTTACCAGACGATCGCTGCTTGGATGATTGGCCGGAGCTGCTACGCTGCATTGCTCGAAGATTGCATTCGGACGCCATGGTTTATTTGCTGAAACCGGCTGCTGCAGCTCTCGAGACTTGGGTACCTATCCACCTACTGGCTTCACTTGGATAATTCCTTTTTGACGACGTCGTTCATTGCGCGTTAAGAGGCAGCCCGACTCCTGCCCTCTCCCTACTCCCTCCCTCTCCTCCTCCATCGGAAGATTTAATTTCGGATCTGATTGTTTGCTGTCGTTCGCTGCCTCTGTCGATTTGATCTGGCGTCAGTTTTAGGCTATCTTGATACGTATTTTATACAATTTGTTATCGTGAGCACCTGGATCTAGAAACATACGATTAGAGAAGCAGGAAGGATGCTATAGGGAGGTCAAAATTTCGTCGGAATCGTTTTTATGTATTTTTCAATTAAATATAAATACCAATTTATATATTAGAATTTATATTTTAAACATATACTTACAGTTGTTCTTAAACTATAGACAAACAACATGTCTAAAATTACGTAAATATTAACTCATAATTTAATTTTTATACACGAATAAAGTTATAGAAATTTAAAATAAAATAAGTATAATACTGTACGTAATTATAGAAAAAATACGTATAGGGATGTAAACCATACAACCTAAATATAGTCCAATCAATAAACGCGCAAAGAAGGGTGTAAGGGACATGGTGGGGAACATAATTACTTCAGGATCTGTGCTAGGTGTATACTGGTATCCTAAGCTGGTATCCTTGACATGTCGTCCATGTACATATATCAATGCCTTTTATACGCCAAAGAGAATCTTTTAAATTGCGAGCTTCACTCCACTCGACATAGCCATAATACGCGACATAAAAACAATGTGTTATTGCCTAAAGTACGCTTGACTAAATATCAAAAAACATTTTTATATGTTAGTTTTAAATTGTTCAATGCTTTGCCGTCATCGACGAGAAGACTTGAGATGGCAGCATATAAAATCTGCTTGAAAAGTCAGTTAGTCAAACATGCCCTTTACAAACTGGACGACTTTTATGATATTGAGTTCACAATTGCTTGATTATAAATGGTCTTAAACCACTAGTTAATTATCGCGCGACTTATTCGTCGCAGCACAGGTTGACAGGGAAATTGGACTGTCTGATTGAATATCTTGGATTTTCAGCCTTTCAGTTTATCTTGGATTTTCTTGAGCGGTGTTGAAAAATGTTCGTGGCGCCGGAATGTCGTTTTCCAATGAAATACAGCTTTGATGTTGCCCGTTTATTGAGCCACTGACCGGTTACATACAGTTTTCCGATTACTTTAATACTAGTTCAATTTTTCACTAGGAACTATGTTACAATATTTGGGCTTATCGCGCGCCCTGCACGATCCTCGAACGCTCGTCGGGAACTCAAAATTCTAACTGACTCCATATTATTCCCCGTCGAAAATGGTAACACCCGCTCGCTTAATTTTGAAATATATGGAATCCATTCGCGACAGGGTGGGTCAACATATTTTCCTTATTTATACATTAATATTATTTAATTAAACATTTAGAGCTTATTACATAAGGCCGCATCCCTATAGTTTAAACAACAACATATTAAACCCTAGAGCCCCGATTGGCCGATATCGGCCAAAACACGATTCAGCATGACGGCCCCGTTTTAATTTTATTTTAATTTAATTTGTTTTGTTTTATTATGTTTTATTATGTTAATATGTTTTATTTTAATTATGGGTGCAGTGGTTTGGCAGTAATTAATATTTTGGTGAGACAGTGTCATAGATCAATTTTTTTACTAATTTTTACTAAAAAAAAATCGAACATCAACTTGTCAATCGGCTGAGGGGCCGAGGCCTGAAGGGTTAAAGATAAAATGTAATGTAAGGCTAAGAAAGTAATACACCTAAATTAGCTTACTATCTAGTAATACAGTAATTTCCAATTATTTATAGTCTAGTTTATTGCATTAACCTAAGGGTAAGTCGTGTTACATATATATAGCATCCAAAGCCGAGCAGAAAATATTATATAATTTTAGTATTATACTAAGTGAGTTTTTATTGCCATCCACCTCGTATATTATTGAAATGCTCAACTCAACGCCCCAACTCAACGACCGGCCGAGTTTTTTGCGGGTCGGAATGTAGGACTACTTTCAGTTTTCATAGAAATACATAATAACTCAAATCATTTAGCGACAATTTCGTGAGAATTGGCCGCCGCCTGCTATTCGTTTGGTTTTTTATTGGTACTTAAAGGCAGAGAGAGATCGCATTTCTGCTCTTTTCAGGAGACCCCTCGTCTTAATATTATTTCAACTAACATGGGACGGCAATAATTTATCCAATAAATAACCATATTATGACTATACTTTCGCACTAAGTTTTAGATTTTATTTATATTGTTTTTAATCAAGCATGTTTCAGAATTTCTCCTTTTCATTGTATTGATTGATTATTGAATATTTTGTAAATTTGACTATTTTTAAGTAATCACCTCTGATTACAATTATTTTTTTTTCTTTTAATTAATCAAAGCGGTTTTATCATCCGATAAATTATGATTGTAAAATGTGACATGTTCCTCAGTATTATGAAATGCTTTTATGGAATCAATAAATGATGATGATGATGAGTAGTTAGTATGTAAACATACTGAAGTTTACAGATCTACGAGGTGAGCGGTGGGCGGGGACGGGGGGAGCTGGGAGAACACATTTAATCTTCAAAATTAAGAACATTTCCTATAAGAGTGTTTAAGTTCATTTTTAATCCGCATTAACTTTTGCCTTCTAGCGCTGTATTTTTTTGTTTTTAGTAATATTTTAAAATATAAGTTATAGAAAATTACTTTACATTTTCTTAAAATGACTTACCTGGCTATATTCACTTTCTATTTTACTTGATAGCTTGCTTGCTAGTGCGATTTTCAATTCTTGATTACGCGCAAACTAGTCTCCAGACTCCTTTATAAATTAGTCAGAGCGCACAACCGATTGGCGTTGCTAAATTCCAGTAATCGTCCAGTAGCGGCGGGAGGCAATCCCCCAGGAGAAACCGACCCATTAGCTTTGAAGCCTGAGACGCGAGAGTCTGACCCGGGATAGCCATCCACACGAGGATGCCAGTTGGACCGATCCTAGAACAAAGTGGATCTTATGGCCCAAGCTCTACGAAACCATTCGCTACCAAGTACACTAATAACTACACTAGTTTAATTTTATTTATTTATTTATTTTCAGGAAAACCAACAGCTAATTATAATTTAACAAAGCCAGAGTAACATAACAGAGAGCCAATTAAAGGTTTTCACGTTTGAATAACGTTGTAGAAACATATGTGATCTTTCAATTAAAGATATCGATTAAAAATGCATCAAAAATTATTCATCAATTAACGCTAAAGAATTCAGTTCAGTCGCTGCCTAGCTGAGTTAACACTCGTACAGAATAGATCAAAGTCAAAGCGTTTAATCATGGCATTGAAATTGTCACTTGTTCGCCACAGAAATGCATTTTGCCTATAGTTGGTACCAGCATGAGGAACATGAAGAGCAGGGTTAAATCTATTGAGTTTGGAAGGAACACGGATATTAATTTTATTTAGTAAGTCAGGACAGTTAATATTATTGGAGGTAATTTTTAGCAAATAGGTTAAGTCCGCGGTTTCACGCCGCTTAATCAAGGGAAGGATATGAAATTTCTTGCCTAAATTGAAATAGTTAGATGAGCTGTATGGGATTTTCAGACGGAAGCAGAGATATTTCACGAACTTCATTTGAATGCGCTCGATTCTATTTATATATTTGTCATAACAAGGGTTCCATATCTGAGATGCATATTCCAAGATGCTTCTGACAAAAGTGCAGTAAAGAATCTTGAAAGTTTTAGCACGGTGAAAGCAAGCTGCACTCCTCATAACAAAACCTAAAGCTTTGGAAGCTTTAGAAACAATAGATTGAACGTGATTATCGAACAGAACAGAGAATCATGAATGACACCAAGATCTTTAACCACGCTGCACCTCTGCAAGGTATGAAACTTTAATGAGTATGAGGCTAGAGTAAATAGTTTTTTACCGGTGTAGGTGACAACGGTGCACTTGGATGGATTGAGGTCAATTTTATTAGAGAGACAGTAACTGTCCAATCTTGAAAGGTCCGCCTGAAGGTCGGAGACATCACCGAGCGATTTAATTATTTTGAAAATCTTCATGTCATCAGCAAAACATAGTAAGTGACTATTTAGAAAACAGCTAGCTATATCATTGATGAAAATTAAGAACAGCAATGAACCAAGTAGTGAGGCCTGCGGTACACCGCTAGGGATAGCAACCCAACTAGAAATATAGTTTTTGATGACGATAGCTTGGGAGCGATTATTGATATAGGAGGAGAACCATCGGAGGAGGTCCCCTTGTAAACCCATAAACTTAAGCTTGTTCAAGAGTAGTCTGTGGTCAATCCTGTCAAAGGCTTTACTGTAATCAGTGTAGACTACGTCTACTTGATAGCCGTGATCCATAGCTTCAGTCAAGAAGTTATGGATAAGATTGGACATCGTCGAGCGACCCCTGATAAAACCATGTTGCGACGGATTGATAGAGTTTTGGAGAGCGGCATATACTTGGTTATAGACGACTCGTTCGAATATTTTGGCAATAACGCATAATTTCGAAATGCGTCTATAATTAGTAATTTCTGTCTTCGAGCTCTTCTTATGTATGGGTGAAACAAAAGCCGACTTCCAGATACTGGGGAATTCGCAATTAGCTAAGGATTTGCGAAACAACAGGGATATTGGAACACAAACAGTTTTAGCGCAGCCAATTAGAAATATTGGACTGATATTATCAGGTCCAGCCGACTTGGAAGTGTCTAAATGAAGTAACATTTTTTCCACGTCGTGATCATTGACCTCTATGCTACAGATATCATTTGCCTGGGAAGGAATAACGTCATTGAAGTCGGGTGGTGCCAAATCAGTAGGCTGCATATCCGGTACCAAAAATGTAGAAGAGAAGTACTGGGAAAAGGCTTCACACACGGAATCTCCAGTGGTCGCAATCAAGTCAAGGTATTTGAGAGGTGTCGGAATGCTATTGGACTTAGAGAGATTATTTATAAAGGACCAGAAGTTTTTTGGATGTTTTTCGATACCATCTTCTATAGATGTGATGTATGATTTGAAACACTGACTCTCTAATAAATGAACCCTATCCCGTAATAATTTAAAGGTTTCTTGATCCGTTTTCATATCATATGTTTTGATTTTTACGCATAATCAAGAGTTAAAAATGTACACAAAAAAGCAAGCAAGCGAGCAAAACAGAATACCAATACGGCTTAACCCTTGGAGTAAATGGGTATTTTCATGGAATCATCTGTCACTTTTGCAGGATTTTCGGCGACATCGACGGCGCTCGACTTCAAGGACTATAACTACGAAACTACTACACCAATCATAAAAAGAACAACTGCACAATGATGGCATTGAAATTTCGAATATAGAATATTGAAATATCATTTTGTAAAACAATTGGATAATTATGAATAAATATGAGAACTTCAAAGAAGTGAAAAAAACTCGCCATTTCTGCCGTATAATTGTGTTACGAGAAAATACGGAAGTCTATTGAGAAATTGTAAATACTTACGTCATCTGTATTATATTCTTTATCAAAACTATTATTTCGTTTTACTTATTAGCATACAAAAATATTTAGATATTAGCTCATGAAAACCACGAAAATTTTTGATGAATCATCGAGTATTTTTTTTTATGTATGTTTTATTTATGAATGATTAGAGGCTCTTTTTATTTGAAATTGTGTTGAAATCAGTCGACTACTATATCATACTATGCTATAAATAGAACAAAAACCTCCAGTTTGTTTTATAGATATAGAAAACTAAATATGTTTCAAATCTGTCCTCAAAAAAGCAGTACTATTTTTGAACCGTCATAATTCCGAAGTCTTTAATAGTTTTTGAAATTTATTGAAATATTGGCGCTTGTTATATGTCCAATAAGTAATTATTATACTCTAAACAGTCACGTTTCATAGTAAAAATAATAATAAATAATACTGGAAGTTTGCAATAATTCCCATACAAAAAGCTGAAAGCCGCTAGTGATGGGCAACACATTTGATAATATCGATAAAATTTGCAGTGGTTGTAATAACATAATTTGTTACGCAATCTTTGCAGAATATAAATTCTTTCATTATTTTACGTATAAACTTAATAAAAAAAAAAAATTGTTACAAAAATACAAAAAAAAAATATTTACCAAAAAATCATACGAAGAAATAAACACGATTTTCCCACAAATCAAACATATTTTTTTTTGTTATGACTTACAACTGATTCGAAAATGGCCACTCTGAGAAGAATCAGTAAGCAAATCAAGAGGAAACCTATTTTTAATGTTAGGTATACAAAACAATTACATAATATACCTACCAAAGATAATACAGTACAATTTTTAGCCAACAGACTTTTTACAACCACTATCATTTTTTTCATCGTTAGGTATAAAAATATATATGTGTGAAACTAAAATAAGATAATGATAGATTCATTAATTCATTCATTCATAATCGGTCTTAGATTCATTCATTCATTCATTCATAATCGGTCTTAGATTCAGCTGCTTTATCTTCGGTAGTTAGTTTTAGTGCGAAAAGTGACAACCGTTCATTTTACATTCGACGCGCAGAAAGTCGTCCGTGTGAAATGTATCACAAAATGTATCACATGTATCACTGAAACAAATGTATCACAAAATATATGTGTGAAACCTAAAATAAGATAATCATTGAACATAATAATTTAGACAATTACCACATTAGTTCTACTTCGCTAACAAATTTTGTAAGTTGTACATATAAAGTAGATCGAAGCTAACATAGCTCGTAAGTTGTACATATAATCTAGATCGTAAGAACATAGTAAAAATCAAACTAACACGCGAATAACCTGCGGGACTACAATAGTTCTGCGGGACTACAATAGTACAGGACTTTAGTTTACGAAGAAACGCAATCAATCGAGCCATTATAAAGATAATACATTGCATTTTAGAAAATAAAAGGTAGAGGTGGAGGTACTCGATGGGACGGTCCTGGCTGTGGCGAGCGAGATCTCGACCGCGGAGATGACGTCTAAAAGATACAAGAATTCCGTGAATCTCCAAAATCAATTTGCCAAACTATATTTATTATATATACAAACCGTTCTAAGCTGCGACGACAACAGACGGGACAGTCCAGGCGACCATGGCGGAGACGTCTAGAAGATACAAGAAGTCCGTTAGTTGTATGTAATAAAATCTTCAAATCAATTTCTTTATAATACTTTGATACCTCTCTAACGACAGCAGCGAGTAAGGATCGGGCGGCGGCGGTGAGTGGTGGAGATCTGGGTGGGCATCCGACAGGTTGCTGAAATTTAGAAAAAAAACACAAAAGAGCAGAATATGAAATGAACGATCGACGATTCTGTCGAACTTATAGCCGTCGGAATAAGGTTGAACGCATTTCAAGCGGTCTTAGATTCAGCTGCTTTATCTTCGGTAGTTAGTTTTAGTGCGGAAAAGTGACAACGTTCATTTTACATTCGACGCGCAGAAAGTCGTCCGTGTGAAATGTATCACAAAATGTATCACATGTATCACTGAAACAAATGTATCACAAAATATATGTGTGAAACTAAAATAAGATAATCATTGAACATAATAATTTAGGACCAATTACCACATTAGTTCTACTTCGCTAACAAATTTTGTAAGTTGTACATATAAAGTAGATCGAAGCTAACATAGCTCGTAAGTTGTACATATAATCTAGATCGTAAGAACATAGTAAAATCAAACTAACACGCGAATAACCTGCGGGACTACAATAGTTCTGCGGGACTACAATAGTACAGGACTTTAGTTTACGAAGAAACGCAATCAATCGAGCATTATAAAGATAATACATTGCATTTTAGAAAATAAAAGGTAGAGGTGGAGGTACTCGATGGGACGGTCCTGGCTGTGGCGAGCGAGATCTCGACCGCGGAGATGACGTCTAAAAGATACAAGAATTCCGTGAATCTCCAAAATCAATTTGCCAAACTATATTTATTATATATACAAACCGTTCTAAGCTGCGACGACAACAGACGGGACAGTCCAGGCGACCATGGCGGAGACGTCTAGAAGATACAAGAATTCCGTTAGTTGTATGTAATAAAATCTTCAAATCAATTTCTTTATAATACTTTGATACCTCTCTAACGACAGCAGCGAGTAAGGGATCGGGCGGCGGCGGTGAGTGGTGGAGATCTGGGTGGGCATCCGACAGGTCGCTGAAATTTAGAAAAAAAACACAAAAGAGCAGAATATGAAATGAACGATCGACGATTCTGTCGAACTTATAGCCGTCGGAATAAGGTTGAACGCATTTCAAGCGGTCTTAGATTCAGCTGCTTTATCTTCGGTAGTTAGTTTTAGTGCGGAAAAGTGACAACCGTTCATTTTACATTCGACGCGCAGAAAGTCGTCCGTGTGAAATGTATCACAAAATGTATCACATGTATCACTGAAACAAATGTATCACAAAATATATGTGTGAAACTAAAATAAGATAATCATTGAACATAATAATTTAGACAATTACCACATTA
Organism: Micropterix aruncella; assembly: GCA_944548615.1. Classification (NCBI taxonomy): domain Eukaryota; kingdom Metazoa; phylum Arthropoda; class Insecta; order Lepidoptera; family Micropterigidae; genus Micropterix; species Micropterix aruncella. The sequence goes on from OX155953.1 coordinate 18,312,809, forward strand.
GTTCTACTTCGCTAACAAATTTTGTAAGTTGTACATATAAAGTAGATCGAAGCTAACATAGCTCGTAAGTTGTACATATAATCTAGATCGTAAGAACATAGTAAAATCAAACTAACACGCGAATAACCTGCGGGACTACAATAGTTCTGCGGGACTACAATAGTACAGGACTTTAGTTTACGAAGAAACGCAATCAATCGAGCCATTATAAAGATAATACATTGCATTTTAGAAAATAAAAGGTAGAGGTGGAGGTACTCGATGGGACGGTCCTGGCTGTGGCGAGCGAGATCTCGACCGCGGAGATGACGTCTAAAAGATACAAGAATTCCGTGAATCTCCAAAATCAATTTGCCAAACTATATTTATTATATATACAAACCGTTCTAAGCTGCGACGACAACAGACGGGACAGTCCAGGTGACCATGGCGGAGACGTCTAGAAGATACAAGAATTCCGTTAGTTGTATGTAATAAAATCTTCAAATCAATTTCTTTATAATACTTTGATACCTCTCTAACGACAGCAGCGAGTAAGGGATCGGGCGGCGGCGGTGAGTGGTGGAGACCTGGGTGGGCATCCGACAGGTTGCTGAAGTTTAGAAAAAAAACACAAAAAATTAATAATAAATCTATGATAATAAAATCATACAGAAGTCTGAAGAGTAGTCGACAATGGAAAAGCCCTCGATTCAGTCAAGACATCTTGCGCGTACTATTCAAAATGTATGGATAAAGTTAGCACAAAGAACAACCTAAATGAAGAAAAAAGAATTACACTCATACAGTAGAATCCGAATATAACGACTTCGTTTATAACGGCTAACCGGTTTTAGCGACGAAAATGCAAACTGAAGTTAGGTTTCATATCCACTCCACAGGGCACTGCATATGTTGTGCAACGGGCGCAACAACGCCAGTAATAAATATTTATATGCATAGAATGTAGGTACATTATGTACAGTATCTCGGATCAAACAGTAATACATACATTACCTATGTATTTATGTATGATATGTGCAATGTTCAGGAGCACGCAGGCGCACAGAGACTCCGCTCGACAACAGACCACGAGAAATCTTGTTCGACCCGCTGCGCGGGAAGAACAGAATAGACATTTAGAAAATAAGATTTATTGTATTTTATGTACGTAGGTTATATTTTACTGTAAAATAAAGATTGATGTATTATTGTGTTTGTACCTAGGTTAATTACTTATATACTTGTTATGTCTGATTCTATTGTAAAATTGTATTTGTTATGCACCTTGTACCTAGGCTAAGATTTCATGTATGTAAATTTATAGTGTGTCACTCAAAAAGATTATCGAAAAATAATATGCCGTGTTGGCACTTGTGGTAAAAGAGAAAGACTGAGGCGTATCGAGGCTTGCAGCAGGTGTCGTGGCCGCCCGTTACAGGGCAAGCGGCGACAAAGCGGTGGACCTCTTTTTACAGTCCTGGGTCCACACAGCGCTAGGTCGGTCCGCGCCACAGGGCACTGCATATGTTGTGCAACGGGCGCAACAACGCCAGTAATAAATATTTATATGCATAGAATGTAGGTACATTATGTACAGTATCTCGGATCAAACAGTAATACATACATTACCTATGTATTTATGTATGATATGTGCAATGTTCAGGAGCACGCAGGCGCACAGAGACGCCGCTCGACAACAGACCACGAGAGATGTTATGTATATTCAATGGCAATTTTGAATAATTTAATCAGCCATATGTTTATTTGTTTATATGATAAAATTGTAATTCACTTACATTCGCCTTTCAGTGCCAGATGGACTCAACCAGTACATCTCTAAAAGCGGCGACAGATCTCCAAAGCCGATGTACTGGTCTCCGTCTTCCGCTTCCTCGTATGTCTCCACCATCAGTTCTTCCACGGGCCCCATACTTCCATCGCTGCTCTCATCCTCAGAAGACTGCTCCTCCACCAGGTCTAGGATTCTGTCCCGTCGCGATGATGCCATCTAATTGATGAAACGATAACGAAATTTATTGAAAAATAACAAAATTGAATTCGAAAACTTTCTAACTGTTTTTTTTCACTAAATATGCAGTTATGTCAAAAAAGTTATATATACTTTTCTACTTTATTTTATATATTCTATAATTCCCGATATAAAGAAATCCAACTGTTATGAAATTACGAAATTTTATCGAAAAAAACTGAGGTTATGTTTTTATCGTATAAAATATCGATTTTTTTATAGAATCCTCTTTTACCCACCCGCAAAAAATGATAAAAAACACGAATTTTAGTATTTTTAGCGGGAATCTTCGAATGCTGAAAAACCTGGCTTTCGAGAAATCAACCATTATCAAAAAAATATTACTTATTGCATAAGTTATATACGGGGAAAACATAATCACATATATTTCCGCGCGATATATCCAAACATTTCTGAGATATCTAGAGAGATTATGCGAGAATCACAAAAAAACATTTATGAAAATTGTAATGGCGGATATTAGGATTTGCGACGCGACATTGAAAGACCCGAAATACTTCATATACACGATAAATGGTACATCTAATCAGTTTAGGGGGACTATATGATGTTGTAGAAATGTTTTTACTTACGATTCGTTCAAAAACATGCCGAAATCCACTCGAAAACCGTTTTTAAAATGCCGACACACGCAAGTCGTATTTGACGTTTCGAGTTGCCGCGTTCGAAGTGGTGCGTTCGACTTCGCGCGTTCCGTAATAATACTTCACATGGACTACGCAGTTACTGCGGCGCATGATAACAGAGAGAATTTAATTCTGTACCCGATCTGCCATACGCATGAAAGAGACAAAATGCTTTCGATGGTAAACAAAGCGTTCGAAAGCGCGCGCGCCGAGTGGAACCAAATTCGGTCGTATCAGATTCAAGGGATAAAAGTGTCAGAACCAAATTTGGTCGTATCATACTCAAAGGGTTAATGTCGGCGCCGCGCTGCAAACTGTTATTCATTACAAGCAATAATTCCACTTTTACACATAACCAAACCGAAGAATCAACTATATGAATCCACTTTCTTAGTAGAATCTACTTTCTAAATTTCCATTATTCTGAAAATAAAGTGGGACACGATGCATCGATTAGTGTCCTTCGGCACTATAATTGGTGATTACTTTTGGTAAAAAACCTTGGTAACAGCGACATTCCAAAATATTTCATTTAGCCTTTATCAATCAGTCATTTAGGGTGATGGAATCTATCTTGATACCGTTTTTAACTGTCTGTGCATTTCCAAGTCCTCTTTTTTTGGAGTTTCTGCTTGAAGAACATCAGGGAGGTGTTGTGATGCTTTGTTCTATACTGTGAGTACCTAGTATTCGAGCTAATGTCGTCATCCGCCATTCCCACATTCTTACTTTTTTTAGAAGTTCCCCATAAAAATATGTAAATATTATCAAAGGGGTAGCTTTCTGTGCCGACTACTCCTTACTAATGTAGCAGATAATGCAGTAGATATATTATAATATGGTCAAAATGGCCACTAAAGTTGCACTGAAAGTCACCCTATCATAATCTTCAGCAGGTAAGCCTTAGACTTGGCTGGATTTTATACAAAGCTGTATTTAAAAAATAGGTATTAAATAAAAAATAAAAAAAGTGGTATTTTCTGTGATCCATGGTGTTTGGTATATGCTAAATTCATTACATGCTATTAGGTAAATGCATTAATATTCGATATCGTTCAACTGACGCGACATCATGAAGAGTATCACTCGAAGTCGACAGCATCAGCTTAGATACGAATCACTTTACCAAGATTTCGAATCACTTCAAGTGCTGAAACTTTTTAATCCCCACTAAACCCAGCTCGAATAAAATTAAAAGGGCCCAAACCTAAATGCTACCTCAAAACAAGTTCGCCTTAATTACTTAGACGGGGTGGAGATAAAATAGTCAATTAACTTTAGCAATGTCTGCGTTTGCTTAATGGGACATTTTATTAGCGGCTCAAGTGCCTCTTCTTTAATTGGTGTTTGAACACGATCAACTTGATTACTTTCCAATTTAATCGCCACTAAATCAAACCTATTTTCATTAACTTTCTACTGGTACATTTTAGAGTCTACTTCCGTAATTGAGACATAACGCTTGATACCATTTCAGTACACCGTAAAATGCTTAGTGGACTAAGTCCTACATAATTGCGTTATTCGAACGAAGGTAAATTAATTGGAGTAATTATTCAGTGAGATTATTTACAGGTGTTTAATTATATTCCTGGTAATTGATGCGGATTTCTTTCTAAGGAGTAAAATCCGTATCGATAATGAAGACATGGCTAAGAGAGCAATAAAGAGAATGAGCTGTTTTGTAGAAATATCTATGCTTTAGTTCCGATATGCCCTTCAACTGGGCGGCATCCTATAAGATAATTTCAAGATATAAGTGCGTGCCAATAGCACTGAAAGAAGAAGAAAGAAGAGAGAGAGAGAGAGAGAGAGAGAGGGGGGGAGAGAGAGAGAAATAGAGAGAGAGAGAGAACAAGAGAGATTAGTGGTAGAGGATAAACTAATAGCTTTTTAGAATTACGCCAACCTTCTAGCAATGAATCAATATGGATTTAATAAGACAACATGCACTACAGATGTAATTAACGATGGTTAACGAAGGAATAATTAGCAAGACAATTAGATACCGGTAAGAAAATGTTTATTTTCCTTTTAGATTTTTCCAAAGCTGATGCTCTAAAAAGACTACATTATTTCGGGATCGAAGAAAATCACTCGATTGGCTTGCAAGTAAAAATAAAACTAGAAAATACAAGGGAAATGACGCCTCATTCGACCTAGTTGGTGAGATTCGTTTCTTTATATATCCCTACACTCCAGCCCCTCTGAGGGGGGAGGTCACCCCTAAATCGAAATATTGGGCGGATTCAACAGATCCACATTTTTACTGCCAAAAACGGTTATGTTCAAAGTTTCATTGGTTAGAGATTTTTCAAATATTTTTTTCATCGGTTAGAGAACAAGTTTCACAAATATATCAGTGTGTGTGTGTGTATGATATATGTGTCATATATGTGTGTGTGTATGTGTGAATTGTGTGTAAAATATATTTAGATTTTGACATTCTTAACACATTTTTTTTAATTTTGAAGATTATTTTTTTATACGAAATTATTATCAATTAAAACGGAGTTGAAAATCATCTAAAACTTTCTTTGATTTAGGTCTTTGTTACTGAAAAAAATAACACTGAATATCCGGAAGGTGGATATAAAAAAGATTTACAACTCAATATTATAACAATAATAATAATAATAAAATAATAAAAGCCTTTATTCGCTGACCGTACTGTACAATTTTGCCGTATGTGATAAAACAATATATTTTATTAATTTTTCATAATCATATTCTTCAGCAGCCAGTTTTTTGATCAGGTTGTCCTTCGACATAGGCCTCCCCCATTTTCTTCCATTCATTTCTGACCAGAGCTAACCTTCTCCATCCTATCGGTAAGTCATCTTCCCATCTTTTAATTTGACGTCCTTTTTGTCTTTTCCCATTTCTAGGATACCATTCCATTACATCCTTCGTCTATTTTGCTCTGTTGGCTCTCATGATGTGACCAATCCAGTTCCATTTGAGTTTTCTAATTTTGTTCAAAACATCGCTCACCTTTGTTATTTTCCTTAGCTTTGAGGTCGTCCACCTGTCCTGTAGCCTTATGTTCAGCGTGCTTCGCTCCATGTTTCGTTGGCATACTATTAGTTTTTGTTCAACTCAATAACCAAGGTTTAAATAAAAAACGCTGATAAGTTTTAACTTTCAACGATTTTTATGTGGAATTATCACCGGTAATCCTAATATTCAAAATCGTGTATTTTTAAGGAAAAAAAAGATATGTTCTTGTTCAGTTTGTTGTAAAGAATCCGCACTTAAGAAATATGCCCGAATGCTATTCACATACTTTATATTTACAAGCAGAAATCCTACACCGTATATTTGTCGTTTATAATTAAATTATAATCATCCTTTGGCACTTAAATGAAACCATCTTTAAAACAATACAAAGACAGCCGAAAGTTAACGCCTAAATCATTTTATATTATACGACCCTTAGTTTGTTAATATTGGAAGTAAGTAAAAATCAACCTTAGTTTTTATGTAAAAATCACCCATATTTCCTTCCACCCATGTCACCTGGCGGCGAACGTACAGCGAAACTCCCTGTCCGCTCCCACCTTCGGCTTCTCTCTCCTCCGACATCGACTACCAAGATAAAGGCCACTACCTCTCTCAAACAGTTTAAAAAACATTTTGTAATCAATTGTAAAAGTTTCCCGCATTCATTTAAATTACAATAATAATTATTTGAAACCTGCAGCCAATTTCTTAGTTTTTCGTACTGTAATGCACAATTTTAATATGAATGGCCCCTCAAATGAATGGCGATTAGCTCGGGTTGCCTACGGCAAAATGTATATAAATTTATATTTACATTTAAATTTACATTTACATAGAGCGGGGTTTACTATAGAGCTATAGCATTACTATAGAGCGGATTACTATAAAGCGGCGCACATTTACATTTATATTTATATTTATATAAATTTATATACATTTTGTATACATTTTGCCAAGGCATCCCTTAAGGGACGCCTCACATTTGAGGGGTTAAAATTTTTCCTAATAGAAAAATAAACTAAATCTGAAGTGATAACCTTTTGGTAATTTGCATTTTTCTTGTAGTCTATCATGGCAAACACATTGAAGCTATATTGGTAATATGTACCGAGTACATGATAAAAATGTGATGACGCGATATTTTTTTTAATATATATTTTTCAATGTAATCTATCAAAAAACCAAAAAGTGTCACAGCGTTTTCAGAAGAATGGTATGTACGCCAAAATAATTGTCGCCCAAATGTATGCCTAAATAATCAGCGATTTCATCACGTCTACCAAGCCATCGCAGTCTTAGCACATTTTTGGCTTTTTATACTTTTATTTTTGGCTGTTTATTTTGGTGTTGAAAGAATAAAAAAGGACATATTTTTCACATTTTTTCATTCTTAAGTCAGCTTACTCTTGGTTGATTCGCTTAAAAGAAGTTTAACATTTCCATTGCTCGTAATATTAAGCGTATAAAGAATTATTTTCGCTGACAGCCTTCTGAAACCGCCCATGACAAATAATATACATTTTGGTGTTTTGAAAAATCCATATTGAAAATATTTTTTTTAAATATCGCACAATCGCTTTTTAATTATTTATTTGGTACGTATTACCAATATAGATAGTTTCGAGTTGTTTGCCCCGATAAATAGAATGTTCAAATTACAAAAGTGGATGAATTCAGATTTTAGTTATTTTTGTATAGAAAAAAAACTAAATATTAAAATTTCGCATTATAGTACGAAAGAATAAGAAATTTGCTACAACATTAATATTTTTATTATTATTTAAATGCACGCGGGACTCAATTAGAATTAATTGCGAAATCTCAATTTTCCACTGTTTGAGAGAGACAGTCGCCTTAAATCATGGTTCCTCGTACAATTCGCTCCGGGACATATCGTCTCGGATTGTTCCCGTTCACGAAAGCTCGACAAAGGCATTGAACCCATGGAATTTGCGAGTCAATCCTCGATTATGAAATACCATCGTTCTCTGCCCTTTCATAGACGGCATAATCACGGTTATTGGGTTTCCACTGGATTGACTTTCAGGGCGTCGCAACGCAATAATTAATCAAGTGGGGTAGAGTCCCGACGAGCTACGCAACAACGCGTCCGGCGCGGCCACGTATATTTCGTCTCGCCAGCTCGGTTGCTCTGCATTTCTAAACTTGCGTATCATTTTATTAAAAGCTTTTATTTACTTTGCAATGGTTTTCAGTATGTGTGTTTAGGTCAAAATTTGCAAGCAGAATTAGAATCACTTCCTCTTATCATATTAAGTTGAAATTTTACATGTTGGTTCAGTTTTGATGACAATATATTTTTATGGTGAGCATGCATCTGCATCCAGGATTACCTCCCGACGAGGGGACTCCTCAACGGTCAGCAGCACAAAAACGAAATTTTGTATACGGATTCAAATATGATTACCCGTTCTAAGTTTCACCGCGACAGGGCCGCTGCACCCAGATTTGGATTCTAACCAGGGGACTCCTCAAAGGTCAACAGTAAAAAACACAACATTCTGTATAGCACTCAATGAGACAGAGCATTTTAATAAAAGCTTGTTTTTAGAAACGCGTTTTTACTAATAATTTATATTATTTCCAGTTTCGTCCAAATTTTCCATACCGCGTATTCCCGCAAGAAATTCTTCTCTATTGTAGGCTGTGTGTAGCGAAATAATTATCAGTTCTTCATTCTTGCAATACTAACATCGCATTGCCGTTTATTCTAGCCTTCGGCAACGACTTGCTAGTACTTTTACCTATTTTTCGTTATTAGCATTATGCAGACTTATTTTATACCCGTAAATTATTATAACAATCTGCTACAAGACTTGAAAGATATAAATAATTACGTTGAATTATGAAACCGAACGAACAATATTTGTTATCTAGAAGTTTGTACAATTTGAGTGAGTATCAACTTAGGGATTAGTGGTATATTATTTAATTGTTTATTTTATATCTGTATTTTCTACACCCTAAACGGGTTTCTTTTAAATAAATATGACTTAGTTTGAATTGATTTGATGTCAATATCACCCGGTGTTGCGAAAGTGGCCTGGCCTTCATGGCGGGTTCATGGCGATCGGTGGTACGGCATTGAAGTTGATGTGGTGCAGCATCATCTTGTGGCGGGTTACAACAAAGTGGATAGCGCGAAAATATTATCTGTTCTCAAATACCTATAAATACCAATTTTTATGAAGGTATAGAAGTTGATGTACTGCAGCGTCATCTAGTGTCGAGTTACAATAAAGCGGATAGCATAAAAATATATTCCATGAAAAAATACATAGGTATATTTACCACTTTCATTGTGATCGGTCAAACGGTGTCGAAGTATATTAAATTGAGACAAACATAACGAAATCGATTTTCACACGACTACCCAACTAAAAATGAGTGTAATTCAAGGGTCCTCCTCTATGTATGTTTTCCGTTTTTTTATTCCACCATAACTTCTAAACCCTTGAACCGATTTCAAAGTTTGTGGTGCTGTTAGAATCATTATATCATCCTGAACATTAAAGTGTACCTTTACTGTCCAAACATCAAGTAAGCAGTTGTCTAAATGTCTAAATGTACAAATGTTCAGATGTCAATAAATTTGCATAAATATATGGTGTTCAGTGTCAAATCAAAGGTGTGGTTGAGTATATCCAGGAAATATACATCGATCTCTATCAATAACTGCATAAACCATATATTTATTTAAAAATACCGTAATAAAAATATTAACAAATACAATTATTCACCTTCTGTAACGGCAGTACTGTTTTTTCATTCTTTTTATTATATTTACTTGTTATTTCTACTCGTATATAAACTTTCTTCTCATTATGTATAATTTATATAAGACAACTTTAGTTTTAATAATTACAAAAAGTCACTTTCTACCTAATAGTGATAAATTAACCGTTACATCACGTGAGCCATAAAAGGATCCTTTTCTGGACTTAATAAAAAGCATCTTAGCTTTGCTCAATCGAGCGCGTATTGTGTTATGTAACGCCAGTAAACGCTACATTGAGTCAGCGAGGGGCGTCCCTTCCTCTTTAGATCTCACCCGAGTTATGATTTTATTACGTACAATAACTAAGGGGAGTGATGTGAAACAAAGCCGTTCATGTAAAAACAACTCGCTTCAGATCGACAATGCAATTTTCTCCAGAACGGCGGAGAAAACAAAACAGAGATACGTTCCTCTAGCTTTAGATTATTTATGAGAACGACGCGTTCGCCCCGGGTCTCCACGGGGGTGTTGCGTCTTAATGTGATGAATTTTATGAGCTTGTTTCTGTTATTGCTGAAGCGGCTAATTCGTAATAGCGTAACTGGCGACGCTGTGTCTCATCGATAATAATATAAGTGAATAGTGCAAGTGGCATGCTCACACCTACCAAAATGTATGCGTAAAGTAGAGATTTACTTTTTTTTTCAAGTGGTCATTCCGAACTATCCGTTTTAGGATAAGGGACAACCCGACTTTAAAACAGATCACTGGACTAGTATACAGACTGGTAGAAATATAGATAGGTGTATTTGGATCGAAGTTCAAACACGCCAAGGCACTGGGAATGACTGACTACCTTTCATAAAGAAATTCATACTATAGAAACTTGAGCCAGATAAATCAACGGAAAATGCTTCCGCCACAGTCAATCAAGCAGCTTTCAAAGACCTATACAGCTATGATTTTAAGTAGAATCTTGTTTAGGAACGGCTAAATAACCTAAATCAATTGTCAAAAGAGAACAACGTTTGTATACATTTTTTGGGCTAGAATATAGACTCGATTTTGATGTATGTGTAAGGTTGCTATGTCTAAAATATGGCAACCCTGCTCAAGAAGCGTGAAAAACCTCGGTTTTTGGATCATAGAACTCGTACATGTTAAGAGTGTTATTTTTAAGTTACTCATTAAATTAATCGTAGTTTTTTTTTCATATAATACAACTTTTTATTTATTTCCATACAACTTTAAGAAACAAAGCAGAATCTTTCTAAAGTTTCAAAATTCTACTAGCTGTATTTCTTTAAATAAAACATTTTCGCCAAGTAAACTTTCTTTATGACTTCTGATGTTACTGAGATGTCATCGAAGTAAGAGAATACAGCTTCCTTGCAATTTCTTTGCTACTATTCTGTCCAATGTTGCGGAGTCTGTCCAATGTTGCAGAGTCTGAGACAACACCATTAAAATTCATATAATAACCATAGAATAGTGTGTTGACGGTTTTATTTTAGATATCTGCATATTCTACTATTATTAATTTTCATTTATTTTTTATTATATTTATTTAGGTTAAGTAACATCATGAACTTTTAATTAGCTACAGAATTATAACTTACGCCTTGAAAAATAATTTGACACACACTTTGTTAGGGTATAATGTTATTATTTAGGCGTTGTATTATTACTAATATTAGGTAAAACATATTATATATAATATTAGTAGTAATATTGTAACGCCCATAACATATAGACGAAGTATAAATTAAATTTATAAATATTTACGTATATGAACAGGGATATGAATACAGGGTAAGTTTTAATTAAACGGCAGCCTTCAAGGGAGTGAATCAGTATGAGCAAGTAAGCAAATTTTAATTAAAAAAAATAAAATAACAAAACAAAAATGTTTTTTTTGGAAAAAAATGTTTTTTTTTTAAGTTTTAAAACTTGACTGTTAATAAGCGTTTGAGCGCTCTGCGCTATCTAGCGGTAGATAAAGTATCGTTAATAAACATTAATATTGAAATTTTACTTAGCGCTAGATAGCAAATCGTGCTCAACGCCTTTTTAACTATTTTTCAAATAATAAAAATTTTGAAATATCTCTTTATCAGATTTTAAAAAATGTTTTCTTATATTTTTTTTATTAAAAGTTGCTTATTTGCTCGTACTGGTTCACCCCCTTTAAAATGTCGATTAATTAATCTGCATCCTTGCATACATGTCTCTGTAATCTCTGTCTCCTTGCATACATACACGCTGTATTTTAATTAGAACTCTCACTGTATATTATAACAGAGAAATTGATGATACATATTTTAAATGTAGAGAAATTGATGATACATATTCTCGATGTAGAGAAATTGATGGTACATATTCTCAATGTAGAGAAATTGATGATACATATTCTCGATGTAGAGAAATTGATTATACATGTTCTCGATGTAGAGAAATTGATGACACGTATTCTCGATGTAGATAAATTGATGATACATATTCTCGATGTAGAGAAATTGATGTTACATATTCTCGATGTAGAGAAATTGATGATACATATTCTCTATGTAGAGAAATTGATGATACATATTCTCGATGTAGAGAAATTGATGATACATATTCTCGATTTAGAGAAATTGATGATACATATTTTCGATGTAGAGAAATTGATGATACATATTCTCGATGTAGAGAAATTAATTATACATATTCTCGATGTACAGAAATTGATGACACGTATTCTCGATGTAGATAAATTGATGATACATATTCTCGATGTAGAGAAATTGATGTTACATATTCTCGATGTAGAGAAATTGATGATACATATTCTCTATGTAGAGAAATTGATGATACATATTCTCGATGTAGAGAAATTGATTATACATATATTGATGTATATTCCCGATGTCTGTTTCTTTTACAGGTGTTTGGTTAAACGCTCGCATTAAATATTAGCTGAATCAAGGATTCTACGATGGATAACCAACTGTAAGGACGCAATTTTGATCTCTATTATTTCACATAGCTGACTAAATATGATTTGATAAAAGTAGTTCTCATTAGCGAAAAATAGTTTCTCTGCAAATTTAATATGTGTATGTATATAGCGGATCCGAGCAGGGCCGGCAACAGGGACTTCTTAATTAAAACATTACTCCCTCGGGGCCGCCGATGGCGCATGAGAATTTAAACACCGTAATAATGGAGCTGCAACATCTGCGCCAGTGGCCGCTACTGCTGCCGCTACTAAAGCGAGAGCCGCTGCGTTGCTCACAATCACTGCATCGATTCCAGCAGATTACGCGCAATTTAAATTTACCGTAATGCCACGCTACCCTTTTTATCTTTGTAGCTTTACAGTATTCATGAGGTAATCGGAAAATTCAGGCAAATATACATTTTGTTAATTGTATGCCTTAAAAATCAGTAAGAAATATAATAGTTATAAGCAAGTTTAATAATTATAAATAACAAACTAAGATGGCAAGAATATACAGATATTTAGCATCTAAAATTCGTAAACTAGGATATACCTTCAAAGAGGTAAGAAATGTTTTAGACCTGAGAACACTTAAAAGCGTCTACGTATTATGCATATCTTGAGCTACGGGATGATAGGGTGGGGCGGTTTTCCTAAGACCATTCTTTACCCCCTAGATACTGTACAAAAGTCGATTTTGAAGATTCGGAAGATCTTTTCTAGAAGTATAATATATTGGATACCAGGCAACTATATTTAAAAGCCCCACTCTCCTATACTAAGTTTTATCAAAAAACATTTTTTTTCGCAAAGTACCACAAAAACGAGGTTTCTCAATGACCTTAATATGATAGTACTCAGAGGGAATACTATTTCTGTTCAACGATCATTCATTGCCCCAAGGTTTTTCAATGCTCTTCCTGGTGATAAAAAATTGACGCAAATTAAGACCCACTTTAAAAGGCTGCTTAAAAATTGACTTGTAAAAGAGGGAGGCATTTTTTAATTTTGATTTGAATTCTTTCGCGCATATTTTTATTTTCCACTCCTAATTTTAAGTATTCAGTAGTTTTTAATGTAGTTTTAGTTGCATGTTTGTATTTGTAATGTAGTTGCATGTTTATTATTTTGTGATCAAACACTATCCGAAAGAGGGATGACTAAAAGATTTAAAAATATTGGACATTATATACTAATATACTAATCTGAACATAAATATATATAGAATTTTCGGTTATTATATATTTTATATTATATTATAATTCCTTTACTGATTCTTTTATATTTAATGTCTTTTCTTATTTATTTCTTTTTAAATTTTTACATTGTATTAAAGGATAGTTTGTTTTATTTTAATAATTCTTTATCTTAGTTACTAGCAAAATGCATTTTTTTTTATTTTGAGCTGAATTCTTTCGCGGACATTCTTATTTTCCACTACTAATTTTAGGTCCTTAAATAGTTCTTAATGTAATTGTTGCATGTTTTTTCTTTTGCGATCAAACAATTATTTAAATATTTAAATATTTTTTTTTTTTATAAACACAGTATTGAGAAAGCACGCACAAAATCAAACGTTCTCTTTAGAATAGGCCTAGCCTAGTTAGGTGACGTTGCCACTAGACTATGCAATGTATTAATTTTCTGTTATTTATTCAATGTTTAAAATATTTTTGTGCATAGTTCCTAAGGTAAAATAGTTTGAAATTGTTTTTGTATTACTTAATAAATAAGTAATAATTAATAAGCAGAGTTGTACAGAAACCTTTCATGTACGTGTTACACAGAATGTGGACGCATATATAGTTAGAAACCAATAACACTAGCGTGTGATTTATTGACCCAATATCTTATTATTGAGGAAAGCCCGACATGTTCGAAAATTATTCTTGAAGTTGTCTATGATATCGTCATCTAATTGTTTCTGAGGCATTTAAAATGCCAGAATATTTATGTGGCTTAGTGTTGTCCCTTCTTTGAGTCATATTTTCATCCATTTTCATCCATGAGTTATATTTCATCCATTCTTATTGGTCTAGGTTTCTTGTATTGTACTCAATAGAGCTAAAGATATACTATTTTTTTTGTTATTTCCACAAACAAGGAGTCATGGCAAGGAAAGGCGCGATTCCGCGAGCGGAGTCGTCAACATTGACCAGTTTAATCGTACACACTGTAGACACAATTTTAATTTTAGTTGAATTCAATTTCCTTTGGAAAGTTGTTGCAAACATGTGTATCGGTTTTTACAAATAGTATCACTCAATATGCGCCATTGTCACTGACAAATGTCGAAACAAAATGAAAAATTATCTACGGTGACAATATATTCTCGATTTCCTATCACTACCACCACTGACTATTCACCCGTAATAGTTTACGTAATATCTTCTCAAGGGGTGATAACCGACAAAAAGAATCGCGCTGATTCGACTCATCGTAGACGGTTATTCTTTGCTGCCTCTACCCACTTCGAGGATATCGTGGCATCTGCTGGTCCTGTCCGCCCGCGTTACTGACTATGCAATTTTATTTAACTCGTCTCCCTGCGCCAAAATGAAAACTTTGCAGCCACTTTGACGATCTCGGACACGTATTGGGCGACTCTTGAGAATACATGTCACAGCGATTCGCGAAAACGACGAGTGGAAGCTTGGTAAGTCGCCAGACGATTCTAGAGCGACTTCAATGAGGGGTTGGTTTTAAAAACCATCTCAATTATGTTGGGTATTATCGTTGAACATATTGACTCACCTAATTTATTTCAATCTTCTAGAAAAATATTGTTTTAATACCTTTTCTTACTGATAGTACTCGTAGCCTAGGCAAGCTACATACGTATCTGTGTAACTTTAATATTTATTATTTAGATTATTTTAATATTTTATATTTGTTACAATTTTATCTCACTGAATGTTGCTGTCAAAGACGATTATATCTTACGTGTAATTATATTTATTTTAGAGTTGAATTTGTCCTTTTTAAATTCTAATCTGTGTATATTCTAATGGGTAGATATAACTTCGATTTACTCTGATTATAATATCTGCTAGTTTTCTGATTTTAATACTTAATGTGAATTTATTTTTATCTTTTATTTGGTAGTTAGTTAACATGTAGGTATTTTAGAATTAATTTTTCGATTTTTTTTCGCTTACGGCTACATTTGCAGGGTGTTTTATTCTTCTATGTTTCTTTTTTTATTGATTTCGTAAACTAACTTTATCTTCTTTATGTTTCATCAAATTTATAATATAACATTTTATTAAAATTTCATTTCTGAATGTTTCGAATTTTTATATTTTCTAAGCCCAGATGAGCAAATGATAAATAAATTGATCTGATTTAATATACAAAGTATATTATACATTTAGTGTAAGTACTTTTGTTATGAAACTGATACGTAAATCAATATATCTGCTCCTTGTGAGTCTGATTTCATTTCAATTAATATATTTTGAAATTATTTATTTAACTATTATAAAATGCTCATTCCTTTTTAATTTGCTATTGCTATTTTCAGGTCTATATTGCTATTTTATTCCTAATAACTACATGAGACTACCGAGTTGAATTCTCCAATCTAGTACATAATTCGGGGTGTCCTTCAATTAAGTGCACATAAAATGGGAGATCATAAGTCCTTATTTCATCAACATAGAAATATATTTTTTTAAATGTTACTTTAATTGACATTTTAATTTTTTTATTCTTTGCTAAGGACTGTAAAAGAAGAAACTTTGATAACCTAAATTATCGCATGCATTTCCTTAAATTAAAATTGATTATAAACTGTAGTATGTATTATAAACTGTAGTATTGATTATAAACAGTATAGGTGTTTTACATAAGATACAAAATAAATAAATAAAAGTAATTATTATGTTTAAAAAAATATATTTTGAATGGTTTCCTTATGTGCAAATGCTTTTTTTCAATAAAGGTCGATTTATTCAAAATAATGGCCATATTTTCCTGTATAATAGCGGAGATATGTACTGTATACCTACATTAACGGTAAATAGTGTTAACATATAATTAGTCATAGTTTTATTGTAATATTTTGTATTTTTTCTGTATAAACGCTGTTTGTTACCCAAATAAAATAAAATAAAAATTAAATATCGTCACTATTATTTAAAATTCATATTAAAAATCAGTTTTATTTATATTCAGTTTTTTTTAAATATTTCTTCTACAAAAATCCTACTGTTTTTTTTGTCAGATAGCTAATAAAGTGAGGAATAATAAATAAATATTTAAAAAAACCATAAGCACAAAGAGGAAAACTTTTTTTTAAAAGATAATAACAACTTTTCATTATTTTATACATACCGTAAAATTCTTATTACCATTTGTTATGTAATAAAAAAATAATTTCAAGGAAATTCATGTAGTAATTCAAAAGGGGTCTCGACATCTCAGTCAGATAGATGACGAAAGCATCGCGTAAGTAGTGAAATTTTAAGCATAAAAAGCTAAAAAAATGTTGGAGATAGAAAGCTGTTTTTTTTAGAGAGTTAGTGAAATGAGAAATTTTAAATGATGCTGAACATATATAGTGAGATTCGCACTATTTCAAGTAAATCGTCGTTTTTTTTTGCAATAAGCATGAACAAATGTAAAACCTGTTTTTTTCAATAAGACAGATATCCGATATTTTGATATAGTTTGTGTTACATGTTCAAGAAGGCGGAGCACTAAATATGAATGAAAAAAATACTCGTGACCGCTGAGATGTATGTTCCTAATATTTTTTTAATTCTCAAATATCGTTTGAATGGCGGCACGATATTCGTAACTACAATTTTATATAACGCTGAAATCGATTACGAAGCACGATTATAATTGTTAAATCGTAGCACTGAGAAACACAGCTGCACTAAAAGTAACTAAAATCGATCCAATGGATAGGAGCAGGACACAGGTTTACGAGCGGACGACCGCAACCAGATACGTATCCTTTACATTTATTTTTGTTTGATCTGCTGGTATCTTTGTTAATCGATATGGCCAATTTCTCTCCCATAATGATATATTGTTGCTTCATTTCAAATTCAACCTACTTGTTTAATTTTTAAATATATGTAATAACGCAATAATAAAGATTTTGAAAGATTCGCCTCTTAGCATGTTGACTGAACTGTAAGAATGAGTTGTAATCATCATTTTAATATCTTTTGCTCTGTGATCCGGCGCAAATGTTCGGCATTTAAATACACTACATCAAACTGGTTCTATGATATTTTTTTTTATATCTACATGCGTGTATATAACCCCATCAAACTGACAAATAATTATAGTCGTCTAAGCGGGTACAAAATAATTAACTATGGCTCAAAAGAGACAGCGATTCCTAAAACGATAGATTACAAGTTACGAATACAGTTACTATGTATGTAAATACTCGTAGCGTCGAATAGACCCTGTTGATAGCAAGTAAACAGCGTGTATTGCTAATAGCTCGCAAAGCGCTACGTTGATAAGGCACGCAATTTACGAAACAGTAATTATAAGCGGGGTTGCCTATCGTCAAGTTATTGTTTGCTTAGAACCGGAGACTCGCCACGAAATATGACACTACTGTAAATCCTAAAGCCGAAACATTAAGTCTCATTTTATGGAATGTAAATGATTGAAATGTATTACATCAAACTTCTTGATCTTCTTGATCTTTTTAAAGTAGTTCAGCCATGCGGAGTCACAGGCAGTAGATGAAATATGAGATGAAATTCAAATTCAGAATGATATATACTAGAAATTTGCTCTTATTTTCGCAAGACCAAATGTACCATGGATACAGTGTCCATACACGCCTCGTGTTTAAACACTGCACATTGAATTTTCCGTCGTGTGATGTCACCGGTCGTGCTCTTAATATGATTTGACGGTACTTTATGTTGAACCCGCATATTATGTCTACTGGGCGTGATTCTGCATAGTTTAACTAATTAAGCCTTGAAAAAAAATCGTTATAGATATAGAATCGAATCGGGTTATCCATTTTAATGAGTAATTACAACCGTATAATTCGAAAAATAAAAATCTTCGTATTAATTTGTAATTTCAAAAATGACTTCCTTATAATAATAATAATAATAATAATAAAACTCTTTATTCTTAAGAAAAGGCGAGCTTATTGCCTGCAGGCAATGCTTTCCGAAATTATTAATTTACAATCTGTATTTGATTATTTTGTGATACGTGCCTTCATGCATATTGTAATATTAAATTGGGTTATTGATTTATATGTAGACCGGGGATTATCGAAACATTTTACACGATTTTTTATTCTCGATGCTTTAGTTAATATTCTACGATAAAAATAAATATAATGATGTAAATAAAATATGGGTTATATGATATAGTTGATATGATATGTAATATGATATAGATATAATAAAAGTGTGTGCGTTATAGTCATTCATATGTGATTTATGTATAATAAAGGGATAAAACAGATAGCTATTATTATAATAATGTGACCCAAAAAAGCCCCCCATTGACACAATTATTAAAATATTATTTAGGGATACTAGATAGAAATAATACTTAATTTATACATTATAATGTTTGACATTTATTTATAGTCGATTAAGATTTATTTAAAAACATATATAAAAAAGATGATTGACATTTATTTAAAAGTCGCCAAGGAGAGTGTTTCTGTTCCTATACCAGATTTGGGAATAGATATTTAAATAATTTTTGAACCTTTAATGATGACACATATTAACATCCTGCCAGCTAAGAAAAACCTTTTAACGATTAAATAATTGGTCCGAAACAAATTATCATTTTAATAATATTTCCTATGTCTGAATATCAGTGAAACTGCAAATATCGCAGCTATTGCACTAGACATGCTACTGCTCTGTATTATCTATGATTGACCGATGATTGGGGTTTGCTCGTTGCGTCCCACATGACAAAATCGTTTGGACGTAGAACATTAGATTTCTAATTGTTTTGTTCACTGGTTTTTTATTATCACGTCTCCTTTTGGACGGCGACGTTCTGAATTGGCGTCATCCTGAATACATAAATAGGTTTGTATGTGTACACAAACAACGATTCCGCGCGAAAAAAAACATTCGCCATCTATAGCGCGAGAAATTTGATAGCTCAATAAATCGAGCTCGTCAGTAGACCAAATCGAACGCCACTTGCCAGTGTGAAAACTTGAAGTCAAAGCTAAACCCGTAGTGTTCGCTCGCCTCTCGTTAAATTGGCTTGCAGTTCATCTGTCTTCTCAGTTAACCTCTGAGCGATGACATATCGTGCAATGCGGTACGGCATATACGTATACACGCAGATGAGGGAAACAGGTTCGGGAGACCCAAGACGTGAGGACGGGATCAGAAGCAACTATGTTGTTGGCAGGTGGTCTTCTTGCGGCTCAGAGTCGCTGACTACGAAAGTCGACTAACGCTGCGACTTTAGGTCGATTAGAGTCGCGAACGCAGTGCAATTTTTCCCGATGTGCTGTGAAGGGCCACACTGTTTCGTTCTTGCGCATCCTCTTACAGTTGGTAAATCTTCTACCTTATTCCAGTTGGAGAGGTATGTGATTTCCTCCACGGTTTGGGAGCAGATTTTTAAAAAGGAGTTTACAGCTTTTTCTCGTCGTGGGCCCACCATCCAGTACTTTGCTTGTCTTAGGAGTCGTGTAAAACATCATAGGCCTTAATGATTTTATGCTTGGATTTGCAAGTTTTTTTGGAAACAGCTCTCGATTAAAGAAACAACCATGGCAGAGCAATGACAATTAGTCTTTCCAGAAACCATCTCGCAGATGAGCATCTCGCAACCGATGACGAAGGAACGTCCCGTCAGCCAAACAGCAACGATCAGATTTTCTGTCCCATCCCTGTCCGTGTTGACGACTTACGGTGTGAAATCCGTCTCCGGCAACAGCAAACAAAATGAGGTTAAACCATTCCCAGGTTCAGAATCGTAGGAACGGCACCGCCTTCGCGGCTTAGCGAACTTGTAGTCATTCTCATTTTTATAGCTACCATTAGTGAACACATACATTGATTTTGTTTTTATACATTAAAACAAATTTCAAAACTTTTATTTACTTTCCCAGTCCAGTGAAAGATGAGGAGGGAATGTGTCTGTATATATCTCCACGATAGCGCCCAAACGCTTAATCCGATTAAGATAAAATTTGGTATGCAGGTATCATTTGATTGTGGTTGAAATCGGTCCACCAGGGGGCGTAATAGTGATATTTTGTTCGGAATATATCATAATAATATACAATCTACATTAATAATATTTAAATTCCGCTATAAATGTTAATCAATTAATAACGCCGAGCCGCCAGAGGCTAGCTGAGAAACAAACAAGCGTTGTGTAACGGTACCCAAAGGGGTTCGTTGGCCAGCCGAGAGAGGGCGCTCATAGATTTATTTAATTAATATTCAGACAAAATTAGTATTTGGCTACTTGCAGGGAAACTCTTGGGATGACACAATCGATTTTTCAACACACTAAATACATTCGTTGATTTTGTTTTGTTGCAATAAAATAAATTTTAAATCGAATATATTTTAATTTATTTTGGTACCGTTACGGAATATTTCGGGACCTTCTCGGAATAATTCTAAGCTAGGTCCCTTTCACTCTCAAGCATTACATCCCTTGTATATATTGTTCCCGGTCTACATTACGAGGTATCCCTAACAAACCTTCTCAGAATGTAAGAGGTTGCGGATGGATACAGTGTAAGTATCCATAAAGCAATGTGCATATAATATCGCGCTGTAAGCGACAATGTCATTATTGTTACAAGCGAATTGTATTGCTTACATTACCGAAACAGACAAGTTCCCGATCACCCAGTGGCAAATCTAAGCGACCGCGTTGTAGTAATCACAGATTCCGGTACATCAAACAAATTGGACGTCCTTGCTGTTTGTGTAGAGTAATTGGTATAGTCCTTTGCGCTCGGCTCGGGTTAGGGTTGCCAGCCGGCACTGATGTCCAATTTTGGAAGATTGCAAGTTAGGATATCGATTCACTGGCGGCTTATTATCTGAAAGCGTGCACATAGTCAGATATCGTGAAAATTGGTCCATTTTTTGGGGTGCCCATAAAGTAGTATACAATTAAACGTTCTTGTATATCTACCTAAGAGATACTTATCTCTTTAATGCTAAAAAAGCAAATTAAAATACAATGACAAAGTAGATTAATGAATATTACACTGGTTTTATAAAAAAAAAAGACAATATATGCACCAATGGCGGGCTTAACGCTATAGCGATGTCTTACAGTCAACCATTTGTTAAACTAATTTTCGATTGCCACCGTACAATACACACAGAAGTAGTAAAGTTAAATTTCAAATTATTATTATTATTTATTTATTTATTCCGTAGCCGGCGATTGGGGAGGGGGTTGCCCTCGCAGCCAATACGCTGCTGTCGGTGCCGCTGGATCTCGTACTCTATTCACGATTCGCTTCCATTCTTGACGATTTTTTGCCACGTCTCGGGCATCCATATCTTCAAATTTCAAATAACCTTTTAAAAATATATGTCAATAACTTATGCTAAGTTTGCAAAGGGAAGGATAAAGGAGAGGACAGGACGAGGTATTTGCTTAGTGGCTGTGTGATAAAAACATTTCAAAAGATTTTTATTTCAAATGAAAAAATGGCGGACTTATTGCTACAGAGATATATCAAGGCTTATTACAGTCACTCAAATTCAAAAGAAGTCAACGCTGACCCGGTACTCGGAAAAACGCCTAAAATTTAGGTCTCTAGACCAGAATACCCCGCAAATATACCTGATATCTAGTACTATCAGTGTGGTTGACTATATTATGTAGTTGATGCTAGTGGAAATGCAAAACTAGAATTTAATATTAGATTTTAATATACATATAGGAGATGATTGTTTATTTCATAATCTTTTTAAACTCGAAACTGTAAGCTGCCAAGGACTTGGATCTGATATACCTGTTTAATTCATTCCACATAGCTGTAGCTGTATAGTGAAGCTGTTTTTGTACGTAGATGAATTATGCCTGGGTATTAAGTCCAAGCGAGCATTGCGGTGGAACAGATTTATCGAAGAAATTGGTAGTTAGGGCATTTTACATCTTTAATTTTCATTATAAAATTGGCGGGTTAAAGTTGCTTCCGATGGGTCATATTTATTTTTTTTTTTCAAATAAGCCAGTTGGTAGGAATCCCTACTCTTGGTATAGTCAAGTTGAATAACTAGTAATATTACCTTTTGTGGTATAATTATTTTTTTCAATATTACTATTACTATTATTTTTTAATTGTAAAACAATTAATATTTCAATGCAAAATAAAGATTTAGGATCTTTTTAAATAATTGGAGCTGCTTAAATACTGCAGATAGTCAAAATATAAAAACGAAGAGTCGGTTATAAAACAGTAAAATTAAAATTATAAAAATATAAAATTAAATCAATAACAATGTCGCAATAGAAATGGTCAATATATTTTTTATATTATAATCCATCTTTGATAATCAATGATTGTATTTAGTAAATAATCAAAATTAGAAAATAAAAAAAATAAAAAAAATAAGAAAAGATTGTAATATAAATAATTATGGGAGATTAGGAAAATCAATACTCTCAAAGTCCTTAACAGAATACATTGGGTTCTTAATAAGCTTATCCTGGACCTTGCTCTTAAATTGAACGTCTCCAAGACCCCTGATGCACACTGGAATCTTGTTATAAAATATATTGGACTGATACAGGAAACTATTTCTAACCTTACTTAGTCGCACTTTGCAAGGACGCCAGTCTTGTTTGTTTCGCGTGTTGTGCGAATGAACATTCGAATTTGTTGGAGTGGTGCTGATATTTTTTCGTGCGTACATAACACCCTGGTATATATAAGCGGCATACATTGTCATGATACCAGATTCAACGAAATACGGCCTGCAAGATGTTAGCGATGATATGTTAAATAAATTGCGAATCGCTCTTTTTTGAAGTCTAAAGATTCTTACCGAATTTACCGCCATTCCCCAAAACATGAGACCATAACTTAGTAAGGAATGGAAATATGCAAAGTATACAGACTTTGCGGCTTCAAAGCCGAACAACATTTTAATTTTTTTAATAGCAAACGTGGCACTACCTAATTTTCCGCTCAATTCATCCAAATGAGTTGACCATTGGAGTTTACTGTCTAAATGGATACCTAAAAATTCTATATGGTCAACATTTTCAATGTCATTTTCACCATAGCGGATGCTAATGACGTTATCTCGGGAAGGCCGAAGAGAGAAATGAATTGAATTTGATTTCGAGGCATTAAGGGATAGTCGGTTTACGTGGAACCAAGTACCGAGCTTTTTCACCGTGGCATCAATTCGCTTGATTAAAGTATCTAAGTTTGCATCACTGAAAATTAGAGAAGTATCATCTGTAATGGCGGATATGTAATAAATAATTAACAATAAGCGATTTTTATGTCATTTTCCCAGTAAATGATAAAGGAGAGGGTAAATTGGGGAATTTGATCAGTTACTATGTAACAGCAATTGTTTCTGTTCTTCAATAACTTTATAAATGTGATAAAAGAAAATGCATGTCTGATCGAGAATAGGAGTGTTTTGATTTCCCTTGATTATGCAATTGTATGTTGTATATTGCTTTATTTTGATTATTTGACTATGTTATTACACTTTTCCTTATATTTTGATCGCCCCCACTCTTATTATATCAGATATTCTAGCTTCGCCTTCCGGAACAGTATGGCGTACCAATGTCCTTCGCATCTGACACGCTAAAAGATCGCCTCTTCTATTCCGTGGTCGATGTGATCGTAATGGTCTCTTTCCTGCTTCTTCTATCTATCGACAACCCTTCAGTCGCTATCTTATCCTGCCTCTACGAGATCAGCATTAAATAACCACCGGTAGGTGTCTTTCTCAGTCATTAAAATAATAATATGTATGATTATATCAGCATACAATAATATTTCCTACCGTTATCTTAATATTTTTTACCGTTATCTAATATTTTTTACCGTTATCTTAACTAAATACTACTTTATATACAACTTGGGTTGTCGACTACAACGGGCGAGCCCGTCACCTCAGGAAGTTTTAACGATTAGTTGTTCAATCTCCCTGGAGTGAACGTAGAAGACTTGGGACAAAAACAGTCCACCATCTAGCTACGTCACAAGCCCGTAAGAGGCCAACGCCTTAGCCGCGAGATAGCCAGGAATGTTACCTGGCGGGTCGACACTCACACCCTTACTTCCAATTGTGACCAGATTACTCCGGTCTCTCGATTGGTTCCGAGTTCGAGGTCGCTTGCGCGGTCCTCTCCCTTACGAAGCGGTGAAACGGTGTATACCAAATCTATCGCGGACCACAGCGTCCTTTGCCCGGCTGTTCACCCAGGATCGGATAGCCGATGGTCGTTTCAAGAGCAGTCGCCGTAAGGTCCGCAACCACCCCCGCTTTATAGGAAACAGTACTGCTTCCAGACTCCCCCGACTGTTAGTCAGAGTGCACAGTCGATTGGCTTACGCCGCACGGTGCGCAGACCGTCCAGGAGCGCCAGAAGTTTGATTCCCAGGGGAAACTGACCAAGGCCAGAGTCCTACCCAGGCTCGCTCTTCTTGCGTGGAGGCCGTCGGATGGGTGTTGACCCGTGAGTGTGACCAACCCTGAACAGAATGGGTCTTCGTGGCCAACTCAGCAAGGGCCCATTAACTCCCTAACTACTTTATATACAGTATATTTATCGTCGTCTTACGTAAAATTTTATCAGCGAAGTGAATTATATAAATCAGGCAACCTTAAATATCCCACCGCCGCCGCTCTATTGTACCGATGGGTGCGAGAGTTACCTTTGAGCGCGGGTAGTCCTCATGCGAACGCATAGCAATGCGCGCAATTAACTCCCCTACTAACTAAACGCCCTGCAGCTGAACTCTCTAATAAAGAGATTTCGGGCGATGCGATGCGAACGGAGCTTTGTCCGGTAGCTAGAAGAAACAACGGTAGTACCGCAGTACAGGACACCTGGAATAATAGAGAACGAGGCCACAGCAGATGGAATTCTATGCTATGAATATATGCCTCGACATTTTAGGAATAGTACTTCATGTTACTTCATATGAAAGGCAACGTGTCTTTAACTATTGTTAGTTAGGAATTTCATGCTGTGGCACCATTTCTACCCCTGAGCACACCCATTAAATTTTATATTATAACATAGAACGAAATTAACCTTTCACCACGATTTACTGCTCGAGGAAATGAAACAACCAGGAATTAATGTTAGGACAACGAAATGAAACAAATAGGAAATGAAACAAGGAATTATATTACTTTATAAGACACAATAGATATCACAAGTGAAATACTTAAATTGCTGTCAGGCTGCATAAAACGATCAACAAAAGAACACTTCGTAATTTAGTTACATTTAGTAACATTTAATGTTGCTTTTTTATTTATATACATATCTACTCTCCAGACTAATCATTATGGTTTGATTATTATAAATACCATAGTATAAGTTGGGCTTATTTTTTAATCGAATAACTGTTCTGGTTGATTATATAATGAATGTTATTAAAATTTGTTGTTGATTATTCACTTCTTGTTTATTCTTAAATATAAACTATTCCTTGACTGCCGTGTAGTTGCGATTTTCAAGTAGAATATTATGTTTATAATTATAAGTCTTTAATAATTATCACAACAAATATAATGATCATTAATAATATTGAAATACCAAACGGATATATTTCCAAAATTAGATAGGTACCTATCTGAAATTCTTTAATTGGGAAAATAGAACATCTATATTTATTTTTTTTCTGGCGTCTCTCAAAGTACACTATATGTGTGTATAAATCACCTTACAACCTGAGACGAATAAAATGAATATGTTCAATTAGGTGCATAAGGTAGTATTTTTGTTTATTTACATGGCACGTTTGATATAGGTCAATTTTTATGTTTTAATCGTTTAAACGATTTCGTTCTTCTTTCTCTAGGTCACAGAACGTCTTCATTCAAGTTTATGTGTTTTATTGGTAATTACGGTTACGTGCTATATGGCTGCACTTACGTACAGATAATTAATTCTGCGTATTTGCCGACAGGGCGTTCAATGTCATATACAAACAGAAAGAGAAACAAATAATAATATCCATTATTAGAGATTTGAAATAATCAGATTTATTGTAAATAACAAATCTAGCGGTTGTCACCCCAAGACAAACCCCCCTCCCCGTTCGCCAACCTCCCCCCACTAACTCACCACCTTTACCCCCCCCCCCTCCTCCCCCCCCCCCGATAGTGATTATGTGGTTATTATGATGGCAAATGTAGTATTTTTGTGGTATTTATATGGTATTAAAATGTCTACCGATAAGATGTAGTATTTTCTTAAATATTACAGAAATTCTAAATTAATTGTGTCGCTTGCATAAGAGATATTCCAACCAAAATTTCACAGTCAAGTCCAATATTTCGAGATTGAAGTATGACTAGCGCGCTCCCTGGTAGACCGATTTAAACCACAATGATCAAGGATGCCTGCCACAATGCCTGCATCAATGGTGACTGCCACAACGACAATGACCAATGAAATGAATGAAATGAAAATCTCTTTATTGCACAATAAAATAAGGTACAATGGCGGACTTATTGCTACACTACAGCAATATCTTCCAGTCAACCAACATGCTGGTGTGAAAAGAAGAGTAGGCAACAAATTATAGCCTAAAATTAAATTTGAAATTATAGCATATAATATATATTGTGTGTGTATCTAAAGTAAAATGTAAATATATAAATAAATTTTTGAGTTTGACATATTATATGTATGTATATGTATATACATACATATTTTGATATATTAACAAATAAATAAATAAATAAATAAGTAAATAAATAAACTGCCAAAATAAGGTAAGGAAAGGGAGGGGATAACGGAAAGGTTAGAATTTATGATTAATATTTATTGTGAAAGCAAGTGCTTTTTCAATGATTGCTTAAAGGTGAACAGCGAGCTAGCGCCTCGAATAGTTAAAGGAAGCTGATTCCACAGTCGAGCTGCATGTACGGAGAAGGAGTAGGAAAAAAAAGTGGTATTGTGTTTTGGGATACGTAGGATATTATTCTGACTTGAACGAAGTGGGAGACCATGACTTCCTAATCCGGTAAAAGCCTCGTTGAGGTAGGAGGGAGATGTAGGGTTGTGTAGGACATTATATAGAAGTGAAAGGATATGCAAATTTCTCCGGTCCCGTATACGAAGCCATTGCAATTTTGATCGGTACTCGGAAACATGGTCATACTTCCTCAGATTGAATATGTACCTTATGCAAACGTTCTGTAGGCGCTCAAGTTTATCCAGTCTGTTTTCGGTGAGATCCAAATATGCGACATCGGCATAGTCTAGTAACGGCAGAAGCAGACTTTGAATTATGGTTTGCTTAGTGCTTACAGGGAGGAATCTCTGCAACCTCCGAAGGCTATGAAAGTCATTATATATTCGCCTGCTTACTTCGTTGACTTGTGCTTGCCAAGAAAATGTCTCGTCCACGAGTATGCCTAAATTCTTTACAACTTTAGAATACCCAATGACGTTGCCCTCGATTTCTACTTGACGTAAAGATGATAGAGAAATAGAAGACAGTAATTGTTGACTGCCAATTATAATTGATTGGGTCTTAGTAGGATTTAAGACAATGCCATGACTTTTAGTCCAAGAAGATATATGGGCAAGAGCCGAGTTCATATCAAGTATGGCAGAGTCAATATCGTCCGGTTTTGTGTGGACATAAACTTGTAGATCATCAGCGTAAAGGTGATACGAGGTGGTAAGGTTCTCGGTTATGGGGCTGATAAATATAGAGAAGAGAAGGACTCCTCCTTGGGGTACGCCGGCAGTAAGGTCGATCAGATCGGTGGAAGTGTCGGCTGATTTAACACACTGTCGGCGCCCCTTCAGATAAGAGTCAAACCACATTACTGCATCATCTGAGATTTTGAGAGAGTGCAACCGCTCCAGCAATAGATCAAAATCGACCGTATTAAATGCGCTACTAAAATCTCAACAATGATCAACGATGCCAAATTTCAGCTTAATCGGATGAAGCTTTTGGGCGCCATCGTGGTGGAATATATATACAGGCACATACACAGACACACACAGACTTTAATCTGGAAATGGTTTTAATCGTCTCGGACGGGAGGGGGGAGGGGGAGACGGGTCACATTAGAAATTTCTGTCTTAATCCCAAAAAAAAAACCTCCTTCGCAACAGTTTTCCTAACCGTTTGTTGGCCGTGTAAGTAATATTGCCTCAACGTTTTCAAAACCAAAATATATTACAAGACCAAATAACGGCAAATATGAGTGTGGGTTTTAATCGACATTTTGAAACAATGGAAAATTTAGGATATGTGTTGTTTTCATTGTCAAATTCTATCAATTTAATTTTGAAAAACGAAATTTTGACGTCATTTCGTATTCGATATTTTCCCTATCGATTCAAAAATCATCCCTTCCCCTGGAGATCAAATCACTGACTGCACGTCAAGCGATGTGACACAACTGCTTAGTGTCGAAATGCGCATGATTCTCAGGATTTCAATCTGGAGATCGTGTCGCTAGCGAAATGCATAAACTTTGCAGTCGCTACTTAAAATAATAATAGGGGGATTGAAAATTAAAAAATTAGGG
This sequence comes from Micropterix aruncella, assembly GCA_944548615.1. NCBI lineage: Eukaryota > Metazoa > Arthropoda > Insecta > Lepidoptera > Micropterigidae > Micropterix > Micropterix aruncella. Next base: position 18,341,916 of record OX155953.1, read on the forward strand.
GGGGGGGGGTATGCATTTTATTTATGTGAGTGACGGAGCGTCGTTGTCGTCAGAAGTAGCGTTCAAATATAAAATGGGAGGCAGTATTTATTTTGAATTTCAGGGGAATCATATTTTACTTTCGGACTGCAACGGAATTGGGAGCAAGAGGGGGGAGGGGGTGAGGGGTTATCAGAATTTGGATTTTCAACTAGGTTCCATTTCCACTCTCTCCGCCCCTTGCACCTTCCTTGTACCCCTTGCCCCAACGTGGATGTCAGTAATACATATCATTTGGAAGACGTGGAGGTAAATAAAACACCTAAATAAGAACGAGACAAAGTGTATTTTGTAAAATACATAATGATTTAACAGTGTTATGAAATCTGACCGTAATATGAGTAGTTCTAATAATTTATGATTTGCATCATTTAGTATCGCATTCATCGACATACGGCCTAAATATGAGAAGTTCTAGTATCCACGCAGTACATATTGTCGTATCGCATTCATCGATATATTGAATGAAAGGCACGCGACATAGCGTCACGATCTACACCTCATGCAAGCGTCTGACCGCAATGCAATGAAATACCACTCCCATAAATCCTCATATAACCAATAAAACGGCACCGTAGACCCTACGCCGAGCGGCACGACGTGATCTCCAGACCACAACAACGTAGCGGCATTAGTCACAGCGACGCGCGCACACCTTCATCCAACCCTACTCATGCCGAATGTAACTGAACCAAGCGCGGAAGAATCAAGAGACAGTCCCCCTATATATTTCCGTAAGGCTTAGAAGATTCGTAGCGGTTTTCGCCCGCGCCCGCCGCGGTTTCGGGGCAACTGTTTTGTTTCAAAACTGACTACACCGCAGGTTTGCGCGGTCAGGTAGCCGCCGCGGTTGCGGACAGCCCCCAAAATTGGCGGGAGAAAAATCGCAAGTCACGAGGGTAATCGGGATTGTCAATAGCCACACCTGCGCGTCTGCACCGCGTCGCCTGCGAATCGACCGCAGAGCGCGCGGGCAATGGCCGGTAAGCTTGCGGGTGACCGCGTCCCGCGCGATTCTACCTGTAGCCCGCAGATGCTGCGGCCGCCGCGAGTCAATCGCGTCGTGAATTTGCTACTCAGTTTTAAATACATATCTGCATTCTACAGAGGCCGCCCTGTGAGTTCTAAGCCTAAAACGAAATAAACGGCGCGGCTGACGCTATGGTACATAGCGTATGGTACATGACGCTATGGTACTGCTTTCGCGCGATAAGTGTCAGTGTTTAGTGTTTTATATTTAGTGTCAGACGATAGGTCTGATTGAGTACATTCCAGAAATATACGTCTCTTTGTATGGATAAATACATAAACCACAAATATTTCATAATAAAACCGTAATAAAAATAATTATAAATACAATAATTCACTTTCTGCAACGGCAGTTGTGTTTTTTATTCTTTTTAATATATTTACTTGTTATAGTTTTTCGCACATACACTTCCGATTTTATATCTTTGTTTTTAATCACTAGTCTCCTAAATAATTTATGAATGCCAGGTTTTTTATGGAATAATTTTGCTCGCCACATACAGTAGTTGCTGGTCAACTCGGTTCTCCAAAACTAACTGAAAAAATGCAAAAACGCTCTACATTTTATTCTCTTCGATAGCTAGCGAACTGTTTTACGACTTATGAATAATATTTTAATACCTGAACTAAATGTCTGAACAAGTTTTTTAAAATCGCAACTAATAAGAAATTATAACCATACTTTGGATTTAAATGAGAGGACAAAGAACCTAAAATTAATATTATATTATATTATAATGATACCGTCAACTACGACATCTTTACCATAATTTAAAGAAAAAAACTTATGAATCGAAAAAGAAACCACTTAGGATTAGCCTATGATTGTTAAACGATAGATGTAGTACTTGTCTGTAGCTTTATTTAAATTCACTGCGGCTTTTAATTGCAAAAAAACTGAAGTAGCAACAATGCATGGTACAAGTAAAGAAGCCAACTAAATGGCAACTTTACCTATACAGTATTTCTTCGTATAATGGAGCCTCTAAGTCTGAAACTGCTAAAGATACCATTCCTCTATTAGCTCTTTAATTGTATAAGTGGGTATGTAAACAATAATGCAACGCTGGCTGGTTGGTAAAGATGACACGGATTTCAATGAAATTTTCATACTAACTTAAGTTTTCCCCCAGGGCTGCTACCATCACTTCAAAAAAGTTAATCCTTAATAAAAAATTTAAAAATGTCCAATGAAACTACATAAATTGCGGAACCTAGGTACTATTCATATTGTTGTGTAAGTTGTAATTATTAGGCTATACGTTCACCTAAAAAGCAAAAAAATAAATAAAACAACATCCACATGTATGTACACAATCGAGAAAAAAATTGTGACAACCCTGGCTACAGGTAAAGATGCCACTGCGACAACTGTGGCAACTTTACCGAACCTCAACTATCATTGTTCACGCCAGTGAGGTTTGTGTGAGAATTAGCGTTATTTTCCGCCTCCTAATCACTTGTCTAATCCAATCCCTTTTATAAATTCTTCCGCTCCAATCAATATTGTCGGTACCCATTTAAACATGTCGCGACCCGCGCCGATCTGAGCCGCCCAGCGCTACGGATCGCCCCGTCGGAACGACGGGTAGGACAGTATTTTTGTTGACTTGGCGAGGCGCGTCGTCGAATATATTCGCTCCGCAACAACAGACGAGATTATCGTTTTTTCTCGTCGCAAACCGCCGCATCGCATCACACAAACCTTTGTGTTGATTAGCCCGCATCGCAATTCGTGTGAAACCTCAGTGAGTGACAGATAAACGAGAAGCAGAAGCAGTGCAGTCCAGCAGCACAGACGGAACAAACAAAACCGTAAGTACCGACATCCTGTCTTTCCACTTTAAATATCCGCTCCTGGGTACTAAGGTACACCAGGTGGTCCTTCAAGCTAGCAAACTCACACGGATCTCACGCAAAATCATAAACCGCCTAGAGTGCTCTTCTGAGTAACGAGACCAGACCTCTAGGTACCCGCATCATCAATCATTATCTATGCAAATTCCTCTTAAAATTGTATATCAGTGTGTATATTAACAGCTTCCACGTCTTATTAAGGATGTTTTATTTAATATATATCAATTCTACTTACCTCCATCAAGTAAATTCACTAGAATAACAAAAAATTCAACAAAATTCTTCTGTCCCGAAAGTATCAACAAACGTCGATAACTTGCAAATTAACCGTGTTACCTGCACACAAAAAAATATGCATGACCACTGACTCATCATAAAACTACTACCAACGGGTCTATGAAATACCTACTATTTGTAACTTATAATAAAACTGATTTTGATTCATACAAGTCAGTGGTAGGTAGAGTTAACAAGGAAAGGTAAAGATGCCGTGGTTGACGGTACTCCTTATCCTTGACGTATCGTATCCATAAAATCAACAAATACAAAGAAAACTGGCGTACAGACGAACTCAGTATTGGTTGACGACTGACTCAGTCTTCGAAGTGCGCACAACCCACTATAAAACAATAATATTTACCTGCTCAGTCCAGGCTGACCGATAATATACTCGTAAAAATAAATATAGTGCTTTACGACGAGGGTAATACGGTAATTATATCCAAGTCTTTAAATTTTGCTGATGGTAATTTTCAGACCTTAGCTTGCCACATAGTGGTACTGTGCGTCCTCCTATATAGAGCTGAGGCCTGGACAATCACGGAAAGGATGGCCAAGCGCCTTGAAGCGTATAAGATGTGGGTGTATTGGAGAATGCTCAAAATATCATGGCTCAAGAAGGTTCGAAATACCACAATCCTTCAAATACTAAAAAAAAGGCACAAAGGTACTCAAAACCATAAAGAGACTCAAGCTTGAATACATCGATCACATAGTTCGCAACTTCAAATACGAACTCCTGCAATTACCCAGGGGAAAATTCAAGGCAAGAGGAGGCCTAGGCGGCCAATGACATCATGGCTGCAAAATGTACGAAAGTGGTTGCAGCTGCGCACTGGCGCATTGTTCCGTGCGGCGGTCTCCAAGACGGAAATCAGCATGATGATTGCCAACCTCCGTTAGGAGACGGTACTACAAGAAGAATATGGCACTGTGCGGCGAGGCGCACACAATTTACTCCGGGATTAATTCCCCGGTAACTTGTCTTGTGACGTAGTCGTAAGTATGGCACTGGCGACGACGAGATTAAGGATGGAATTCAGACGACGGAGACGAGAAATGTCAAACTCCGTCGTGCCCTATACGCCTCGCCCTTGTTAAAGTTGTCAACAGTTTGAAACACGCAACCGCGCCGGTAATGAATTGAACGCTACCAAGCAAACTCCATCACGCGCGCGGGACAAATAGCTAGATTAGTTTGACAGTTCGTATATACCCGTAAGTATGTACAATAATGTACATCCTCTACGCTTAATACATGTATAGCGATTAATTGAAAAATTGAATTGAATAAGAAATTTAGTGTCAAAAAGATTGATGATGATGGTGACTAAGACCAATAGCAGCTCAGAATTGCATGTCTACTATTAAACTTTCTCCTTTGCCTCAGTTTCAGATCGACAACAACATCACTGACTTGATAAAAAAATCGTAAATAACGGGTGGGGCTATTTTGGGGCGTACGGCCATTAGCTTAAGGCTGTTTTATATTAAGTGAGTTACGAACTTCAAATTCAATGCTCAACAAGTCAGTGCTCACCCGGTTCTGCTATCGTGCAAATTGATTTCAATTCAGTACAGCGCTGTCACGTCAGTGCTGACATTATTATTCCCAATATATAATTTTAGGTCAGTCCGTTCCCCCCACCACACGCACCACCAGAACTGACTCTATCCAAATGGCGCGGCGGTCAGTAGTTGATTAGTCGCTGGCACTGCGTTTTAGGGTGACATCACGTGGGAAATTTTAACGAACAAAATGACGCATTTTCCCCACTGATTTTAATAACGTGCATACACCCTAAAGAGATAATATCGACTGATTGACTGCATGTAAACAGAGTATCAGTTCTCGACGCCTGTAACTGGCTGAATTTAAATCTGCACTAACGTCAAACGTCTACGGGAGAAAGTCGCTTTAGCTTATTGAATTGAAATGAGACCGAGGTATTGGAGGTTATATCCGTTGGTAATTGTGCAAAAAGCGATAATTGCTAATTCTGCGATAATTAAATTTGCAATTACACGTAAATGAGTCCGTAATCAAGAACACGGATACGATATCTAATAAAGTTTGATGATGCGGGTACCTAGAGGTCTGGTCTCGTTACTCAGAAGAGCACTCTAGGCGGTTTATGATTTTGCGTGAGATCCGTGTGAGTTTGCTAGCTTGAAGGACCACCTGGTGTACCTTAGTACCCAGGAGCGGATATTTAAAGTGGAAAGACAGGATGTCGGTACTTACGGTTTTGTTTGTTCCGTATGTGCTGCTGGACTGCACTGCTTCTCGTTTATCTGTCACTCACTGAGGTTTCACACGAATTGCGATGCGGGCTAATCAACACAAAGGTTTGTGTGATGCGATGCGGCGGTTTGCGACGAGAAAAACGATAATCTCGTCTGTTGTTGCGGAGCGAATACATTCGACGACGCGCCTCGCCAAGTCAACAAATGTACTGTCCTACCCGTCGTTCCGACGGGGCGATCCGTAGCGCTGGGCGGCTCAGATCGGCGCGAGTCGTGACATGTTTAAATGGGTACCGACAATATTGATTGGAGCGGAAGAATTTATAAAAGGGATTGGATTAGACAAGTGATTAGGAGGCGGAAAATTACGCTAATTCTCACACAAATCTCACTGGCGTGAACATTCCCCCGGCCTTGAAAGGACCCCTTTCAAATGAAAGGTATAAACCTTTATGTCATGTGAGAATTAATACCCAATCTATTAACTTGAATGCACCAATCGACCCTGTGTGTGTTCTCAATGAAGCGATGTGATGAATTTATTATAAAGCGGTTATTATGTCAGCTGATCTAAATGGCTAAAGAATATAACTTAACACTAAAAAATGCGGTTGGTAAAATTATAAGTAATTAAACATTTGCGGTTTTATTGATTTGTGCGGGATGCGGTAATTCTAATTGAAAGTTTATTGAGTTGGTAAAGGGCAGATCTTTACCACCGGTCGCTTGTAAACCCCAGACTTGGTCCGGACAAGAACCACTCGAGTTACGGCATCTGTGCCAGGATAAATTTCTTCTATTACTCCTAAAGGCCAATGAAGAGGCGGAGAGTTATCCTCCCTCACAAGAACGACCATCCCTTTGACAATGGGATGAGACGGGGTATTCCACTTCTGCCGTACTTGCAAGGTATGTAGATATTCCAGACTCCAACGAGACCAATAATTTTGCACCATATGGTCCAGCATAAATTTGCGTTTGATCGTAGAAAGTGGTTGTTCTGATACAGAGGCAGCTGGTAGCGAGGTTAGTGGTGTTAAGGTTAGGAAATGGGCGGGCGTTAGTGCGAGTGGCTCTGATGGATCACCACTTAATAATGAAAGTGGACGTGAATTTAAGAGGGCTTCTATTTGAGCGAGGACGGTGTATAACTCTTCATATGTTAAAATTTGCGTACCAATTACTCGGTGGAGATGAGTTTTTACAGAACGGACATTTGCCTCCCATATACCACCAAAATGTGGGGCACGTGGTGGATTCAATTTCCATTCAATCTTGGAAGACGTGAGGTGTTTATTTATAACACCATTATATTCGTCCGAAGCGAGAAATGAATACAAAGAGTCTAGGTGGGACTTTGCTCCTATGAAGTTAGTCCCACAGTCTGAGTACATGGTACTACATGGACCTCGCCGGGATAAGAAGCGTTTGAATGCATTTAGAAATGTTTCTGTGCTTAAATCAGAGACAAGTTCGAGATGAAGAGCGCGGGTTACTAGACATACGAAGAGGCATAAATATGCCTTTTTTGTGCGACACCCGCGATAACGATTGAGTACTATTGTGAAAGGACCGGCATAATCAACTCCCGTGTGGCAAAATGGTTTTGCTTGACGTACGCGACATGCTGGCAGATCGGCCATTATCGGAAATACCACTTTAGGGTTCGTTTTGAAACATGTGTTGCACATTTGAATGCGTTTTCTTACAATGTTTCGTGCAGACAGAATCCAAAATTGTTGCCGCAGTAACGACATCAATAAATGGGGACCAGTGTGCATGTACCGACTGTGGTAGTAATCTATAATTAGATTGACTACATGACCGCGCTTAGGAAGTAAAACTGGATGCTTACTTTCCTCACTCAGTTCAGCGTTCGCCAGTCTACCGCCTACTCGAAGTAGACCATCCTTTAAGTGAGGGTTGAGCTTGCGTAGAGCGCTTGACGCTGGTTGGTTTCTTTGTATGGTCTTAATATCTTCCGAAAAATGTACCGTTTGAACTGCCATTAAAATGCGAGATTCTGCAGCATCTAAATAAGAAACTGTCATTTTGGCCGATCTTGGTAACTTCTTTGTAAAGCGAAGTACATAGACAACTATATGGAGTAGTCTAGACCACGAAGAAACCCGTTTGGCTAATGTGTACATTAATGGTTCTTCAGCTGATGTTGTGCTTAAAACCACTGTTTTTTCTTCAGGAACTGCTACCTGCTTGTCGTGCGTAAATGGTTGGATAGGCCAAACACTTGAATCTGACTGGAGCCATGGAGGCCCATGTAGCCAGAGCGGGTGATCAATTAGTTGAGAAGGTAATAAGCCCCTGCTCAAACAATCGCTAGGGTTTTCATTACCTGATATATGGTAAAATTTGGATGCGGGGAGGTTATCATGAATTTTTGCGACTCGGTTTGACACGAAGGTGTGCCACCGATGCGGGGATGAATGAATCCAACTTAGAGCGACGGCAGAGTCAGAGAAAGCGAATATATTTTCAAGTCGATAACGCGGATTGTACGTATCGACAACTACCTTTATCAATTTTGAAAGTAAGAGAGCTGCGCATAACTCCAGGCGTGCAAGAGATACAACCTTTAGTGGAGAGATTTTAGACTTTGCACAAACTATAGTGAGTTTGTTTGGCCTGTGATCTGCGTAGGAAACATGTAAATAAACCACGCTTCCATAGGCCTTTTCACTTGCATCTCCAAATCCAATTAAAGTTAGGGTGACGTTTGATGTGACTCCTAAGTGTCGAGGTATTTCCAGGCGTTCTAACTCTGGCAATTCTGCTTGGAATTGTGACCATGCAGAAATGATGTTTTGAGGAGGCATATCGTCCCAGTCCAATTTTAGAAGCCATAAAGTTTTGATTAGCAGCTTTGCGTATAATATAACTGGTGCAACAAAACCCATTACGTCCCAAAGCTTGGCTACGCAAGATAAAATGTTGCGTTTTGTGCATTTAGTTATTTCAGGATTAACGACGAAAGTAAATACATCAGACGAAGGTAGCCAACGAAGACCCAGAATGTTTATAGAATTTTCTTCCTTAAAATCCACTGCTTGAGAAAGGCAGTGTTCCTCGGGGATTCTCTGTAGAAGTTCATGCGAATTGCTGGAAAATTTTACAAGGTCAAATCCCCCGGCCTTGAATAATTTAATCAGCTGAGTTGACAACTCGATTGCGTCTGATGGTGTCATGACACTTGTGACTACATCGTCCATGTATATGTCTCGTGTCACTACTTCCGACGCTAGAGGAAAGCGGCTGCATTCGTCTGAGGCTAGGTGCCGTACAGTGCGAAGTGCCAGAAAGGGGCTGCATTTTAAGCCGAAACATACGCGGGTAAACTCGTAGGTAGTAAGAGGTTCATTTGGATTAAATCTATACAGGATGCGTTGAAATTTTCTATGTTCTGGCAGAATACCAACCTGCAAGTACATCTGTCGAACATCTGCATTAATTGCGATAGGAAATAAGCGGAAATTCAGGAGAATGTTGAACAAATTGAGTTGGAGATTTTCTCCTGCATATAAAATATCATTTAGCGATACTGTGCTGGAAGTTTTGGCGCTAGCGTCCATTACTATCCGCAATTTTGTAGTGGTTTTATCTTCGCGAATAATTGCGTGATGCGGGATATAATAGCCGCAGTTTCCTAGGCCTTCCAGGACCTCGGAGAGGTAACTCTTATCTAAGTATTCCCGAATTGCTCCGTCGTATGTCTGACGCAACGATGGCGACGAGGCTAATTTTCTTTCGAGGGATAAGAATCGTCGGGTTGCGGTTTGTATAGAGTCCCCGAGTGTATCAACATCGTCCTTAAATGATAAAGACACGGTATATCTCCCTGATGTGTCACGTGTTGTTGTGTTTGAGTATATTTCTTCACATTTCCGATCTGACTGTGATAGAAATTTTAATGTAGGGATTTCTTCTAGCTCCCAGAACTTTGCCATGAGATTCTCCATGGACATATTATTAAATGAACAGAAAGCGTAATTGTTTAATGAACAGCTGGAATTGGATATTGGGGCAGTCCCCATGACAATATATCCCAGTTTTGTTTCAAGTGCGTGTGGTTGACCTACTGAGCCGAGTATCTTTCCCTTCAATAGGATCTCCGTAAAGATCTGAACTCCGAGTATCATATCAATGGGTTCAGGCGTGCCAAAGTTGTCATCAGCCAGCGGCAAATTCTGCAAGTAACTTAATGACGAAACATCAATTACCGCACTAGGCAGCTCGTCCGTAATTCGGTCAACGATCAGCGGTTGAATGGTGAATTTTACGTCATTATTATGACGGGAACTTAAAGTAACACATGTAATCCCGTTTACCGGATGTGTCTTCCCCCCTATCCCTTTCACAAATGCATGATTGCGATTCGGTAGAGGATTTAGACCTAACCGTTTACAGCATGCATGGGTTATAAAGTTATTTTGGCTAGCACTGTCGATTAAAGCCCTGCCAGAATATATCTGGTTCTTTGCGGTTATGGTGTTAAGACGAGCAGTGCCCAAAAGAATAACTTGATTTATGTTGGAGGTATGGCACCTTGGCCCAACAGAAGACAATGTGCACAGTGCAACGTCCGTTGGTGAAGCTGAAGTTTCATAATTTTTCGCGGATGGTGTATTTTGGAAATGCAGCAGTGTGTGGTGTTTAAGGTTACACCGACGACACCTACTATCGGATTTACATGCGTGCGTAGCATGTTTTGCACTCAGGCAATTAACACAACATTTATGTTTTTTCACAAAATTAAAACGATTTTCGGATGTTTCTTTTAAGAAATCGGCGCACTTATAAAGGACGTCGTGGTCATGTTTTTGACAGAATGAGCATATGTTTGGATTTTGTTCAATACCAACAAATGCATGGGATGACTGACCTGAACGTTTGTACCCACTATTGTTCGGTTTATTTTGATTGCCTATAGGGCGCAAATTTGACACCCTGTTGATCGTAGTTCGCTGCAGAATTTTTGCTTTATCACGTATGAATGTGACAAACTCGTCATATATAGGAATATCTGTCTTTCTTATAGACATTTCGAATTCCTGTGGGTTTCCCGGTCGAGTTTTTTCATGCCAATATGAATTACCAGAAACTCGGTTAAATCCGGTATTTTGAGTTGTTTTAATGCGGAAATACAACTTGAAAATTGATCAATAAATGACTCAAGATTATTTGAAGTTGATTGGGTTATAGGCTTTAAATCCAGAAGCATATCGCAATATGCTGTTCCAGTACCACGTACATCTTGGTATTTAGTAACCAATGTATTCCAAATTATGGAGTAATTCTCTGCTGCGGGCGTAATGCCGGCAAAGACTGTTTGCGCTTTGTCAGTTAATTTTCCTACTAAGTACTGAATTTTCTGAGAGTCTGACAATTCCGAATTTTCGTGGATAGACGTACGGAAAACCTCATAGAATACAGGCCAGTTCTGAAAGTTACCGTTAAATGACGGCAGCTCCAAGCGTGGTAATTTTGAAATATTGGAATTTTGCATGTGTGTGGTTTTTTTATTTATTGTTTCTTTTTTACGTTGAATGATACCGTATAGCTCTTCGAACGCAATGCATGGTTCAAAATTTGGCTCAAACTCTGGATTTAAATCCAATTTTAAAGAATTTATATTTTCTATCAATGTGTCGAATTTATGATGTAGTTCTGGCAACGTCGTTACATCCGCTAAAAACGTTTCTCGCGAAATATCATCTGTAATATTTTTAGATTTATCGTATACTCTTTGCAAACGTGAGAAATAGGATTGACGTTTAGACTCTAATAATTTCAACTGATTTTCTATTTTCGGAGGCATTTTGATTATAATTAAATGAAATAAATTTAATTATTGTTATATTATTTTTCTTTTGTTTATTATTTTACGTAATGTAAGTAATTAATTAACACACAACAGGGTGAACTGGCGAAAATATGCGAATAGATTAATGAAATGCGAAAAAAATATGCGAAAAAACTATGCGAAAAAAAAGGCCAAAGAGACCTAAAATACGATATATTTAAATTTAATTTGAATGATTCACATCCGGGCCAAAGTGACCCCAAACATGGTTTATTCAAATTTACTTTGAATGATTCAAATCCGGCCGAAGTGACCAACTTATGATGATGCGGGTACCTAGAGGTCTGGTCTCGTTACTCAGAAGAGCACTCTAGGCGGTTTATGATTTTGCGTGAGATCCGTGTGAGTTTGCTAGCTTGAAGGACCACCTGGTGTACCTTAGTACCCAGGAGCGGATATTTAAAGTGGAAAGACAGGATGTCGGTACTTACGGTTTTGTTTGTTCCGTATGTGCTGCTGGACTGCACTGCTTCTCGTTTATCTGTCACTCACTGAGGTTTCACACGAATTGCGATGCGGGCTAATCAACACAAAGGTTTGTGTGATGCGATGCGGCGGTTTGCGACGAGAAAAACGATAATCTCGTCTGTTGTTGCGGAGCGAATACATTCGACGACGCGCCTCGCCAAGTCAACAAATGTACTGTCCTACCCGTCGTTCCGACGGGGCGATCCGTAGCGCTGGGCGGCTCAGATCGGCGCGAGTCGTGACATGTTTAAATGGGTACCGACAATATTGATTGGAGCGGAAGAATTTATAAAAGGGATTGGATTAGACAAGTGATTAGGAGGCGGAAAATTACGCTAATTCTCACACAAATCTCACTGGCGTGAACAAAGTTTATTAAATAAAGTATCTATTTCATATTCATATTTCCTATTTGTGTACTAGTTTACGCATAACCAAGAATTTAAAATCTCACAAACAGCAAACAAGCAAGTAATGAAAAAAAAACGAATACGGTCAAAATACTGAGTATCTGATTTTATAAAAAGGTATAAATTAATTTACCGCGTGAAGTTTGTGGCACCCGAAGTTTCGGCGATGTTGCAAACGCAGTTGTCTAGGGTAGACTTTAGCCTGGACTTTAGTGTCTTTCTTTTTAATCTATAATGTCAAACAACCGTAATAGTCTTCGATTTCATCGATAGTCTTCGCGGTAGGTGGACAGGGTGTTGTTAAGCAGCGTGAAGCAGGCGATATAGGAAGTGTACAATAGAAGCTTGGTCTGACTGACACAGTTTTGTATTTGAGGGATGGAGATTGCGAAATTACGGCTTACCATAGTTGACAAGATCTTGCGGAGAAAATAGGGATTTGTGAGGGAAAAAAGCTACGAAACAAATGACTTGATACAAGTTGTATCGAATGAGAACAGTTCTTTTACGAATGAGCAGTTGACTAGACAGCCATCTGCTCATAGACACCTGCCGATAGACATTGGCAGGTATTTAACAATATTGAAACTGGTGCTGGGCAAGTCTTTTTTCTAGATGCTCCAGGTGGTAGTGAGAGACTTTTCTTATAAACTTATTTTTGGCAAATGGGAAGAGTAAACTTGGAATCGCTTTGGCTTTCGCATCTTCTGGCATCGTTGTCATTGCTGTCATCTTCTACACTGCTGGAAAGAGGCAAGATGGCTCACGTTACCTTCGAGCTGCCCCTAATTTGATTTGTGCTGATATCCCCCTGTGCAAGTTTTTTTTCCGGAATGAGCACCAGAGCACCTTGCCGCACAATGGGTTTTGATACACTAAGCAGAATACCTAAAGACACCAAGGGCGATGCTGAATTATTAATAGAAGGAGTTACTATGCTGCTGGCTGGACACTTTGAAGAGACTCTACTAGTTGTGCCTAGGGGAGCTCGAGCTGATGAGGTAAAGTAAAGAGTCAAGACATCCTATCTGAGGCCTCTCATTGTGAAACTTTCTCTTACGAAAACATGACGGTCCACATGAAAGACGATGTTTTAGTTAGGCAATTTACCGATATTGTACTCAATATAGGGAGCGGAGAATATCACGAGTGCGAGGGAAATATGGCCATCCCTGCAGGGTACGACGATACAGTAGTGACGACCCTCGCAGACCTTAGAGCCAGAATATAAAAATCATATACTGGCTATGCGAGCGAGCTGACCCCCAAAAACAACAAGGCTGAAGTCATTAATGAGACTTTACTTAAATCGTTCGAAAGTACAGGTCTGTGGACTCGGTGGTACAAATCGATGATACGATTCACTACCCAGTTAAATTCCTCGACGTCCTCGATCCTCCCGGTTTGCCTGTCCTCAGAGTGGGAGTACCAGTGTTGTCACTGCAAAATCACAAACCGCCCAAACTCTGCAATAGTACCAGATTGAGGGCGAAGGCTATCGGCACATGAACGTTATTGAAGCCACAGTGTTCACCGGCTGTGCTCGCGGTGCGTATTTATGCGAAGTATATGTACCACTTCTACCATCTGAGTACCCATTTGGTATCAAACGACTGCAGCTTTCCCTCAAGGTCTGCTTTTCTATAGCCAACAATAACACCCATCGGCAGACGCTAAAGGTTGCAGGAATCGACTTGAAAGAGGACTGCTTCTTACATGGGCAATTATATGCGGGCTGCTCCAGAGTGAGCTCACCTAGCAATCTGCTGACCTGAGGCGAGAACCATTAATATCGTCTATAAAGAGAACCTAACTTTTAAAAAATACATTTTTTAATTTTTTTAAGTTCAAACAACTTAACTAAACACCGTAAAACCCTCAATGTTTTCCTTAAAATAATATGTCTACCTTACTAATACAAGTTAATACTAATTTACCTCGAACTTATATCTGCGTTACGAACCAATTACCTTGCGACATAATGATAAACCATAAATAAAAAAATGAAATAATGAACGAAAGTATAAAATAAATGAACTTCGACAAATGAAGCAGCATCGCGTGCCAAAGCTTTGTCTACACACCTCGCCGAAACCATTTGAGTTGGAGCCAAAATGAGTTAGTTTTCTTGGCTTTAAGGATAGTGTGCGCTTGCTGTAGCGAAACTAGCGAGAACTGGACGAGTTCGCTAAATAAATAAAATAGTGCTTTAAATTTATAGAAACATTTTTTTTATTACAAATATATTTTTAATTATTTTAATTATTTTTTTTAAAACGGCATTGCGGCCTAGAAGCTAAATGTGCCTTTGACCAGTGAACTATGAAGAAAAAGGAATGTCGTTGCTTCGATTTGTTGATAATGACCTCTGCATTCAGATTGCAAAGTTAGGAAGAAATCACACAGCCTGATCATATACCAGTTTGTTTTTTTAATTTAGCAAATATTTTACAGATAGGTTAAATAAATATTAAAGAAATAAAGAAATGGTATATAACAAATTTTGTTCGATGTTGTATACGTATAGTGTATGTGATCGTATAGTGATCCAGATATGTATAAAGATCCAGTTGATAGAACTTTCGATCGTACATCTTAAAACTGCTAAAATAATCGTACAAATAGGATTTAAATTGTACATATGACAAAGCTTCTGGTGTGGGAAATTAGCAGTGGGCAACGCGATTGTCATCAAAACTCTAATTTATATGACATCAAAATATCGGAATTTTTTATTTCTATATATAGGACTATCTCACCTACGAAAGCATTTCAGCACAGTGCGACAGCACTTTTGTCGTATAAAACCGAGTCTAGTGGGCGCTGCGCGTATTCTGCGATAGCGTTCCAAAATAGCAACCATTGAAACAAACATCAGCTTTGGTTCCTCCGAGTCAGCCCTCTTTAAGGCTCATTCGGGGGTGCCGCAAGGCGCGAATCTCTCTACGATTTTGTTCCTCATTTTCATTAATGATTTACCTAAATTTGTAAAATATACTCACTGCTCACTATTCGCTGATGACGTGAAAATTTTTCATCAAATAACAGATGCTCGAGAAGCGGAAATATTACAGCAAGATATAGATGCACTTTCAAGATGGGGCTCTGTCAATGACATGGAATTCAACACTAACAAGTGCTCTGTTTTAACCATCACTAAGAAGAAAACACCTTGCTTTTTCCCATACACAATAAACGGGTCAATTTTAAAAAGGTCAACCGAGGTGAGGGACCTGGGAATTACATTTGATACGCAGTTGAACTTCCGTGCACACATTACAAATATTTGCAATCGTGCTAGCAAAATGGTCGGATTTGTTATTCGCATATGCAAACAGTTTAATAATATTCATGTAATGTTTCTACTATATAATTGTTTAGTCCGTAGCATACTTGAATATAACTCGGTCATCTGGTGTACAAGTGAAAACAAATACATTCAGATGGTAGAGCGTATTCAAAGAAAATTTTTAAGATATATTTATTACAGAAAATACAATATTTATCCATACTTATTTCCGTCAGATTTTGTGCTAGGAATGGTAGGATACAACAGTCTTGAAACTCGTCGATATATTTCACTAATTATATTTGCATATAAACTTTTTCAAAGAACGATTTATTTGCCAGAGATACTATGTAAGTTTGAATTGTACGTACCGGTAAATTACACAGCGAGGAGATCGCATCTATTGTTTAATGTGCCGTACCACCGTACAAATATTTTTGTATACAGGCCAGTGGGAAGGGTTATAGCTCTTCTTAATTCCTTACCCACTGAAATAGATATCTTTTGTACATCCCTTTGGCAGCTAAAAAGGCATCTCCCTGCTATCTCATGTTTATCATAATCTGTCTTTTATTTAGTTTTATATTTTTTTGTTTTTTTCTTGTTCAATGTTAGCATTAATTTAGTTATGTAGTCATTTATTTTTAGACTTACACTCCAGCTTTAATATTCAAGGGCGAATTGGATTCATCTGTAATGCCCTTGAATACTATTTGAAACTAATAATAAATAAATAAACTACCTATAAGAAGCGCGGAAACCGTTTCAGAGCCTGTCACCCAAGTCTTCCAAGAGCGTCCCATTTTTTTATAGCTACCAAATATGATGGCTGTTTTGTCTTTATTTGTCAGCCCGTAACATAACTATATCTTTGTTATCCCGCAGAGATTATAACTCTTTTTTAGCGGTTGTGGTATTCGGCTTTGTGAACTTTTCGTTGCGTTCAAAAACAGCCACATCCTGTCGCAAAAAGGTGGCAGAGGTGCAGAGGTCTTTCTGCGAAAGATGACTTTTTGGTTGATAATTTCCACAGACAAGTGTTTAGAAGCCGATATATAATGTAATCCCCTGCTAAGAATTTATTTTATCAGCTGGTCGATGTAAACTTCCGAAAGATTGATAACAACACTTGCAGCGCATTCCGCTCGCTCCTTGCGTAAATGCCCTGCGATTGCCAAGCGCATTCATCCCCGTGCAAATTCATCCCGGATAAGACAACCGGGTTCGGCGGACATTCTCTAAGTCGCCAGTGTCCGATCGCTTCGAAAGTTGATACATAGCAATCGGTACAATTTGATATTGTACAAAAAGATTTACTATGTATTTATCTCGAATTAAGCAGTGTATTAAGTGGCGAAGATTTTAATAAAAGCGGCAGTGTAACCTGTAGTTATTCGGAAAGAACCTCAGTACTATGTGATGAGTCGCACAATGCCAAGTTTCTGTGCCTAATTATCATCATGTAATTTATGTGTAATATTATGTATTCGTTTTATTATTCATTAAAAGTTAATAAAACTGAATCAAAATAATATCTCAGCGCGGTTCGGTACTGAGCCTAACCATCGATTATACAACATACTAGATTGCTCAATGCCATAGTACGAATTGGCGGATAAGATTTTACTACGAAACGCCATGAGTAGCTGGCACGCAATAAAATCTTATTTTCGTGAATTAATCTTCTTTCGTGGTATAACAATACACGGAAGAAAATAATTGAATAATATTACGAAATTCCTTACATATTTTACAAATCATATTCGTTAATATAGGTCCTATCGAGAAAATTTTTGATACTACCAATTATTTTTGGTTATTTTTTTTACTATCACATCTTGTATAACGTTCCAACACTTAAGTTAATGTAACCAGATATATTTGTGTTAATTTTACTATTTCTTTCGGCTCATCTAATTAAAAATGCAAATAAAGTTTAATAAGAAGAACAACTCTTTTGATAGATTTGACAAAATTAATTTAGTAAAGTAATTGTTTGAACTGATTATAGTTGAATTTACTATTAATACCCGTAGGATAAATTGTAATTTTTAATATTTTTCACGAAATGAATCCCTGTTAAATTTAATTTGGTAAATATGTAAATTTTATTAATAACCACAGTAAGGCTTACTAGTATTATTAGTAGTTGTTGCTAAATTAAGATATATTTCATTAAATAACACACGTTGTTTAACTTTACTATACTTTACGATTCATCGTACTTGTTGGATTCGGCAAATTACATAAATAATAAAAATTTATAAAATGTACCATTACTTATAAGTAATTTTAACACTTGCTTTTGTAATTAAGTTAACAATATATTTTTGGTAATTTAAACATTCTTGCTTTGTAGCGACTTTTGTACATTTTCAATACACGTTAACAATACAAAACTTATTTTAGAAACGGTCGTTTCGTAAAATCAACCACATATTTTTTTCCGTGTACGGCAGCGCACTTTAGACGGCGCTCTAAAATCGCCTAAACGATATGCTATCTCGAAATAAAATACTAATATAATAACAAATGATTTTTTTTAATCACAGCTCTTATTATTTTTATAATATTTACACAAATACATAATTATTTTATTCGGTATGAATGCTTCGATACGTAATAATTACGCACTTTAATTTTCAGATATACTAATACATGGCATTCTATTTCTCCGTATTATTTCTGTTATATAATAGCAGACTATATATAAAAACAAATAGATGGCACAAATAATTGAATGTTTTTATTTTTATCATTTGTTAAATTATTTGGGTTTGTATAATCAATAAACTAGAGTTGTCAATTACAACGGGAAAACCCGTCACCTCAGGAAGTTTTAACGAAATGTAACGTTCTGTCTCCCGTGAGGTGAGCGCAGAAGACTTAGGACATAACAATCCACCGTCAAGCTCCGCCACCTGCCCATCAGAGGCCAACGCCTTACGGCGAGGTACCGGGAAAGGTAAAAGCGGGCAGCCTCGCCCCCTGACTACCAGTTTTGGTAGGATATCTCCGTCTGGAATAAACATTCAGGATACCTCCGTCCTCCCGACTGGTTAGAGGTCCGAAGTCACTTACACGACCTCTACCTATTGTAATGCGGCGGTAATTCAGTTTGAATTTATCGCGGACCTGGGCGTTCTTTGCCCGTAGTGCCACACGGGATCGAGTGGCCCAAGGTCATTTCAAGAGTGGCATGACAACAGGTCAACATCCACCCCCGCTGCTTAGGAAACAGTATATTTCCATAGTCTCCAGACCCCTTCAGCAATTAGTCGGAATTCACAGCCGATTGGCTTCGCCGACCAGTGCGCAAACCGTCCAGTGGCGAAGGGATACAATCCCATCAGGAGAAACCGGTTCACCAACTCTGAGGCCTGAGACACGAGAGTCTTACCCGGGGTAGCCTTCTACTCGAGAAGGCTTCTGATTATGAGCTGAATCGTGAGTTGAGCCGATCCGAAAACAAAATGGATCTTGTGGCCCAAGCTGCACGAAACCGTTCACCACCTGGTTTCGCCGTCAATGTTATCAGTGCCTCCCGTATGTCGCCGAAAGAGAAGGGTTGTCAAAAGGTACTATGGAGTTGAGAAATCTAATACCATATACAGGGTGCGGCAGTGAGGACGGACGGTTTTAAAAAAATCATAAAATAGTTAATTTTTACTCAAAAATATATTTATTGATGGAATCAGGTTCGCATGGAAATAGCATTTGAGACAGTCAAGGGTGGAAAATCACATCAGGCATGTGGTGGCCGAAATTGTTGATGCAGTGCTGGAGGTGTTCTTGGAAATTCGCGTAGACTCTCTCCAACATCGCTCTTTCAACTTGGGCGACTTCCACGCGAATTGGGTCCTTCAATTCGTCCAGAGTTCGGGGCTTGTTCTTGTATACAGCGCACCAAACCATTGGCCCTTACTTCTGCGAAGACGGTAATAGTCGTGCTGTTACCGTGAACTCAGAGCGTCGAAATGATCACCAACTTCTTTTTCCCTAAATTACGACGGCGACGTGTTCCTATCCGACGTGTGTGGTTCCAGCAGGATGGGGCGACCGTCCACACAGCCAGAGCATCAATGGAAGTTACTCGCCCTCTCTTCCCTGGTCGCCTTATTTCCAGGTTTGGCGATGTTCATTGGCCTCCTCTGTCCCCAGATTTATCCATATGCGTTTTTTTCTTATGGGGACACCTCAAGGCTAGAGTATACGAGAACAAACCCCGAACTCTGGACGAATTGAAGGACGCAATTCGCGTGGAAGTCGCCCAAGTTGAAAGAGCGATGTTGGAGAGAGTCTACGCGAATTTCCAAGAACACCGCATCTGCATCGATGCATCGCACTGCATCAACGATTTCGGCCACCACATGCCTGATGTGATTTTCCGTCCGTCCGTCCTCACTGCCGCACCCTGTATAACCAATGGCTCAACCTATCTAATATACCGGTTTAGAGTAGTGGGATTGGACTATATTATGGAGCGCTTATTTTCATATTTTTTTACACGACTGCCTAACAAACAAGGAGTGTAATGTGTTCAGGCTTTATCTGTGTATGTTTTTCCATTTCTTTATTCCACCTTAATTTTTGAACGCTCGAACCGATTTAGAAGTATGTTATATTGTTAGAATCTTTATGTCATCCCGAGTGTCATGGAGTACTGTCCAAATATCAAGTTAATAGGTTGTCTAAATGTCCAAATCTCCAAATGTCAATAAATTGACATAAATATACCGTGTTTAGTGTCAACTAAAAGCTCTGATTCGAACGAACATTCGATTACATGATTGAGTGCACATGATTGGTGGTACATGATTGAGGTCTGATTGAGTAGGTACATGATTAAGTACACGTGATTGGGGTACATTCCGAAAATGTATCTATGTGGATAAATACATAGACGACAATGATTTCTTTAAAAACTCATAACAAAAATAATTATAAATACAAATAGAGCTGTCAACTACAACGGGTGAACCCGTCACCTCAGGAAGTTTTAACGATTGGTCGTTCTATCTCCCGTGAAGTGAACGCAGAAGACTTGGACAAAACAGTCCACCGTCAGGCTCCGCCACATGCCCTTATCCGCGAGATAACCAGGTATGTTACCCAGCGAGATTACACTCACGCCCTTACTTCCAATTGCGACCAGATTACTCCGGTCTCTCGACTGGTTACGAGTTCGAGGTCGCTTGCGCGGTCCGCTCCCTTCCGAAGCGATGAAACGGTGTAAACCGAATCTATCGCGGACCACGGCGTCCTTTGCCCGGCTGTTCACCCAGGATCGGGTAGCCGATGGTCGTTTCAAGAGCAGTCGCCGTAAGGTCCGCTACCACCCCCGCTCTATAGGCAACAGTACTGCTTCCAGACTCCCCCGACTCTTAGTCAGAATACACAATCGATTGGCTTACGCCGCACGGTGCGCAGACCGTCCAGGAGCGCCAGAAGGTTGACTCCTAGGGGAACCTAGCCCTAAGGCTAGAGTCCTGCCTGGGCTCGCGCTTCATGCGTGGAGGCTGCCGGATGGGTGTTGACCCGTGAGTGTGACCAACCCTGAACAAAATGGGTCTTCGTGGCCAAATCAGCAAGGGCCCATTAGCTCCCAAATTATAAATACAGTAAATAGTTCACTTTGTGTGACGTTTTTTATTTCTTTTAATATATTTTCTTGTTAACTAGTAATAGATCAAATGGCCACACTATTTCCTTCCGCTCCACGACTTATCTACTTTTATATTAAGGCAATTTCACAAATCTGGAATAAAATCATCGGTTTTCATTCCTGAACTACGACGAAGAATTTTCGAAGAAAATCACGCAAAAATAGCGTTTTGTTTTCCTTTCCGCTTATCCGACATCAAACGTTCGCATAACAAGAAGCTAAAGTAACGGATCAAAAGAACAGTGGCTCCAGATATTTCGGCAGCATCCCATTTTAAATTGTGCCTTCGGCGATCCTTTGATATGTGGCGTAGCACACGTAACGAATATAAAAATATATTATTATTATGTTTCGAAATAAGACGGCATGACAAGCAAAAGATAAGGACAAAATGAGATTAAAGGGTATCTGAAAATATCTAACAGTGTGGGAGTATTTCAGTGTATTTCAGCAAAGCATACAATATTACACTAATTAAGCATTACAGGCGTGCATTTGTACATATTTGTGATGTTACTTTGTTCATATTCTATCAGAAGCGGTCAATAAGAAGGAAATGAAAAATGTTGTTGGAAGAGGGAAACGACAACCAAGGATTATCAAGTTCTAGTGCGTAAAAGAAATATAGATCCACGAGAATGCGGTTAATCTAAAAGATAGCTTCTCTTCTTGAGACTGGAATGCATATTGACTTCACAACGTGATGGTGTGATGATGCCTTATTGTAACTGGTAGAAAGGCAAGACAGCTAATCAAAAAGCAAGACTAGGTCCATTATAATATACTCATATATTTGACATAGTTTATTGTATTATTAGAGCCCTGTCCACCCTAGAACGGAATAGTCTCAGTTGGATGACAGCATCAGATAAGCATAAGGTTAAGGGTTTGCCATTCGGTTCTTGTTATTTTTTTAAGCAAAATCAATCTTTTTATATTAATTAATTCTTAAATAAATAAATAAATATAGAATCATCTAGCTTGCGCCAAAATATACCAGCACTGGGAAGTTGAAGACTGAAGGAATGTTCTCTTCTCAGATGAAACACATTTTTAACCGACTTCAAAAAAAGGAGGAGGTTATAAATTCGGTTCTATGTTTTTTTTAAATATTTGTTCCTTAGAAGTCTGTCATTTATGAACCGATTTGGAGGATTGTTTTTTTATTTGAAAGGATATATGTTACTTACATATTGGTATCATTTTTATCAAAATCCTGTTTTGATGATGGGATCCATGAGGAATTGAGGGAACTCCTCAAATTATTATCCCAAATTATTATTATTATGGAGTCTGCTTACACGAGCTTTGCGGCACATAAATGCGCTATGTTCGACAGCGCCAGACTTTGATATTTTTACAGCGAGCCCGCATCTCTTCAAGGTGTGGGCATTGCGCTACTTGTTTATGGCAGAATAATATAAACTGTTTTCACTCTTATGTACTATAAGTTTGTAAGTTTGTAAGTTTTTCTATTCTTAATGCCGGTATTTGTATTTAACGCTTATTTAAACATGTTATGTATGTACTTGTAAGAATTCTATTTTTTTTTATATTTATGTGTATATTGCATATCAACGGATTGGTAGAAACTGTAATGTTGATTTGTTATGAAAATAAATACATAAATAAATAAATAAATGAAGTTTAATTCCGATGACAATGCATTTTTTTATGGTAAGCATGTCCTGATTCTATACCCTGGGTTGGCTCCCGACGAGGGGACTCCTCAACGGTCAACAGCACAGACACGAAATTTTGTATACTCATTCAGTTATGATAGCCCGTTCTTGGTCACCATGACATGGCTGCTGCATCCAGGGTTCGCTCCCGACGAGTGGACTCCTCAACGTCCAACCGCACAGACACGAAATGTTGTATATGCATTCAATTAGGACAGCCCGTTCAGTTTCAGTTTCAAGTTTCATCAAGATTGGACTGCGGCACCCAGGGTTGGCTTCCAATGAGGGAACTCCTCAACGGTCAACAGCATATACATACATTTTTTATACGCATTTAATTATGATAGCCTGTTCTAAATATCACCATGACATGGCTGCTGCACTTATAAAAAAAATGCAGTCGGTTGTTTTTGTTAAAATTTTGTCTATTATATGTATTGCCCATCATGTATAGATCATCTAGAGAAACTATTTCGCTTGCTCACTTGCAGCATTTAAAGTACCCTCTCTTGCAGATGTCTTGGGGTTGCTTCTCCTATCAACTCGAATGATACCTTAGCTACGCAAGGATGTTATTTTTAACAAGACCTTTCTCTGGGCCACGCCTCGACTGAACTGCCCTAAAGTTTCCGTGCACTGGCAACTTTCAGTCGTCTCTTTGTCAGATTTTTAAGTGGCAAGACTATTGTAATGCCATAAAATTGGTTTTAAGAACATTAACAAATAGAAAAAAAAATACAATGAGTCCACATTAGCAAAAATAAATTATGTACTGAAAATGCCCGCAATTTGTTGTATTAGGCCTGCGATAAATTTATATTGAGCGTAATTTTAACTAGATTTGACATATAGCGATGCCGTAGATTTAAAGCGTCCGCTTAGAATATTATATCTCGTATTTTGGTTGGGAAACGCGTTTCCTAATAATGATCTATTATGTTGGTGTTTTGCTGGTAGCGAACGGTTTCGTGCAGCTTGAGCCACACAATCCATGTTGTTCTTGGATCGGCTCACGATTCAGCTCCTATTCAGAATCCTCCTCGTGCGGATGGCTACCCCGGATAAGACTCTCGCGTCTCGGGCCTCACAAGCTGGTGGACCGGTTTCTCCTGGTGGGATTACATCCCGGCGCTACTGGACGTTTTGCGCATCGTTCGGCGACGCCAATCGGTTGTGCACTCTGACTCATTGCTGAAGGAGTCTGGAGACTATGGAAATATACTGTCTTCAAGCAGGATGTTGACCTACTGTCATGCCACTCTTGAAATGATCTTGAGCCGCCCGATCCCGTGTGGCAATACGGGCAAAGGACGCCCAGGTCCGCGATAAATTCAAACTGAATTACCGCTGTAATACACCAGGTAGAGGCCGCGTAAGCGACTTCGGACCAGTAACCAGTCGGGAGGACGGAGATATCCTGATGGTTAACTATAGACGGAGATATCCTACCAAAACTGGTAGTTAGGGAGGGAGGCTACCCGCTGTCTACCTTTCCCAGTGCCTCGCCGTAAGGCGTTGGCCTCTAACGGGCTTGATGGAGGAGCTAGACGGTAGATTGTCTTGTCTCTAAGTTTTCTAGGTTCATCCCACGGCTGAAAGAACGATCACATATCTTTATACTAGCCTGGGGTGACGGGTTCGCCCGCTGTAGTCGACACCGCCCTACTGCTGGTGTTTTACTATTTTATAGTCTTTTCAACGAACAGTCAGAATTAAAGTAAACATTGGCGTCCGACGCAATCACCCTTCTCCATAACCACCGCAAGTTCATATGTATTATAACTTTTTGCGATCTGGCACAACAGTTAACGCGAATATGTACTGTAAAGAACTGCAAACAACGGAAAAGCTCGTCATTAAACAACCGCTTCTGGTTAATGCGATGGTCGAGCGATGATAACGCACTACCATCACTTCACAGGAAAGTTGCAGGAGTTGCTACTGGTGACTCTTCGTCCTCCACCGTACTCGCCAGAATTTGCTCAAAGGCTTTAACTCTTTTAGGAATTTGGTTATGTTTTTACAAGGCAAAAAATCCTGTCCGGAGAGGTAGTCAAAATGCTTTTAAAGCATCCATTGATTCCTGTTCAATACAGTTTTACAGAAAAGAAATTAACTCATAGATATTTAACCTTTAAATAATAAAACTGCATGGGTAAAGGGGGGCGATAAATCAATTAATTAAATACATTTTTTTATTCCAAATTTTAGTTATTACATTTTTATTATGGTTTGGCAATTTTATACGTATTAATGGAAAGGAAAAAAATAACAAAGAAAAACAAACTGCATGAAATACATATATTGAACAGTTGAATTAACACAACACGCTCAGGTCCCGACTTAGGGAAGAATTAACCAGTATCAGCGATATATACACAATACACATATATAGATTGGCTACTTTTAACCGCAATAAACGGCATTTACTGCGCATACCTATTCCATTCTACGTAGTTGTTTATACCATAAAAATCTTATTGCTTCATACAATGACACATTTTTGCTGTCGATAGATACCGCCCGGATAAGCTTTTTTGCATCTGTCCGATTCCCACGTTCCCTCGCTGGCGATTAATTTATAATGAATCGAAAGCATTAAAGAGTGGACACTTCGCCACTGAAATATCCAATCATATCAACGCGCCATAGCGAAGCGATCAAATATTCAAAACTAAACGTTTATCGTAAACGTAAGCCGAGGGGATGGTAATTTCTAGAATAATTAGGGCAATTAGAAACACCCTGTAATGAGAGCGGAACGTTTTTACTTCTTTCTGTCAAAAAATAGAAGTTAATCTACAATTAAGGAAATTGTTTTGATTAAAGCGAATGAGTGGGTGTTGTGTTTTCTATAAATACTTACGGTAATTTCTTCTTCCATATATTCTTATTAAGGTGGCAATGAAAGATACTGCCACAACTGGTATTTATTACCTTATTTATATATGCCATCACATTTTTTTATATCATAAATATATATTGTTTGCACCATAAATCAACTAACCAAACAAGCACATTCTACAATACTATAAGGCTATAGAAACAATATCATGACTTGCTATACTTACTAATAGACTTATGTCATGTGAAATCGAAGACTATCGCGGTTGTTTGACATTATAAAAAGGTTTAAAAGCGAATTTACAGCGTGAATTTTGTAGCAGCCGACGTTTCGGCGATGTTGCAACCGCCGTTGTCAGAGTAGACACTATTGTCAGTTTCAGAATGAGATCAATCCTGCTTAGATTAATATCATTTTCGCATTATTATTTCGACTTCAGCTATCGTTCTATCTATATGGCGAGCACACTATTGATTTTGGAAAAGCGAACCTAGAAAAGAGTCGTTATATGACCATATATATACCTTGATAACGCCATGATTTGAGATACGCCATATACCTTAATAACGGCTTGAGCCGAAATATGGCATTAAAACGATTTTTAAAAGCTTTGGTTTTTAAGAGTCACTAATCGTTTCTTCATTATCCAGGATTTTCTTCAATCCATCGATCCTCGTTTTCCCAATTATTACAATATTTTGATTATACAGCAGAATAAATCCAGGCTGCACTAAAGAAACTTTAAACTATTTTAACGATAAAATAAGAATTGGAGGAGTGACAGGGTTGGAAATACTTCTGGTCTACCACGACCAGATATATTTTTCACTTAAAATAGCTAAAATATCAGGCGCTTCAACGAGCTTCACGAAATTAGTGCAGACGGATAAACTTCAGTATTTTAACGATGTCGCCAGTTTGAAATCTTTGTGGATAACATTCGAGAGCGCAACTTATACACTCTGAAGTTTCTATGTAGGAAATTTCTTGAGAGATTCAGATACTTTGCGCTACTATTAACAGAGTATTTCGCAAATGAATTTGATTTTAGCTATGGTCAATGTTTATTAGATCTTTAGCTTGAAATTATTGTCGTATGTAGGAACAGACAGTTTTATCTAAACGATTTTTTAAATGTGATTGGTCTAAATATAACTTATATAGATCGTAGCTATTGTCAGAAATTAATTAAACAAGAGTAAAATGACAGTGTAGAATGTTTACCAGAAATATCTTAATAAAGTGTTTGTCATTAGGTAAAAGAGTCGATTAGTTTCATTATTTATTATTTCTTTTGGTTTTTTGCATTTTCTCGTTAAAGATTCGGTTATACAGGATATGGCTTCACTTTAAGGACCCGTCATCACGCTATACATTTATATTAAGTAAAAACAACGACAAAAAATAATATTTTGAACTCCATACGTAACGCCAAAGTTTTTCGTAATCAATATCATAATATGAACTTATTGAGATCTATAGACGGAGGTCAGTTATTTATATCAATCGAAAATTCTAGTGTACCCAAAACCAGGCTGGAAAAATTAAATATTGATACATCTAACATGCAATCTAGCATGCTTTTGATAATTGACACCCAGGAAGTCAAATATTTTTCTATTGAAACCAAAGGATGCTTAATTTCCATCGCATTCAGTAATATGTAAAAAAAGCCTAAAATCACCCTACTGAGGATTGATTTAAAGTGTTACAAGTTCTAGTGAGAAGAAAACAAGGACGTGAGCTCCTCAGACAAAGATCTTCCTGGCTAAAATGGTAGCCAAACAAGGGCACGGTTTTGGCTAGACATTTCACCATGTTGAATAATATATGGGACATAATAGTGTACAACCATTTCTAGCATGTATAAGGTCGTTGCGAACGTTACAAGCCAGGTAGTATTTATTATATACGCTGCATCAGTGCACTAAACTGCTGCCTTTTTGTAGCATTATGGTAAAGCCACCGTCGTGCAGTGAAAAACGTCCTGCTACTCCTTTTGAATGCCAGGATGCCAGAATGCCAGGATGCCGCAATATCGATTCACCTTTAGAACCGTGAAATCGCCCTTGTTATCATGAAACACATTTGTATGAGGTTTGCTGTGAATAAATAAATAAAAATAAATAAAAATATTATTCACACAGGTATACTGAGAAAGACATTGGATTACTTTTTATATTACCATTTTATTATTACAGTTTTATATAGAATATTGATGTTCCAATCGTAATTTTGTTCAATTACACGGAATTTTCTTGAAACTCAATTACTTGATTATATGTATCGGCATGTTTCTTACGGTTATTACAAAAATAACAGTATACTGTAGTTTATACATGATTTATGTTCCGACTTACGACCTTACTTATGGAATGACATGCTGTCATCTCGACGTCGCGACGTAATAAAATACCGGGCAATATTAAAGCGGTAAACCCCATTCTAGCTTGTTCTCTACATTGTTATACTAAAATCAGGAAACATAAAAAAACACAAAGCCAAAAATATCCTAAACGACTAAAAATCGCTGAACATATATGGGGGTTATTTCGATAGGTAATGAGGTCCTTTATCACCACGCTCTGTTTGATCGTGTACTTTTGGAACATACTGGTATAATAACTGTAACACAATAAATAAGTCAGGCAAAGAAAGACTTCGTTTTGTATTCGTACTTAACAAAAAATAACATCGGCATACGAAAATGAACAAAAGGAAATCACTGAAATAGGTCGATTTTACGCAAATAGCATTAAATCAAATTCAGATCGCCCAGAAAAAAGCTCTCGTCTAAAATTCAGAGCAGACGTCGATCGAGCTTGTGAATAATTCGGTTATTAC
Organism: Micropterix aruncella; assembly: GCA_944548615.1. Classification (NCBI taxonomy): domain Eukaryota; kingdom Metazoa; phylum Arthropoda; class Insecta; order Lepidoptera; family Micropterigidae; genus Micropterix; species Micropterix aruncella. Next base: position 18,370,448 of record OX155953.1, read on the forward strand.
TATTCGAAGATTGCTCCGAATTCACGCCGAGGGGACGAGAAAGTGGGGGGGTGAGGAAGGGGAGGGGGAGGGAGGAGTTGAGTGGTCATCTTTTAATGGAATTCCCCCACCTTTTTTAGTCGCTTCTAAAATATGGGTAGGGGCGGGGGGGGCGGAGTCTAATAACAATTGATGTGTCTGCTCAGCTGTAACACGGCGAACGGGAACGTTGCTATCTTGAGTAGTAAAGTCTGGATTTGTAACGTCTACTCTGGTATATTTCTGCATGTACATAATGCGATTCCAAACGAATGCTGCCTGCCTGCATACTGGGTTGGGAAAATGAAAATATTGAGACTCAAGGAGAAAATGGAATATGGAAACTTGTACTCGAGAGGAAATATCCCCGGCCTTGCAGAAATTAATCCGACCTGTTTTAGACATTGATGACACCACAAGAGAGCGGCTACACTAAGTTCGGGCCATCGGCTGCAATAGACAGCAGCTACACAGGTGTAAATATCTACAGCAAACAAACAGTAAGCTTTTTTCGGGAACCACGGTCACGACCAAGCAGCACTGAGAGAAAAAGACTAAATTAAACTAAGAATTACTAAAAACTCGAGTTACTCTTATGACAACAAACGTATTATAAGAATCACAAAACAGTTATTGTGTTTATTAGTTCATTCTGTTTAGTAATTCCAATTGTTGACGTCGAAACTATGACGTCATAGACAGTATAAGAGTTATGTAATTCTGAGTTTGTAGTTTATTAATATCTGCAGTACAGCTACCACTATGACGTCACTAACTTTAGTGTTTGTTTTGTAATATCAAGTCGGCGTCTACATGTACTACTCTAAAAAAGGAGGAGTAGTACATGTACCCCGTAGGAGTAGTACATGTACTACTCCTACGGGAGCTAATCGGCCCTGTTGCAGTTTGGCCACTAAGATTCAGTTGTATAGGGTCGTTCAAACGGACGGGTCAACCAACACCAACCGGCGGCCTTCACGCAGAAGTGAGAGCCAGGTTAGGACGCCGGCCTGCGGGTCTTCCCTAGGAGTCAACATTCGGGCGCTCCTGGACTGCTTGCGTACTGTGCGGCGTCAGCCAATCGATTGTGCATTCCGACTAACAACCGGGGGAGTCTTGAAATAGTAATGTCTTTTATAGAGCGGGGGTAGTTATTAACCTTATGGCAACTGCCCTTGAAACGACCATTCGGCCACCGATCCCGGGTGAATAAGCAGGGCAAAGGATGCCGTGGTGGCACAGTCAGGAGGCAGGAGGTATCCTGAAGGAGCAGTGGCGTGCCCGGGGTTGGTGAATGGGGCAAGCCCGACATACCTTTTTGTGTTTTTTTATAGTAACAAAAAGTAGTACCTCTTTCCTCTTCAATCTTCAATTTGAAATTTACTGCTTGTGTCGTAGATTCAATAAAGCACACTGAAGGCATACTACTGCTAGACAGAATTTAACATACACTTATCAGCAGTCGAATACCTCCGGTGGCTTTAAGAAAAACCGTTTTATTTGCTTGAGCGAGTGACATCGAGTTAAGAAGTTGACCCTTGCTTGTATGAGCTGTAAGACTTTTTTATAAAAAAAGGGAACAAAACTCTTTTGCTCAAAACTCAAAGATTTTACTTTGTCTTCGCCGATTAAAAGTCGTACACATAACTCACCACAAGGGACAATTTCCTCCATTGTTTATCAGGCACTAAAAACCACAAATGAATTGAAATTACACAATAAAAAATACCGTGATGTCAGTCGCACAAACCTACACTAACTACAGTCAAGTGAAGTTCGCGCTCATCGTCTCACGTTGCGACATTTGACACGTTCGCTGTCACCTTCATGGGCAAGCACGGCTTTGGTTTCCATAGTAAAATCCTCTATATACTTATAATTGTTTTGCGTAATTTGCCACTGGTTAGAGCGAGAGGTACACTGATTTTGAAAGCCACATTGAAAGCCCACATGTGCGAGCGAGCGAGAGGACACGTCGGTACACAGCTGCAATCGCACGCTGCTTTATCGACGCCGCGGCCATAACAATTTCGTCGCGTGGAGCGAGCTCCGTCCGCTAGATAGCACTCGTTAGATAGCAAATTAATTTATTTTATTGTTTTTTTTTACGAATTGTGTTATTAATTTATTTAATTGTTAATTACGAAGAATAGGCAAGCCCGGCTTTTCGGCTTATATGAAGAGACCGCCACTGTGAAGGAGGTATTTCAGACGGAGATATCCTTCCAAACGGGTAGTCAAGGGGCGAGGCTGCACGCTGTTTACCTTTCCCGGTGCCTCGCCGTAAGGCGTTGTTGTCTGGCGTCAATAGGCGTAACTAGACATTGGATTGTTTTTCGCCCCAAGTCTCATCTGCGCTCACCTCACGGGAGACAGAACGATATAATATCGTTAAAACTTCCTGAGGTGACGGGTTCGCCCGTAGTAGTTGACAGCTCCTTCGTCCGTAGCAAATTAAAATAGGCTTTCTCAATATGGTATCCTCAGTATGTCTCCCTTAGATGCAATTTGAATATATACAAAAACGATTCATCCGTGATATATGTGCTGTCAGTGTCGATATACTTTTTGGAGATATTGCGTTTTTACAGTTTTCTTCATTTTGTACTTTGCGGTAATAATTCATCGGTGTGGGCAGCATTACGGCGACATAAGACCGCGGGGTCACTTTTGTAGGGTTTGACCAATGCAAATCCAGCGTTAATGGAGCGTCAGACACAGATTCGACGTGCGTTCGCGCCGGCGAGCGGGCGGATTCTAAACGTTCGACCGCAGCGCACTCACAGTAAAACTGTCCGCAGTGATGGTATAAGAGTGTTAATGGTAAAGCATATTTAACGTAACTCTCAGAGGGCTATCACGTTTTAATTAATTGTAATTAACTTAGGGCCTAAATAAAACATGTGGCTAAGCGCGACGCTAGAGATTTACCCAGCCAATATTATTAAATTAAAATGGAACACACTCACCGCTTTCATTATAGGAGTAATCGCGCCTGAAAGTTTTTGAAATCAGTTCAAACCCAGAATGTCCAAGGCAATGAGCAACTTTTTTTTTGTCTAAATTATAAATTGGTTCCTTATCGAGGGATTCGCTTGAAAGCTTTTTTAGATTAGTGCTTATATTTATCAAAAAAATCATGGAACAAAAGTTCTTCAACTTTGATCGTTCCCAGGTATCATCTCACCCTAAATAAGACTCCATGCTTAAGAATACTGAATAATGCATAAGAATACTTCAGTAATACTTCGAACATAAGCGCATTATAAATTTCTAATTACGGCAGGGCTTTTAAATGATTTACAGGTCCGGAAAATGAATCTTAGCATTTTATTTGCCTTTTTAACAACTTTTTCTTTTACTATATGCGCAGTGCCCATGCCTTGCATCTGTGATCATTATTCAAGTGGATATTTAGTTTATTTTATTTATTCTTTATACAAATAAAGCAATAGCTTTCTAATTTTACTCTTTTTGCCTATTTTGCATAAACGCGTTTTTTAATAAAGAGGTTTCCGTATCAGTCTCTCAGTTTTACATTCGCCTACTCAACTATGTAGAAAAGCGAAAGGGATCTATTACTTTCGCTACATATTATTAACTGTAGTTAATAATATGGCTTTAACTCCTAAACGACGTTATCTCCAACGATTAAAATATGCACCCAGGTGTTTTATACACAATATTATTATTCTGATTCACTTAAATTAATCATTTCTAAACATCAATTATGCATACTGAAATTAAATTTTCTGAAATAACAACGAATTGACCATTATGTTTCTTGAAGTATTTTTTTTCTGATGAATTTGATTGGTTAGTCGAAAATAACATAATTTGGAATAACAGAAAAATATTAATTGTTTTTACAGTTTTAAAAAATAGTCAATCTGTAGAAAGAAATATTATACCATTTAAGCTATATCACATAAACATGTTAAATCAATTTGACTATACCAATAATAAGGACTTCCATCAACTGGCTTATTTTATTAACAAAATAAAATTAAAAATAATGATGTTAATTTCGTCAATTTGTACTTTACATTGAAATATAGATTTATCCCCACCTTCGAATAAACGTCTTAAAAGGACACCATATCATACAAATAAAGACAATAGTATAGGTAGGTATAATGGCACGGTAGCGCATGGTACGTGTCAGATGCGCGTCGCGGCGCGGGCGGCGTACTGTGCCAATTTCCAGTGGCTTTCTCGCCGATATGAATGAAGGCGAAGCCAACGCAAGAGCAAATCATTTCAAAAGACCGAAAGCGGAGAAGCCGCTAACGTAAGAGGACACTACTAGGTTCTCTCCATGTTCCTCTCTTCCTTTGCCTCTATCTCTCTCTAACCCGTCGATGAGGGCGAGAGCGAGATGGAAGCCTAACGACGCGACGACACGGTTCTCGTGTTTTAACGAGACCGGCCTGCATTCGAGTTGTACGAAACCGTCGACACACTCACATGAGTTACACGTGACGGGGAAAATAAAAGCTGCGTTTTATTTTTAGGTATTACAAGGGTTGTATCTGCGAGTGCGCGTAGGTAGCAAGCACAGAATCAGAATATATTTAGCTACAACCCTACAATGAAACAAGACCATAATAAGACCATTTACAATTATAGCTTCTTCAACGCTACGCTGAAATAGATATTTTTGGTTTTATTTACTGATTTCTGAGTCCATGTAGTTCTCCTCCTTCTCCTAACTTTTTCAAACATTGCTTTCTCGATATCACGGAAGACCTGGCCGTTGGGATGGAAATACCAAATTTTAAAAATATTGACTGTATTATGGTCTATTACCCGTAATGTTGTATTTCTTTTAATAAAAAATTAATCAGGAATAACATATATTAAAAAAACAGTTAGGGATTCCGAATAGCCTCAGTTTATTATCGCTCTAATTTATCGTCGTCACACAGTATAACGGCAAAGAATCGATTGCCCTCGTAATAACCAAACCCTACAATAAGTCATAAGAAAAAGAATCGGAACAGACACTGAACAAAGGCGTGCGTATTATGTTAATAGCGAAGCGAATCGGTTTCTGTAAATGGTTGTAATTTTACGCCTTACTCGATTTTAGTAATCACTTTTAAGCACGCCAACTGCGGCAAGAAGGCGGTGTTTGTCATTGAACGTTTCAAAACTAAGTAGTTTTTACCCGCCCACCCGGCTACTTATTTATTTTCGACACCTTTAGTCGATCAATCATTCGACTTAAACCCTATTCATTGGAGAATTCACAAAGACGCTCGTATCGAGGATTGAATATGTCCGACTACAATGAATATTGTAGGAGCATTTATTAATAGAAATCTCATTTAGTTTTCATCAATTCCCTGTCAAATAATATGACTCATAAACGTTATGCATGTTTAAAAGCCACAAATCAATATGTACACTTGAGTTATAATGTACCTACGTTGAAAGGGCTGGTTTCATGAGCCACCTTAGTATTTAGCATTTCTCATACAAACACCTGTCGTTAAGACCAAGCGGTTCTTGTTGTGTATGTTAGTAAAAGTAACATCGATGCTTATAACTGTGAGAATAGCCACCCTTCACTAGACTCCAATTGATTGTGAGCGAAGGGTGGTTCTCATCATGAAGATTTCTCCGTGAATGAAAGTCGTGGATGTCGAAGTAGAAGTGTTTAATCAGAAGGTTGAAGAGAAGTGATTTGAAGTCGCCAGTTCTTAACGCCTTGAGTATTAATTCGCCGTTGTGTAGTAGTGTGGGCGCGAGGTGAAGCTGCGGTAGTGTGTCGGATGTGTGTAGTCGAGGAGCGAGGCTGGACGATCGGTATCGCAGATAATGCAGGCACTGCTTGTTAATGAAGCGTAGTCGCCATAACTGTCCACTGAGGGGACGATGTGTAGAGCGCAGTAACTATCCGTCAAGGAATGATTGTGTCGGTAACTGTCCGCCAAAGGAATGATGGCGATCGATTGAAATGTACTACGTTTTATACCGTTTAGCGGTGACGTGAATAGCTAAGAGTGGGATGTACATGTGTATCGATTAGAAGAAATGACATGAGTCATCGCTTGCCTGGGCAATATTTGCCAAATTTAGTTGGAAAGCTGCAGCTGGCTCGTGTAAGTTTGAGCGAGTCTTCGGTTTTCTATTCTGTGAAATTACTTTTTGTTGTGGGTATGTGGAGCATCAGAGCTCCCACATAACCTTTTCCCATTCTATTTAATGCATCCGTTAGCTCTGTCCGTGCCCTCCTCACAGCGGGTTGCGAGTTTCATGTCCGTACACAAAACAATGTTTCATTATCATATTATTAGTACAAAAAACCACCGGTGACTCCATGGATTCGAAGGATCTTAGGATAAGGATCCGCATGGATTGTTGTGTTCGTTTTGTCCTGTTCCGATTCGTCGTGTTCCGTTTTTGTTTTGTTCCCTCCATGTTAGGTTAAGATGAATTTGACGTTTGCAGCTTGGTATTGCCATTTCAGAACGTTCTTTTCAGTCCGTTTTCATAGACACAAATATTAGTTCAAATTGTATACCGTGATCGTATTTCGACAGAAACGCGATAGCTGTAATATTAGTCCATGGATTAATTTAGTTATTTTAAATCCGCTACAATTTTAGTTCGCAAAGAAACGCAATCGGCCCCGATATCTATATAATAAAAATGAGTCGTGTTTTTGTATGTTACCTAATAAGTCACGAGCGGCTGGCCCGATTTGGATGATTCTTTTTTTGTTTTGTTCATAATCCCTACAGTTATACTATAAAAAATCCGGCTATAAAAAATCCGGAAAATCTTTCGGAAAAGTGAAAAAATTATTTTAGTACCGAGCTTGCTCATAGATGGCCTTGTTTGATAAGAATAAAAACACGAAAATCGAAAATCAAGATGGCGACACGGCGTGAAGAATGACATTTGAAAGTTAAGTTGAATTTTACGAATTTTTCATTGCGCTTACTTGGTTCTGAAGGCAAATCAACTGAATTAACTGAATTTGTGTAATTTGTGTAATTCGTGAATGATTTTCCAGGTTTTGCAATTTTTTTTTACAGTTATGCCCTTCCGTAGACTCTCCAATCTCAGCAACACGAGGTTCGAGCAACTGAAAGCGACGAGGATCGCCAAGAATTGAATGAAGCGTCACGGATCCGTAATGTTGCAGTGCGAAAACGTTAGACGAAACACATACAGAGAGGCATTCTATTATGATCTGGCGATACAATACAGCGATTATGAATGCGTGCTGATTAAAGAAATAGACCATTTGTGCAAATATTGCAATGCCCTGAAGTACCGCCACGAGCCACTCAGTTTGTTTGGAGCAGAGGTTAAAATGAGATTGACACCATTGGTTCCACCATCAGAACCATTAGGATCGTTGGTGTCTGGAAATGAACCAGAAAAGAAAATAAATAAATCGAGAGTCAAACAAAACCTTTTCCTGTCGCGAAAACATTCGGAAGAAAATATTCGGAAGAAACCCCGAATAAAACTTGTATATCTGAATCAAAAAAGCTTTTCTGAGTCATATTTACAGCGTTACATTACTTTCACATCACAGTTCAGCGACATTATCAGAAGAAAAATTCTGAGCTGAGATGAAAGTTTTAATACGTAAATTGTACTCGCTCTAAGCTGCGAACTTTCGCTGTAAATGACATATTAATTATAAAAATGTCAGTGCAAAGGCTTCTGTCTGAAACTTAATAGGAACCCTTGGATATTTTTTATTTACTTTACTTAAAATGGTACTGATTTTATGTTTGTTATTTTAACTAGGCGGAGAAAAAAATCATTATAGCAATATATTCACTATAAGCAATAAAATCGTAAAAAAATGTGGCTGAATTAATTGTCCATATTTTTTTTATATTCACATAAACATTGCCGTTCGTCAAACCAGTCATTTCATCCTACTACTATTATAAACGCGAAAGTTTGTAAGAATGTATGTATGGATGTTTGTTACTCTTTCACGCAAAAACTACTGAAGGTATTTTGATGAAACTTTACAATAATATAGCTTACACATCAGAATAACACATAGGCTATAATTTATAAAGATATATAATTTTCTATCATCATTATCTCAATTTTCCATCACCACGCGGGTGAAACCGCGGGGCGCAGCTAGTTAGTTCAATAATTTTACAATATAATTTATTTGCTTTTTTAAACACTTTTTATCTATACTATTATTATAAAAAAGTTATGTTTGTAAGTTTGTATGTAGGGGTTATCTCCGGAACTACTCATCTGATTTCAAAAAAATATTTTTAATAGAAAGCTCCATTATCGGTGAGTGCTAAACGCTATATTTTATTGTGATTAATATTGGTTTCAATACAAAATCATAATATTTGTAAATCGAGTCGGAGAAAAATGACCTAGTGAGTTGATTTATCGTTGTGCGCTGACAAAACGGTTAAATATATGTGAAAACAATATATGACAAAAATAACGGCCTCAAAGAGATCTATAAAAAAGTCAGCAACAGCATATATACAACTTTTATATTTAAGCTACAATCACTGCTTTTATATCTCAAAATAATAAGAATAATAAGTAGGCAGTGTTTGTTGAAGACATTAGCAATAAAATAAGAATCCTTATCAAAATAAATGTATCCATTATCACAAGTGGTTAATAAAGATAAAATTCGGACATTTACTGTAAATTTTTAGGTGGTACCTAGAGTTATAGAGATATCATGAAATTAGTTATGCGTGCAAGCACACCGAAATACCTAGCAGGTGGCGGCGGCGGCCGCTGGCCCAGCAAAGTAAGCGTTCAGCGGAATGCGTTGCGAGTGGCGAGGAATAAGACGCGCATGTTTACGATATAGGTAGCGTGCATCTGAAGAGGGACGTCTTACACTATAAATCTAAAGGTAGCGCCTAAAAAGGCAAATAAACGCCAGCCTACATAAATTAACAAATCGATTCGAAACTTTACGCGCTGCGAAGCATTGGGCAACAGCTAGTTCCTAAATAAAGACGATTGCAACTTTGTAACTTTTAGTGTGATCTTATATTGTATTATATAATATATTTTTAACCAAACTATGAATGTAATATAAAAATAAGCAACATGGGAATGTGTGTGTGTGTGTGATCTTTCTCTATTGACTATTCGATGTCATCGTTAGAACGTTCAGTACAGGATGATAAATCAGACGCATATAACACCGACATCAAGTTCATAATTTTGCTAATAATAATATTTCTCGTTACTATTTATTGTATATGCAAATGTGACATCACAGTTATCACCTTGTCCTAAAAAGAAAAAGTTGGGGAAGATTCAATTAATATTTTGGGCAAATATTTATTATGAATGGTGTTCGTGCAGCACGACATGTAAAACAATTGCTACCACCACGGAAAAGCGCTTTATTATATTATATTTTACAGGACTGCCCAAAGGGAGTGTTATGTATGTTTTCCGTCTTTTATTCCACCATAATTTCTAAACGATTGAACCGATTCAGAAGTGTGTCGTATTGTTAGAATCGTTTTGTGGGTACCGCGACCCCTTGCTCTCATATAAGGAGAAAGCAGCGTCTTTAATATAATTCGCCGTGTTTCGTGGTGATTGTTGATATTCATCATTTGACAGTTATTTTTTTTCCGTTCTTCCTCTTCGCGGCCGTCAGGAATAGATCCGGTAGGCCTAGTTACGAAGAGAAATATTTGGAATATTTATTTTATGCAAAATTTTACCGATTTTTAAATAACCGTTTTTGTTTCTTACGAATTTATTCTAATCCAACATTTTAGAAAATTACAAAAATACGCAATTGTACTCTGAACAAAAACCGGTATGTATTAATGATGAAACTCTGATTTTCTCTTCCACCATAACTCCTAAATGCTTGAACCGATTTAGAATTGTGTGATATTGCTAGAATAGTGTCATAGCGTACCTAAACTGTCCAAGTTTCAAAAAAGGCTTGTCTATAAAAGTTCAAATGTCAATAAATTAACATAAATATATCGTATTTTGTATCAAATGAAACGTCTGATTGAGTACATTCCGAAAATCTAAATACATAAACCACAAATATATTTCCTTAAAAAACCGTAATAAAAATAATTATATATACAATAGTTGACTTTCTGTAACGTCAGTCGTGTTTTTTTTATTATTTTTAATACATTTAGGTACATGTGTATATTTTGAGAATCCAAAACTTTCCTTCAAAACTCACGTTATGATGCCACATGGTGATACAGTCAATTAAATATTGGTGAATGGAGACAGTGTATTATATGGAAATGAGGAGACGGATAAGGTAAGCTAGAAAGAGCTCTGGGGGACCCGCTATCGGACCTGAGCCAGTGTTGCCATTATTAGAGAAGAGCTCTTAGCGAATGACAAGAAGATGGATAAAGGATAGATAGATGAAAAACGACGGAATGTTAACGGGCAAAGAGAGCCATTATTACCGCGCCAGATTAGGACATATTTCTATCATCCAACCGAGTTTTGAAAATGAGCCTTGAAGTTAGTCTTGGTTTAATTTTGAGATAATATGTTTTGATCTTGATTTTTATGCTATTCTTGAAATGTTTATTTTGGGTAGATGTGTGGGTGGGTAGTGGTAAATTGGGTTTAGTTTGATTTTTGGTGTATAAAGAAACTGATTTATATTAAATTCTTGGTATCTTAAATTCCTTAAAATTAAATTTAAAATAACGTATTAGATCTTAATGTTACTTAGTCGTTAATGTTCGTTAAATAAAAATTAAAATGAAAAAAAACAAATAATATTATGTTACTCTTATTTTAATAACGTGTGTACCCAGCCTTAAAGAAGAATTATTTTCGATATAGGGAAGCGAAATGTCGGCGGAGTATTTTATTCATAGAGTGTTCTACTTGTCTGACTGATAGAACCGCATCGCTCGCGCGGTCGACAGATAAAGTTCATGATTGATGAAAATCGCTGGGCGGGGGAGGAGGCTGTCGAATCAATTGTTCGAAGGCTGCGATCGAGGTAATATATCAATACATTATGATCACGTCTTTCGAAGCTTAAGCAAGATCAGAGCGAACAGCCTCCGTGGCGAATAAGTGATTCAATTTTTATAAAAGTCGGTTAATCGGTGAAGACCTTGGCGTGACTTGATTCACATATTATTATGTTATATACCGCATATGCAAATATACCGCTTCCGCGCCATAAAGTCATTGACCCTTAATCCTCCGGGGCTTTTAAAAGAAATTCATCACAACAGGTTTATTCAGTGCTAACCTACTGGGGCATCCACCGAAAGATTTATTTTGAGCTTCGATTAGTGCCGTCTCCTAATGCACCCCACGTAGCAATATTGAGAACGTTAATAATGCTAACCTCTGGGGAATCTATCCATTTTTTTTTCACCCTCTTCAAATGCCGTGTCCTAATAATAGAGTTCGCATCGCAGATTTGGAATTCTCAATATGGCGTGTATAAAAATAAGGTGGAGGGCGTCCAAAGACGTTTTACTACCTAAATACCTGAACTATCGTGAGCACCTGGGACTTGGAACCTACGAGAGCAGGTTGAACTATTTCAGTATGTGTTCACTGGAAGACCGCCGCACAGCGGCTGATATGACATTATTGCATAAAATAATTCATAACAAAATTTATAGCCTTCATTTGGTAAAGAAACTGTCGTTGTTGGTTCCCCCACGAAGGGTTCGCTCTCCTCGTACGTTCTAAATCCCTCGTGTGAACACTAGTTACACCCAAAAATCTGTTATGCACCGCTTGATAACCACATACAATAGTCGATTCGAAGATATCGACATTTTTTACTTAAATCAACCTAAATTCAGCGAGGCTGTCCTTAGCTCACTAGGCGTCTAGGAAGTGATTACATAGTAAGTATACAAATTGTTTCAAAACACTCAGAGCGAAAATGAGAATAGCAAAGAGTATAATTTGAATACCTATATCCTATCCTACATATATCCCATCCCTCTCCTTCCCTACCCTTGCAATAGTTTAATTGTAATTTAATTTAATTTAGTGCAATGCAATTTTTGATTTACCGTATAAAAAAACAATGTGGGAAACAATTAATCGGTCAACGAAACACTGTATTAGAATAATTAGTAATAATTAATGAAGCGCTGTATGTTTCCCGAAAATAAAATAAATAAATAATATATTTACGTTACGATGACCACCTTCTTTTAGCGCTGTCTTCCAATGCGCCAGAGCCCGGATAGTTTGTAACAAAATATTTAATTTCACCCTCTTTCAGCGCCGTCTTCTAATGCATCCGACTCCGATAGTACTATACCACTAATGCTAACCTTTTACCTAATAAAGAATTTTTTCCAACTTCTACTCTAGTACGGGCATTATCCTTGTTGGGTAGTTTTGTGTATACCGTTTTTGGTATATTGCTATGCTTTATTATGGTGAATAAAGCATTGAAATATACCTTTTCACACCTTTCTCAGGACATACAATATGTTTATTATTATTATTCTCATAATTAAAGATTTTTTCATTTTCTTTCAGTGGCGTTTTCCGATACAGCCCATGTTGTTACTGCGTCACCCTCTTAACCCTTTGAACACCTCAATTCCAGTACTATCTCCCGATATAACCTTGTTGCCAGCCATGTTCCATAGCAATTTTTATGTCAAGGGTCGTGAGTCTATATCGGGACTGTGGTATATTTATATTACTTAACTATATTGTGAATAAAGCATTGCAAGTCCTCGGCTCCACTTTACACGAACAATCCCCTTCCTAGATAACAAAAACCAAGATTTGCGGATATAAAAGCGCATACATTTAGCATATTAGTCACTCTCGGCGATCTTATCAACAGCATGTAAGCCATCTCTCTTCTATTAGCTTCTTTTTAATAATTAAATAGTCCAAATATTAACGTATTGTATAACGTATAACATATGTATTTATTCTACCATATTTACGCCGAGGGAAAAATACTTCTACAACCGTTGGGCTCTGGTCATATCGACAACGCACGACAGTTATACTCCCCACATATGTATCCTACTATCAATGTAAAGGAATCTTTCAAGTTAATTTTCACTAACTTTCTGACGTGTGATTAATTTGAAATTTTGCACATGTTTTAAGGACCGATGACAATGCAATGATTTCATAGTGTTGACCAGGAGAATCAGGATAAAAAAAAATAGACATGTTACCGGCCATATAATGACAATAAATATTGTTTTTTCTTTACTAAAATATATAGTTTAAAAAACCTGAAAACACTAAAGAGAAAAAATAAAATTATAATTTAAAATAAGCCGAAAAATCACGCTTTAATAAATTGCAATTAAAGCATGATTTCTTCGTTTTTTTTTGTGGACTAAACAGTTGAAAAAATATTTTTTTAATATAACTATATTGTTTATCAGCGATATAAATTACCCTAACACTATATAGTTAATGGATTTTGAATAAGTTTAAAGTGAGAATAATGTTATTGACAAAAAAAAAAATAAAAGCGTGAGTTGCTTGATATCAATTGTTACAAATATTGTATTGGTAGCTATTTCTAAATATAGACTTATTATAAAAACAAAGTAGAAAGCACCTCATTCTTTATTATTTTTTTAGTTATCACTTTATTCTCATTTTAAACATTTTTCTAGTTTCACTGTATTACAGTTTTCGTTGCATTTGTAACCAGGGAAAACAATAGGTTAGTAGACGCTTTTGAATCGCGTCTGAAAGTTCATAGCTCGCAGCATAATTTGCATGTCGTTTATTATCTGCGTGCATTATTTCAGAGATTGTGTGTATTACACGAGGGCAGCAGCTGGTGCGGCGAGTTTCATAGACACAAGGCGGTGAATTATTTAACAATACGTATTCCGGGCGCTGTGCTCTCACCCTCGCCGACGCCGTCTGCATTTGTTAGCGCACGTTAAAAATAGTTTGGTGACAGTCGAGACATTTTCTCGTTATCTTGTCGGCTGTTTTACGGTCACGCCAAGGAAACTGCAAATTTAATAAATGTCAAATTTGCAACAGTCTCCCAGAGCACCGTCCGCAATCAGGTAATAACACGTCCATGACAGTCGATTGCGCTGCGGTGTATGAACAGAACACGCTATCTGGTGACGAACAAGGCTGTATGAATTCTCCCGTCGCGTCGTTATTAATTATTTGTCTGAGGAAATTCATATTCGATGCACTTGCTGATAGCAGTTTCGGCTTTTGAGACGTTGATCTTAAAGCAACATATTATGTAGAATTAGGCCCTATGGACCTAAGTACATTAATTTGATTGAATGGCGAGTGCCGCGCCCCGTGGCCGTCGGCGGCGCACGAGCACGATTGGTGCAGACGGTATTAAAACGCAGTGTGTGCTCCGTAAGAGGGAATGAGCGGACCGTCTAGGGGGCAATCATATTATCGGACGCGTCCGTAAGCCGCGGCTTATGGACGCGACTGAAAAGTTATCTGTGTAATGAATTGCTATTGAGCCGTGCACATTATCGGACGTCAGTCGCGGACGTCACCTTGAGGCTTCGGACGTCCGATAGAGATCTGGCTAGCCGCGTCCCAAACGACTGTGCATACTGTTCAATCGCGTCCATAAGCCGCGGCCTGCGGCCGCGCCCGATAATATGATTGCCTCTTCTGTCCGCTTTGTTTGCGTGTTACTTGCGCTGGCAACATTATCTGCCGTTGCAAATGACAACATTTTCTGCCTTTGCGAATGGCCACATTATTTAGCGGGCCAGTCTCTGGAGTGTACAATCTGTTGTAGTGAAGACTTTTTTTAACCGTACAGTGCGTTTAGCCAAGCCACAGAGAAAAGTGATCTCTTGTCTACGACACGGTTTTTAACACGTATTTATATTAGGTCGACCTGTATGTAAATAACTATGTAATGGAATCTAAGGTAACTAATTTAACCATCTTCCAAGGATCGTAGCGTCATGAAAATTGGCAGCTGTATGTAGTTCTGATGACAATACAATAATATGGTACTGTCGACCTGATCTGATGATGGAGTCGGAAGATATGAACTGGAACTTCATGATGGAACATCGTGTCATAGCTGTGTTTGGACTTGTTAGAAAAGTCTTGGAATGAACTTTGACCACGATTAGGTTTCAAGGTCTGATGATGAAGCCGGAAGATAGGCACTGGCATTCCATGACGGAATATCGTATCATAGCTTTCTTATGTGAATATCGTATCATAGCCCAAAAGCGTGTTTTTAGTGGTTTTTTAAAACTATTAATTTATTTCACCGTACGACGCATTAGGTTTTGTAAATATTTTGCATCCATTTTGTAAATATTCAAGGTCAAAATAATTGTCCGCCATAAAAACGTCCGGTTTCGTGGACAAACTCTCATAAGCTGCTTACAACACTGATACGAATTACACCGTGCGTAAACACGGCCCGCTAAGGTGCAGTCAATGTGAATACGCCGAACAAGCTTCCATATTTTTTTTTATTTGTTGAGTTGGGCTTTTCTAAGGTCTTTATGAGCCTTGTAACACTGCGACCATTGCTGATCTATTGTGCTCGCCACCTACTATAGTTCTGCGCTAAGCCTCGTGTCCTTTAAGAACCGCAGCAGGCTTTTGACGCCAGATTGTTTTACCTCCTCAGGTTGGAGTTAGTGACCACCCAGGTGGGTGTATCTTTTACGCATCAGCGGGCCACACTCGCACATGAGGTGCTGGGGAGTTTCCTCTGCCCCTTGGCAGAACCTGCACATTTTTGTGTCTTTGAGCTTGAGGTTGAACATGTGTTTGTTAAGGCCACAATGCCCCGTGAGCGCCCTTACCAGTATGCGTAGATTGTTCCTATTTAGCGATAGGGCCTCACGGGCCGTCTTACGGTCGTAAGGCTTAATAAGCGCTTTGGAATGATTCAACCCTGGCGTGTTGTTCCAGTGGTTGACGGATTGTTCTAAACACATTTGTTTGAGCATTAGGTTTGCAAGGCTTTTTGGTACGCCACAGCAAGGTTCAGGGCCGTATAACGTTCCCTTTGCTCCCGTCCTAGCAAGTTCGTCGGCTTTTTCATTTCCCTCGATTCCTGCATGGCCGGGAACCCATCTTAGTATTACCCTGTTCTTTTCGCCCAGGGAATTCAGTAGTGATATGCAGTTTTGCACTAGCTTTGAATTAATGGTATTCGAGGCTAGTGCCATAAGAGCTGCTTTGCTATCCGAGTGGATATAGATACGGTGGTTGGCGTAGTCCTTTTGTAGGTTGATATCCGCACATTCAATAATGGCGTAAACCTCCGCTTGGAATATGGAGGCGTATTTTCCCAAGTTTACACTTCTTTTAAAGTTTGGTCGCTCTCCATATATACCACAGCCTACGTCAAGTCCCGATTTGGACCCATCAGTATACCATTTAAGGCTACCGGCCTCCCATTGCAGTTGGCTTTTTAGCCAGTCGTCTCTGGGCGGCAGTTCCACTGTAAAAAGTTTTTCAAAGTTTAGGAGTGGGAGCATGGTGTCTGATAATATGTTGAGGGTTGGATTTTCACTGACTGAGTCAAGAACTGATCTTAGTGCTTGTGAGATCCAGTTTACCTTCTCTCGGGCAGATAGCCTGTACATGCTGGCTTTCGCCACCTGTTGCAAATGAATGTGTAGGGGCGGTAAGTTCAGCAGTGCATCTAGAGCTGCTCCAGGAGTGGAGGACATTGCGCCAGTTGTCATGAGGCACGCCGTCCTTTGGATATTGTTTAGTTTGGTAATCACAGTTTTCTGGTTGGCTTTGTTGCACCATACCACCGAGGCGTACGAGATTATCGGCCTCACAATGGCAGTGTATAGCCAGTGGGAGATCTTGGGGTTAAGGCCCCAGTTTTTCCCCGCCAGTCTTCTGCTTATACCCAAAGCACTTTTAGCTTTTTGAATTGTTTTATCTAGGTGGCTGTTCCAGGTGAGTCTTTGGTCGAGCGTGACTCCCATATACTTTACTTCCTTGGAGAAAGGAATCTGCCTGTGGTTTAAGATTGGCATTTTTAGTCCACCTAGTTGACGTTTGTTGGTAAATGGCACGAGGACGGTCTTATCGGCGTTGACCGATAATTCGTTCTCTCTGCACCAATTGCTAACGATTGTTAACGCTTTTTGCATTATGTGTGAGATCGTGTTTTGGCAGAAGCCCCGGACAATGACTACTAGGTCATCAGCATAGCCCTGTGTGTCTATCCTGGCCTCTGCCATCCTATGCAGGAGTTGATCTATTGCAAGAGTCCATAGTAGGGGCGAGAGTACGCCTCCCTGCGGGCAGCCTCTTGTAGTGGTGACTTCAAGGTTTGTTCCGTGAAGAGCTACCTTGGCCGTGCGGTTTGAGAGCATCGCTTTCACCCATCTGGTTGTGGTGTTGTCAACTTGTTTTGACTCTAGCCCCTTCACCAGTGATTTAATTGGGGTTTTGTCGAAGGCGCCCTCAATGTCTAAAAATGCGCATACTGCGATTTGTTTGTCTTCCAACGCCTTTTCCACTCTGTCTACTAGGTAGAGCAGAGCGGTTTCCGTGGATTTGCCTCTGCGGTAGGCGTGTTGGTTACAGCTGATAGGGTTGACCGTTAGGATTTTTTCCCTGATATAGCTATCCAGTATCTTTTCCATCGCTTTCAGTAGAAAGGATGTTAGGCTAATTGGCCTGAAGGACTTTGACAGTGCGTAGTCCTTCCTGCCAGCCTTGGGTATGAATAGCACTTTGACCTTGGTCCATTCTTCTGGTATATGTCCCCAGGCATAGCTTGCTCTGAAGATTTTAACCAGATATGGGGTTAGAATGTCGATACCCTGTTGCAAAAGCACGGGCATGATTCCGTCGTCCCCGCATGATTTGTAAGGTTTAAAGGATTTTACGGCCCATTTAACTTGATCGGGCCTTATGATTCTAGCAGCCCTACTCCAGTCCTCGTTTCGAGGTCTGTATGGAGCAGTGGCGGCGTTGCTAGTTGTCACAGCACCTGGGAAGTGGGTCGATATTAGTTCCTCCAAAGTTTCCTTTTCATTTGTTGTAAAGGTTCCGTTTGGTTTTTTCAGAAGACCAATTTGGTTAGGTTTGTCCTTTGCGAGCAGTCTATGTACTCTGGCTCCTTGAGGCGTTTCCACTATGTCCTCGCAGAAGCTTTTCCATGTTGCTCTTTTGGCTCTCCTAATTTCTTTGTTGTACTCGGTTAAGGCTTTTTTGTATTCCTCCCAGTTGAGAGTTTGTTTAGCCTTATTAAATAGTTTCCAGGTTTCCTTCCGTAGTTTGTCCAACTTCGGGTTCCACCATGGAACTTTTCTTTTGGAGGTCTTTGTCTTGAGTGGGCAGCTTTCCTCATAGGCGTTTATAATGCCTTTTGTGGTATCCGCCACGGCCAATTCTAGACTCTCGCGTGTTTTTATATTTTTTTGTATTGTTTCAAGGTTAAGCCTTAGTGTGGTACGGTAAGCGTCCCAGTCGGTGGCTTTAGGATTCCTGAAAGTTGTGGTTTGACAGTCTACGGTGTTTAGTAGTTTAAAGGTTATTTGTCTGTGATCAGACATTGAAGTGTCATCCCTGACATGCCAGTTTTTTATGTGTCTGGCTAGATTTTTAGAGGCAAAAGTAATGTCTAAAACTTCCTGTCTTGCACTTGTCACAAAGGTCGGCATGCAGCCTTTGTTTAATAGGCATAGGCAGTTGGTTGTGATAAAATCATTAAGTAACTCACCTCTATTGTTGATGTCTGAGCTCCCCCACGCGGTGTGGTGTGCGTTTGCATCACATCCAACCAGTAACTCAGCCTTTTGGGTACGGGCGTACTCCACCAGGTTTGCCAGCTCTTCGGTTGGATTTTGTTTCTCTCCAGATAGATAGGCTGAGCATAAGATGACTCTGGATCCATTCCATCCTTTGAGATTTATATACGCTGCTGACAGGTCATTAGTACATAGCTCTGTAACAGGCAGGAAGTTAATGTTTTTCTTGAACACTATGCATGCTCTGGGTTTTTTCCCTCCCGGGTACGAGAGGATTCTACCCGCAGCGTTTAAGCCCTGGATAGTTAAGTTATTTACCCAGGGTTCTTGTACGAGGGCGATGTCGATTTGTCCTTTGGTGAAGCAACACTCCGTCACTGCGCTGGCGGCAATGGCGTGGTGGAGGTTGATCTGGAGAATCCTCGTAGAGTTGCCTATGTTCGCCATCAGTGATCCATAGGGGTTGTGGGCTCTGTCGCAGGCTTTTCCCTCTCCAATGGAGGACGAGACCGTCCATGTTTGGATTGGGATGTGCCTTGCTCATTCCCGGGTTTTTCCCCCTTTTTAGGCGCTCCTGTACTCTCGTCAGCAGGAGAAGGCCGATTTGCCGGCTCTTTCTTTCGCTGTATGGGAGCAGGCGTTTGTCTGCCTTTGTTGGAGTAGGACGGGATAGCCCTGTTTCCTGGGGGATTCGTGGGCTCACCCCTGATTTTCAAAGAAATCTTTCCAAAACCAAGGGTGGCCCTGTAGTCGGTTTTCCGAAGGGTCTCCAAAGAGGGCTCGTCAATTGAGAAGGTCACGTGGTGTCCATTCTTTTCCTCCCTGCTGTTGAGTATTTTCCAGTATTCTGGAGATATGCCTTCGTTCTGGTTTGTCAGCAGACTTAGGGCGTCCTTTATGTTCGCCGCCTCGCTGCTGGGGAAGAACGTTGTGCAAACTAGTGGCTTGGGCATTTCGCTTTCCGTCATGATAGACAGCTTTGCCTCGGGCCATGGTTTGAGGTTTGGGATTACTCCCACAAGCCAATCCTGGCTCTTCTGATTTTCACATGTGATCAGGACCCAGCCAGGCCTGTTAGTGAAACCCAGAAATTTTGGGCCCGAGACTCTGACAGTGATGTTTTTAATCAGGGTCAGTAGCGAGCGGTGCACCAAATGCATTTGGTTTTCTTCCATCGGGCTTTCATTTTTTATTCCCACTCGTGAAGAACCCACCACCTCCCTGAAGTTTGGCTTGATGCCTTCTTCTGGGTATATCTTAGGAGCCTTTTTTGAGTTTTCCCTTGGCGACTCCTCCTCTGACCGTGTGCGTTTGGACGCCCTTTGGTCATCAGATATGGGAGTGCTCTGATGGGTCAGGCTCTTAATATCTTTCCAGGGCCTGAGGCATGCCACCGAGGCTTCTCTAGCACTCACGTTTGCTGCCCTCAGCATCCTGAAACGTTTTCGAGCAGCACCGGACAACTTTGTCCTGTGCTTCTCGTGTGTCTCAGTGTCTTGGTCCTTTTCTTTGGGCATAGCAGAGTCGTTTCCTATTCTGTCTGCACCTTTGCTTGTCCCTGCGACAGCTGAGATTTTTTCGGGCAAAGAGTCGGTTTGAGTCGTGCTCCATGGCTCCGAACTGTTTCCTTCCCGGACGGTACCGTCCTGGTCGAAGTTTAGAGGGGAATTTTTATTTTCTTTTGAGTCCATATTTGTTCCCACGAGTAGTCAGGAAAGGGTCGTCAAAAACCGACAGAGCCTGTTATCGGTCAAAGGGCATTTCTACTTCCCGATTCGCCCCTGTTTCGGAAAGCCACCGTTAGAGACTGAGCTTTCACTCAGCCACGCAGCCGTCGGCACGGTACGGGTAACACCTTAGCTTGGGGTGGAGGTCTTTTGGCCTCCAAGTCATCAACTTCGGGGATCTCTCCCTGTTGTAGCTGACCGGAGTTTCCAGGGTGCACCGGCACGCCCACTCACTACTTTCCCATCCTAGACTTTTAGGAATAGTCTGGGCCAGAGCGAGATAAAACGTGCACACGGGGAGGAAGACCTCCATCGCACCCCAAGCTTCCATAGTGATCCATACAAAACTGTGTCCCGCGCCTAGACAAGGCGAATTATTTGTAAGTTTTCACAGCAAAAAATTTATATAAATATAAGTATTGTAACGTATAATTATAACCTAATATTACAAATGTAAATTTGTAATCATTGTATGTACATAATAATTTCATGTAAATATAATGATTATGGCAACCATGCTGGTCATTTACAAATGGGTGTAACCTCAGTTTATCAGATTTTCAGGACGAGCCATTATGAGTACTGAATCGATTTAAAACGAAATCGAAAGTAGAGCAAGTAGGGTTAGTATTTAGTGGTTTATTTAGGTATGTAAAACGTGGGTCAACGATATGCTTGGTCACGCTGAATGGCGAAAGAAGCCAATAGTCTTTAATACAGGCTAGAATGTATGGAATATGTATATGGAAACCAAGCGAGGCCGATTTTTTGTGTGGCGCGTGTATCGACCGGCGGGTGGGTTAGCGCGAGGCAAGCGAAAATTAGCATACCTGTATTTGCTATTATTTAAATGAATAATGTTAAGTTAAATTAAATTAATATAGCTGGTTATTGAATGTAAATTAAATGTGAAAGCTCCTTGTCCGTCAAACGGGGCTAGTCTCCTGTCCGTCAAATTGTGGTGGCACGTGTTGGCTTGAGAAGAGGAGTGCGGCACGGGGTGCGGAGAGGGAGGCGCCCGTCAGATGAGAGAACCAAAATTTACAGCGGACAGCCCGGTCAAGCGCACAGCTGACAGGCAAGAAGGTCTCTTTCCTTTAAAACCGCTATGTAAAAATAAAACAAAATATTTGTAAACAAGCTGACGTTGTTTTAGCGCGGCAAGCCGATTAGAATGAGACGTGGCAGATAAACCCACGAAGTTGTTCGCCCTAGAATCGTTACCCATTTGCAACCCGAGCAGCATTTTTCCAGTAGAACAAGATCTGCTAGATGGCGAAGGCGCACAGAACTTGCAATTCTACTATCTGTGCACGATGAATAATGAAATATACACTACATATTAGAGATTTATATAAAGGTATATGTAACATAAAAAGTGGTTACTCGCCTCAACTCCGTGTTCTTGTATGTACGCTGCTATCTCTGGTTGTATTGGAGTAACATTCTCTTTCAAAACGTGTTGTTGGTAGTACCTTTTGCGACGAAAACCACGCCCACACACCACAAAATTACGGTATTCTTCAATGTTTAACAAAATCCAGGTAAGATCATTAAAAATGGTAAATGCACGACTAAAGCAGGCAACTTGGGGCGACAGAATGAGATTAGTTAGTTTTAGATAGTTAGTTAGATAAATGAGATTAGTTATCATAGTAATGAATGTTCTGCCCAAAGATCCATTGGTATGCAGTTTATAGTAATTGGAGAGATTGGCGGGTGGGCCCAAAATGCCTATTTTCTTTTAAAACCTACTAAGGAATTATTTTATAGTACGTAAATGTGTTAACCATTAAATTGTGTTTTTAAAAGTATACTCATCCAGATACATCAATTTGAGCTCAATATTTAGTGGAAATATTAAATTCATATAACATTATTTAGTATAACGTAAATAATCACTAATAGAAAGACAGATAAATTTGAAATTGAAACTATCACTGCTCTAGAGTTGATTTGCAAGAAGTTGTTTTACTCTAGTTGGTTTGGTTTTCTCTCTGTGTGACGTCAATTAATGCCATATTGTATTTTTTATCGCCCATACTCCGCCGTTTGTCCCGTTGCTCGATCGTTAAATATTCATGAAATTTGTCGCCCATTGACCGCCGTTCAAAGGAGTGATTGAAGTCATTAAAGGGGTGTTATAATTTCATGTTGCCTTTGCGGCGAATAAATTCAGTCGCCACTCCGTGGACAGGTTAATATTCAGAAATTGCATCTTCATCTTCTTCAGATGCCCACTCGGTTGCGATTATTAGCGAACTGAATCACACTGACATCTTCTTAAAAAAACAAATCTTGTACTCTTTCTAGAAATATGTTTCTTTCTCTTTCTTTCTATGAAACTACCTAAACAAAAGAAAGAAAGAGGCCGCCCGCCACTGACCTGGTGGTTAAACATCGAAAGAGATCTCAAGAAAACTCAATTGTCCGAACCGGCAACCCAAGATGGTTTGACCTGACGCAGAAAAAAGAGGAGATCCTACCCCAAATAATGGGAATAGGAGAGGCCGAAGAAAAAGAAAAAAAAAGAAGAAGTACTCTTTCTAAAAATGGTTAAAATAAACAAAAAAGTCTTATATTTAAAAGACACTAGTCTAACACGTTGACATTATGATAGTTATTGAAAGTACACATACATGATTCTCTCAATATCGAGAGCGAAAACAAATCGAAATTTGAGGCATTTAAACTACCAAAAAATTATATATTCGAAGTAAGTGTGCAAAATCAAACTATTAATTATTAGAATTCGAACATGTTGTGAAAAAGTCTTTGAGCGGAATAAACAATTGTATAAATAGAAGTATAAATATTAAACAGATTAAACAATAAAATTATTCTGACGTAGATTGCGTCATCGAAAATTGAAATCAAATGTTTAAACTTGTATATGTTTAAAATGTTTGCCCTAGAACAAATTTTTACTTAGTTGGGCGAGATGGGACCGATCTTCTTTATAAGCGTGACAGAATTTGCTGTGGGTTTTATTTAAAGTGTAGATATTAATTATGATTTGTTACGCTTGTTGCATATAAATAAATAAAATAAAATAAATAAATGATAATTACAAACCTCTAGTGTAAAATAGGTACCACAAAAAGTGGTACCATTTTTCTCTAACTTTAGGCAATCTAGTTTTTCTACCAAATCAGTTGTGAATTGAATTTTGGCAGCGGAAAAGAATATCCCACAAATTAATTGGCGATACGGTGTATTTCGCAATGGGATGAAAACTGAAAGGGGGATTTTCTTCGTTCAATTTCCGCTGAAAGATGGAAACTCACTCAGACGCCTAGCGAACTACAAGGTGTCCAAAAGAGTATCGGGCATTTGTTTGTTCATTAAAACAAAAACTAGTAGGAATTAAGTATTTTTTATTGTTGATTATTTGAATACAAAATGGAAAATTATTTCGAAGAGATAATGTTATCCAAATGGTGACCGTTACGCTGTTGGAACTCTTCTTATCTGCAACGAAGATTGGTGATGACATGCTGACACATATTCCTCGATATTGCTGCTATTTCTGCCCTGATGTTTTGTTTCGATTGCGTTAGGTTCGTCGGATTATTCTCATAAACCTTACTTTTAAGGTATCATCAAACGAAATAGTCAAGCGACCTAAGGTCGGGGCTTCTGGGAAGCCAGTTGATGTTACCTCTACGTGAAATCACCTTATTAGGAAATAATTCGTTAACAGTTTCAATTGATTTATTTGATGTGGTCCGTATCCTTCAATTCTTGGACCAATTGAATTTTATACGCTTTAAATGCAATTCTTTCTTTAAAATCGAATGCAAAGACAAATTTTTATGCCAATTCGGGTGGAAGGCTTCGCTTTCGGGTGGATAAAGAGATTTTGACGAACTGGCACCCTTACTTCTTCAATTGTTTCCTGGTCGCGGACAGAACAAGGGCGACCAGAGTTTAGATTTTTTACCGTCGCATCTGTATTTCCGAACATCTGGATCCATTTTTAATGCTACCGTCTCATTGTGCATTGCGTGTACGATACAATCGTCAAGCAGTCACTATTGAATCACCGTTACGATAATACGCTCGTACGCAAAACGCGATGCGTCCCCGGGTACTGCTCCATTGCGATTAAAACTCCACAAAATGGCGAACGCCAACATCCCCACCCCGCGCTCCTCCGCCGCACCGAATCAACGTCAGCGCTAAAACAAATACCCGATACTCTTTTTGGACATCCGGTATTTAATAGCGACTTGCAACGAGGCAATCAGGGGTTATAAGAGTAGTTATATGTAACGACATAATATTATGAACAGTTTATTTTATTTAATTAAGTATTTTTTATTACAAGTCATATAGCTAACAACATGCATTGTTCAGAATGCATTAAAATCTATACAACCGTAATATATATTTTGATGCAAATTATTTTTAATGGCAGCGTTCGCCGAGGAATCCAACAATGGAGCAGTAGCACCTGCTTAACTTTAAACAGGTTACAAAAATCTTGAAACGCGTCGATATACTCCCCTAATTATATATTTGCATATAAATTAATTCAAGGAATTATTTCTTTGCCAGAGCTAGGTACTATGTAAGTTTGAATTGTACGTACCGGTAAATTACAAAGCGTGGAGATCGCATATACCGAATTCCATAGCCACTAAAATAGACATCCTTTGTGTATCCCTTTGGTAGCTAAAAGGGCAACTCCCTGCTATCTCATATGGGAGCTAATGGGCCTTTTGGGAACTAATGGGCCCTTGTTGAGTTGGCCACGAAGACCCATTTGTTCGGGGTCGGTCACACTCACGGGTCAACACCCATCCGGCGGCCTCCACGCATAAAGTGCGAGCCCGGGTGGGACTCTGGCCTTATGGTTAGTTTCCCAAGGAGTCAACCTTCTGGCGCTCCTGGACGGTTTGCGCACCGTGCAGTATAAGCCAATGATCTTTGTGGCCAATTAACGTTACCCCGTGACAGATAACCATGCACTAGCGAACACCCATCTCGATAATAAAGTTTTATCGTGTTGCTCGATTGTCGACATCAGTGTCTGAAGAATAAACAACAGATTTGACAGCCACCGCCAAAACAACATGGCCGCCACAAACTGTCAACATCGACCCGCCTTGGGGTCGATGTTGACAGTCAGTCAATTTATACATAAATTAACCTTATTGTATACGCCAACTATTAGAGTAGTATGTGTGCAGACTGCTTCTGATAGAAGTCGAGGTTTCGTTATAAGTCGAGTTTTCATTATAACCTTGAAAAATCCGCTTAGAAGATATTCAGGTGCTTAAAGCACGAAAGCCAAACGCGTGTTTGATGTTTCACTGTGAATATAAGGGTGATAAAGGTTGTTCAAAGGCAATTTTTGTCACACCTCTACGCGATTTCTATCGACTGGAAAGACGCGAGAAAATGTCGTAATCGCCTTTCTGACGTCTGATTGATAGATGGATGCTCGCGCCCTGTGGCGCGCTAGAATCAATAAAACGAATGGGTTGGAATAACACTCTCGATAAACCTAATATGAAAACAGCATACACATACGAAAAGAACGTATTCAGTATTCAGTATTCAATTTATTCATTCAGAATATACTATAAAAGCATGAATTGTCAGTTAAAGCAAATTATCGCATATTAGAATTCGTCAGTTGCTAGTAATATATTAATATATGGAGATATAAAACTATTAAAGCAGAAATATTAATTAATTTGACAATAGCGTTGACTAAAGTCGGCTTTACACGGCAGACAAAAAAAAATAAACAAATAGAGCTGAATCCATGCACATACATATAAAATAAATAATGATTATAAGAATATTAATAGTCATCTTAGGCACTCTATACACAAAATAATCACACAATAGAAAGCATCAAATCAAAATTGTAAAAAAACAACGTATGTATATGGTCAGGTATCATTGCAATTAAACATTGCAATCTACATATTAAATATTAAATTCATAATATTATTATTAAACAATAAAAACTAAAATGAGGTACCTGAAAGTTACATATTAATGTTATTCCCATTTGAAAGAATTGGCATGCTCAAAAAAATCACCCAGCTTATAGAAAGCATGTGTGGATTGCAGCTTTTGTTTAATAAATCTTTTAAACGCCTTTGTTTCCATCTTTCTTGTGGAGGGTGGTAGCTGCTTAAAAAGCTTATAGCTAAAATATCCAAAGGACTTTTGTGTCTGCGTAAGGCGTACTTTAGGCAGGATAACATCATCACGTCTGCGTGTATTGTGGAAGTGCATATTCCCGTTTACCTCTTGTTCGTTAATATTAGATTTAGCATATAGTAGACATTAGCATATAGTATAAAACGGAGGTTACGAAGGGACCTAAAATATGTAAAATAATTTATTTTATTTTTATTTTATTATAAAATAAAAAATAAGAAAAATAAATGTAAAATAATAGGAATAGAATCATTTGTTTTCTTTACATTAACAATATTTTACAGTCCGACCGTGATCTCGATATGAGATAGACATATTCATATTTTTTATTAAGTAATTCAAGTTTGAGGTAAGTTTAAGTAATTCATAGTTAAGAGAGTAATTTAAAATAGACCATAAAACGTGATTACATTCATAGTCGCCGAGCAAATGGCCCATTTCATACAGTAACTTACACGGTTGGAAAATTCGGACGATAATATTTATTGCCGAGTCAATAAAGTCTGATAACATGGCCGGGCGCAAATTTTGCATAATTGATCGAGGTAATAAAAAAGTTGCCAGCCGTAATACCGCCCCACGGCGGTTTTCGGCTGTGTCGGCCATCAACGGGATTCCGAGTCACATTCGCGGGGCATAACTTTTCACAAAAGTCATAACTACAATGTTGAAAGTTTTCTCGTTTCTGTAACCGCGCGGCGGTAACTTCGCGCCTCAGTTATATCATACTTTCGGGGCCGAAGCATTTATTATTTACAATGTGTCTCATATCGGAAGTCACGTCTCGGCGCCGGCAAATATTTCAGGGCATTTCAGGAATATCGACGTCAGAACTCGAACGAAGCATAGCGCTCGAGACGGGATTATATATTTTGATTCTGTCGCTGGATTTTTCTGTTGGGATATTAGAAAATATCCACAACCTCTGAAAGCATCGATATTCTAGCATCAAATATTATAATATGTTCCTAAAGCGTTTAAAAATAAAATAAAATAATAATCAGAAATTCCTACAGAAAATGCATTTTTTCCATATAATAATTTTAGATTTATTGCAGACTCAACAAGGAAACTTGATTAATGATAAGGAAATTTATTACACCATAATTTTAAAGATCAATAACCTTTAATTCTTTTTGTTTTATTGCTAATATTTTAGTTGTTTCTTTGATATTCTGCTTTTAATTCATATAATATATATATTTTTCATATTTAGGTATCTGATTTGAAGGACACCTCATTTTTTAATTTAACTACCGTGTTTTTTTTGTTGTATTATGACAATTTATTTTTGATTCTTTTGATTATTGACTATGTTTAAACTGTTTGTATTTTCAAAGGTTAATGCGTAACAAAAATTTAATCTGAGTTAATAATACTCTTGTTTATTTTCCTGTTATATTAGTAAATTATTTTTCATATCTTCATAGGTTTAATTTACCTTTTTGATACCTAACCTAACTAATTTTGTATTATTATTTTAATATGTGACTTTTTTAAATTATTGTTAAATCAATATCTCAATGCAATCATAAATGTTGTTAAAAATAAATATTGTACGCTTAAAAGGCAGGTTGTTTGGGATTAAACAATTGTAAAAGTACATGTTACTACACCACAATCACAATAAAATAATTTAAAATAAATATCTTATCGCTGGATATGTTTTACGTGGATAGACTTTATAGAATAACTGCCAATGCGTTATCTTCGTGTGTCCACATTAAAATGATAACGTCAATGTATCGTAGCCACACAAAGGTTGTGGTTGGTGCGTATAGAGGACCAATTCTTCTAGATAGACGAGAGATTTATAGATTCTAGAGATAGATTAATAGATAGGCGTTTGCGGGTGCCATTTTCGACTCATCGCTACATGTTTTTTTATGTATGAAGAAATACCCGAGAAAATTAAAAGTTACTTGCCGCAAATTTAAAAAAATATTGTATGCTGCTCACCCCTTCCGAATGTGGATGCTCTTATATAAGCTACCACATCGACCGTGGCAAGTAGAATGTTAGATAAGAAAAGAGGTCTATATTTCTGACCATTTCTAGAACATGGTACGTATCCTAATATGCGATGGCAGCGGTGAAACCAACGGTGGCAGGATTGAATCCAGGCATGCGGATATTCTTCTGTCGGAAAATTGATCGAAGGAACAATCGATCTGGCCGGATTACCGTATTTTTGTAATTTGTGTATTTTTTGCAGCAAGTCGAGGATCAATGTTTTCAGAGGACTTAGAGTAAGTAACTCGATCTACTTTTCAGTGAGATTTTCGGCGTATGAATTCTGGTTGGGGTCGTTCGGGTTTTGAGTAGCTATCTATGTTGCCTAAATGTCTTCCATTAGCTATCTATGTTGCCTAACCCTTCATTTATATTTTTTTATATTCTGGACGTATGAACCTTTATCAGCTGGAAGAATAATTTGGTCAATATTTCGGCGCAGGCTGTTTATTGCTGGTCTCTATCCTAAAAGAAAAAAATATCTGGTGGATTAAATAACGCAAGAAAAGAGGAATTTATACCTTCGTAAAAAACGTATTTATAAAAACTTCAACTGGGTGGTTGAGTGGTAACGACGGAGGTTTACGACTTGAGGGTTCTCGGAACCTTGTCAAAGAAGGGTGTAAATATTTTGCCTGCGAATTAGGACGCGTTCGCCGAAATGTTTTCTATCTCAGATTGCGACACAAGTAAGATTTGCTACAAACTAAAATGATGATTCGCGGGATGGGCCGAAAGTTATCACTTTGGAGAGCACGGTTTATTGTTAGGTGTTTTAACGATATTTTCATCATTTGTTAGGTGTTTCATTGCCAGATTACCTACTGACACCCTTTCGCTGATATGGTTATTTGAATTTCCAAAGAGATAGGCGACTAAAGAGGAATTCTACCTTTATATTGCCATCGTACTTTAGCGAGGGGTTTATGGGCCTGATCCACGACATACTTGAATTTACTAATAAATGTTCTATCACCTTGCCGTTATGAATTTTGCAAGGAAAGAAGTTTTTTTAAATACCTTAGACGCACATTATCTAATTTGTTCACTGCCCTCAATATTACTAACTTTATATTTGTTAAGATAGGCTCTGCAGGGGTGAGAGCTAATCTGTTAATACTCGCGACACAGAGTTTACGGTGTTATTGTGTTAATCTCTGGTATTGATCCAACAGTAGAGGAATAATATCAGGGATTAACGCAGCAGTAGAAAAAGGAAATAAAAGCTTTCGTATGAGCTTGCCCCTAACGCTAAACATCTTAACCCTAGATTCGTCCACACAATATTCGTCCGCACAACGACAAACATTCGTCCGCACAACGACAAACATTCGTCCTCACTGACCTTCCCGTAAAAGTCGAGTTCAGGCACTTCCCTGCGCCCCTCGCCCTTAATGCTTTTTTAGCTTCCTTCCTGTTTACTTTTTCTACATTCAAACTTTAAAAAAAATAGTTAACTAGGAATAAATTATCTAAATAGTTCGTCTGATGTGTATTGCCTGGATTTCTTATTTATTACGCTTATTAAAGCATAATGAAAAAGGTTTAGCCAAGAAAGAGTAGCTTCTCACACCCGAAATACCATAAGTAAGACTTAAAAATATGCATGAGTTGCATCAATTTAATAGTAATTTTGTCGATATTCATATCCCATCTTAGCCGATTCTCAATAATGAGCCCCCGATATTTAGCGCTCCTAATGATTTGTATGCGCAATTGAATGATTGCTCATCAATACTGTCAAATGGCTTTCATGTATCGTCCGTAGTGTCCGTAGCCACGTTGAAACACCGATTCTCGGTGTTGCCGAAGTTAACTGGTTTTGCGCGCTGTAATTACGAGGATGGGTGTCCATCTGAGTGTTACCAGCATGATGCTAATTAAATCTATAAGATGTTGTCACTAGGGATCGAGGTGGATTCAACAAAGGCATTGGTCTTGTCAGAAAAAGTTATTTGATTTTATTTTTATTCGGTGCTGTATTCAATATGTTATCTAGCATTTAAGAGATATTTATTTAAATTAATATCATTTCTACAAAACAACTAACCTTGTCATTAACTAAACTCCGGATTATTCTGATTTGGGATCTACACCGTCAAAACAAGAATAATTGATAATTAAGCACGCTCTACTGATAAGCTAATATTAAATTATGAAATAGGATTAGTAGTCGAATTGGTTTAATGTACACTAATCGGTTTTATCGATTTAGTATTATGCTAATCAAGCGTCATTTAATAACCTCCTCTCCTCCCTAGAACGGGCTAGTCCCAGTTGGGTGACAGACTCAAATAAGCAAAAGGTTAAGGTTTTGCCATTCAGTTCCTGTTATTTTTGTAAGCAAAATCAATGTTTTATAGTATTTCATTCTTAAATAAATAAACGTGCCTGGGGTGCTAAACTATTAATGTATATTATCAGTTCAATTATACTTGTCGAGTATTGGTTAAAATGTATATACAGGGTGCGGCAGTGAGGACGGACGGTTTTAAAAAAATCATAAAATAGTTATTTTTTACTCAAAAACATATTTATTGATAGAATCAGGTTCGGAAGGAAATAGCATTTGATACAGTCAAGTGTGGAAAATCACATCAGGCATGTGGTGGCCGAAATCGTTGATGCAGTGCTGGAGGCGTTCTTGGAAATTTGCGTAGACTCTCTCCAACATCGCTCTTTCAACTTGGGCGACTTCCACGCGAATTGCGTGGAATGATTTTTTCTTATGGGGACACCTCAAGGCTAGAGTATACGAGAACAAGCCCCGAACTCTGGACGAATTGAAGGACGCAATTCGCGTGGAAGTCGCCCAAGTTGAAAGAGCGATGTTGGAGGGAGTCTAAGCGAATTTCCAAGAACGCCTCCAGCACTCCATCAACGATTTCGATGTGATTTTCCACACTTGACTGTCTCAAATGCTATTTCCTTGCGAACCTGATTCCATCAATAAATATATTTTTGAGTAAAAATTAACTATTTTATGATTTTTTTAAAACCGTCCGTCCTCACTGCCGTACCCTGTATAATTATTACTTTAATTTGATTAAAATTATTATTTCTGCAATTGGAATGAAATCTAAAGCACAGCCAGCTTCAATCTAAACCGAACTCATATTATGCACACATATTTAGAAGCCTGCAAATAAGATTATCAAAATAAAGTTTTCTAAGGACTTTCGGCATGTTTCTAACGACCAAATTGGGTTCGACGGAACTTACGGGTACGTTGTTTTTCTCTCTCGAAGATCTGTTAATCTGAACAGTATCATGGACGTACCGGTGCGTCGGACTAATGCAAATCATATGTTTCCAAAAACTGCCCTCTTTTTTTGGAAAATTGTTTAGGTTCATCATAAATAAATTGCAATTAATAACTGACGTGCCAAAAACAGATATATGTGAACATTTAACATACCATTATTAGAATACTTAACAATAACTAAATAAAATCCATTTTTTAATCGAAAAAAGCCATCTGTTTTTTATATACATTAGTATGGAAATCTAATACTATTTAAAATTTCATCCTCCTTGAAAATTAAATTTCCATATGGACCACTAATTGTCTTTTGTATTAGACTGAGAGAGTAATACTCGCCACTAGCCAAATACTGGTAGTCAGGGGGCGAGGTGGCCCGCTGGAGGTTACCTTCCACAGTGCCTCGCCGTAAGGCGTTGGCCGCTGACGGGCTTTAGAGGCAAAGGCCTGCATTAAAAGGCACAGAACTTTTAATGAGTTAAACAGTGAGCACTTACCCGGGGGATGAGATAAAATAGCAGTTGAGCAAGTACGTAATATTGTCTTGAATTTCGTTAAACGTTTGTCACTGTCCATCAAAGCCAAATAAAGATATTTTAAAAACTAATTAAACTAATGAAAAATATTTACGAAAATGTCTGTTAACGATATTATGTTGGTCTTGTTAACGATATGTGTATATCGCGGCTTTGTTGCCGCCACTCCATACTATGTATCCATACAAAAACCAGTTATTGCCTTACCATTTACTAAGGATTTCGTAGCATAGAAAGCTTGGAAGTTGCTGCTATAATTTATTCGCCCTACAATCCACCTCAGAATATTTAAGTCTTCATTGTCTTCTGCGTATCGATTCCCTGATCAAAGGCATCTATTTACACAGAGGGTTACTAATTACAAATTCCACTTTGTGAAAGTTACAATGTTTGAAACTATGCCGATACGTAAATAGTTCTCCTTGAGGTTTATAGGTTAACAAGATTTGCACTGAAATATGAACTGTTTCAGAGACAACTTAACCCGTTGAGTATGATACGACCAAATCTGGTTCTGAAACAATTATCCGTTGAGTATGATACGACCAGATCTGGTTCCGCGTTTTTTTCACTTCTTTGACGTTCTCATATTTATTCATAATTATCTAATTGTTTTACAAAATGATATTTCAATATTCTATATTCGAAATTTCAATGCAATCATTGTGCAGTTGTTCTTTTTATGATTGGTGTAGTAGTTTCGTAGTTATAGTACTTTAAGGTCGATGTCGCCGAAAATCCTGCAAAAGAGACAGATGCATCCATGAAAATACCCATTTACTCCAAAGGTTAAACAGTTGTCCCAATGCTCAAGATTCTGCAGCCACAGAAAATGTAGAGGATCTTATTAACACATATATTACTTTTAATAATTGTAACTTTTGCATTGAATTTTGTGACACATCATACGGTATGGATTTTAGATCGTATAGTCACTATCTACTGGAATAGTTTATTTTATTGTATTGTATTGAAAATATGTGAACATTGTAAAATAATAAAAGTTCATGTTGGATATATCAAATTCATTTTTCCATTGTTGGTCTTTTAAAATTTTATGCTATAGAGAACGAGAACAATGAGTCATTGAAAATAGTTAAAATGTAAGGCACTTCATTGGGAAGTAAATTAAATAAAGGTTTCATTCAATGTAATTTAATGCCATTAAATTAAGAAATAGTTAAAACGTTTTTAAAGTATTCTGGCAACTGGCAACTAAATGAACTATGGCATTAAATTACATTAAATGAAACCTTTATTTAATTTACTTCCCAATGAAGTGCCTTACATTTTAACTATTTTCAATAACTCATTGTTCTCGTTGTATGCATATTAAATAGTTACTTTTCATTATTTTGTGTCTATCTACCGTTTTATTTTAACTCTTTTCAATTAAGTACAAAACTGCATTGTACTTGTGTTTGAGATAGAAGGCTTTTTATCAAGTCAGGAATTATAATAAACATTGAAAAGATATCATAATATGGGCATTAATTTGAGTAAATCATTTTTATTTGGAAAAAAGCATTCTGAAAATGTTTTATTTTTGGAAATATATATTTTTTATTATAGTTTTAAATCTACCATAAAACCCTAATTACAAAAGACTATAAAAATTTAGTTAGGAAAGTTTATTAAAGAAATACATTCGTTAATTCAAAAGTTATCAAACATTTAATGCACATAGTCCTTAGAAAAGAAAAAGTAATACAAAATAAAAAAAAATGACTAGGGTTTGTTTATAAAAAAAAATTTGTTAATGTTTATGAAATGATGTCTAGTTTTACATCATTTTTTATGTACTTTTTAGAGGAACACACTGTATATTAGGAGATTCAGCTATCGTGACCTTTTGAGCCTGAAATAGTAACAGCATAAAAATAAATCTCTCTCTCTCTCAGCCTCACATAACACATCATAAAATGTGTTGATGTTAAGGTATGAGGGTGCGTTGTGATTGTGCGGTAATATATAATAATATATCATCACAGACGCAAAGCGCTGTCGCATCCTATCACAAACCCATAAGCAAATATACTGACAAACTCACACACGTAGGCTCTCTATCACATACTCACACATACACGCACACATGTATGTATACACCTAAGTCCTTAATCTCTTTCATTTGAGTAAAAAAATATTTTTTTTACAATTTCTTACAGTAAGTTTTATAAGTTAATTGAATTTCGATTACTATACCGAACTATTAATTTTTAGTTCTACTATTATACTGAAAAAATGTTTTTCACTAAATGATAGTCAGAGTCAGCAAAATTAAAAGTAGAATAGAAAGGCACATTTACGTATCTGAATTGAAAAGAGATATATAATAACGTTGACCCGTAAAAGTCATTTTCTTTCTGTATAAGTCATATTCGTCTCGTATACGTCATTTTCCTCTGTGAATGATCGATCATAAATGTATGCAATATCAATTATCACTTAGATATAGGTCTATCAGTTAATTGAAGGCGTGTAATATCCGACATCCCTTTAGTAATTTGAGGAGGAAATATGTCGGTTTCGGTTTATCCGCGGCCAGGGTCACGTTCGTGGTTACATCCGGTGTGAGCCGCAAACTTCTACTTCCGGGTCGGATATATATCCGGGACGCCAACAAGCCTCTTTGGAGAACATCCTTTCTTCGCCACGCTCGTTATATTATCGCAAACTCACAATCAAAGCAATCAACAATGATCTATAATAATATGTTATTGTTACACGAAAGGCATAGCGAGAGCCCTTCAAGGAGGGTGCTATCTTCCTTTATGTTTTCTCTCTCTCTCACACCCACTCTTACATATATAACTGACTTGACGGACTGAATAGACAGATATATAGGCATTTCCAGTTTTTACGTCTCTCGTTTATCCTGCCACCCCTTCAAAAGACGAAAGGGGTACGTCTGAAGTCTTCCGAACGTGATACGACCCAACCACGTGAAAAAACCCGATCACCCGGCTGCAATACTATCAAGGGGCTTAACTGCTATACTAAACTACAGAACAATTGCTCAAAAAGTCAGGGAAACATTTGCTGGTGTCTGCGGACCATATGGAGATAGGTTTATAAGAAATCGCCTGGAATCACGATACCTCATGCCAGTTTCCTACACCAAACGTGATTGCCGTCCATTGTAATTTCGCCGTTTTTTTTTCTCTTGATTTAATTCTAAAAAGAAGCTCTTAAATATATTTGATGTTTTTTATTGTAACCAAATGGTTTATTTATTTATTTTATTTATTTAAGAATTAATTACTATAAAACATTGATTAGCTTACAAAAATAACAGGAACCGAATGGCAAAACCTTAACATTTGCTTATTTGTTTCTGTCACCCAACTGGGACTAGCCCGTTCTAGGGTGGACAGGACTCCAATATTACAATCAAGTTTCCTTGATTGCTTGGTTGCCTACAAATGTACAAGTTTTAGTAAAAGCTAATGACACTAAATTGCCCTAAAATGTGGTCTTCAGAATAAAATAAAAAATAATAATAATAAAAAAATATTAAAAATATATAATAAATAAAATGCAATTCCATTATTAAATCGGCAATAAATATAATATAAAATTCGATTAAATAATATAAATAAAGTTATATGTGAGAAAAGAAAGAAACAGTCGTTAATATTTAATATTATGTTTTAAGTAATATAACATTTAATATAAAAATACCTAGTCTAAAAGTATAATTCATTGTCAAAGTCAAATATTTTTTGGTAGTTAGTTCAATGTTAAAAAATACTTAACATATAAGTTTAAAAATATGTTAATAATTTGTGCACCTAAGTTTTATTATACTATTATTTCTAACATTTGATGTATGGTTAGTCTGTCATGATTCGCTAACCATTTCTTTAATTTATTTTTGAATTCCCTAAATGTCAAATTCATTTTTATTTCCATATTGATCAGATTGTAAAATCTCGGCGCAATGAAAGAGTAATGTCTTTGACCAAATTATGTTTTCCTTCTGGGTATTATTAAGCTATTTTCTACAACTACTATGTGTTACTAGTATGTGTTCTCTCATATTTACATTATAAAGTACTAAATGTTTGTTTCTCTGTAATACAAATCCTATCATCATACTGGACCAAAACTGAGTTATGGGGACTGGTTCTGGTTTTCACTTGCCTTATTTACGATGAGAGTTCTCAGATCTGCCGCCTCACCTAGATACAGGTCCTTCCCGTCGGTTGCTGATAGGATGAAGCTTAGTGAATTCCTGTGGTTTGACCACCCAACTCATTGGTGGTCACGATGAGTTCAAAGGAAAACTTCATGGATTTGGACTAAGAGAGGACCAATGGTGCGTGGACTCGGTCTCCAGATCGTGAAACATATTATTTAGTGATGTTCGATATTGATGTTCGCGGAGGATGAGCTACTGGATGTGGTTGAATGTGTAGTATCCTAATCTGGTATGTGGTTTTTCGCTTCTTAGAAATTTATAGCGAACTGAATATCGGAGGCAGTGCGGTACTCACCCCGGTGGTGTTGCGTGGCATCACCCTCCCCCCCACCCCCCTCCTCCACCCCCTATTCTGAGAGGGTGGGAATACCACCCTCTTTGACAGTGTTAGCTGGGGGCAGCTTTCTGCCCTGTCGCTTCCTGCCAAGTGGCCCCTAATTGTTGCCAAGTCGCCCCAATAGGGTAAGGTTACCCACTAACTGCTCCTCGTGGGCAACGAATGATTTCGTGCATCTCACGATTCAGCTTCTGTTCAGTAGCCTCCTCGTGTAGCCCGGGAAGAACTCTCGACTAGCCCGGGAAGAACTCTCGCGCTTCAGGCATCACGGCTGGTGGAGCTGTTTCCCCTTGGGGATTGCCCTGCGGCGCTACTGGGCGGTTTGCGCACAAATGGGCGGTGTCGAATAAAACTGGCAAACCCGTCACCCCAGGCTAGTATAACGATATATAATCGTTTTTTTCAGCCGTATGATGGGCATAGAACCGAGGCAAGGCACCGAGGCACCTTAAGGCGAGGCACCGAGGCAAAGCTGCCCGCTGGGGACCTCGACGAGGCACCGAGGTCTCCAGTGGGCAGCCTTGCCCCCTGTCTACCAGTTTTGGAAGGATATCTCGGTCTGAAATTAACCATCAGGATATATCCTTCCTCACGACTGGTTATGGGACCGAAGTCAGGGGGCGAGGTGGCCCGCTGGTTTACCTTTCTACTGCCGTTACCTTTCTTTGCTGGCCGGTAGATTTGTATCATCCCCAAGTCCTGTACGCTCACCCCCACGGGAGACAACAGTCATTATCGTTAAAGACAACATTATCGGGAGACAACAGTATTATATTCTGGGGTGACGGGTTCGCCGTTGTAGTCAAGAGAATGATATTTGTATTTTACCGATTCTTTGACCATTTTGTTTCTGTGGACAAGAATTTTTTACTTCAGAAATGAATTTGTCATCTTTAAATAATCAACTTGTCATTCCTACATCAAATTTTAATTTTTCTCCTTAAATTGTCTAACTACCCTCTATCTTAAAGAATGCCATTTTTGTTCCAATACCAAAAACCTCCCTAATAAATTCCCCAGGAAACTTTAGTACAATTTTCTTCTTTATATTCTTCCTGCGCTGAATATAGCTATCGAGCGCCTAGGTTATAGTCAGTAACTTTCTTATGTTTTTTAACAACCTCATCAACCTTTTCCAATCAGGTTTTTGACCCCACCACAATACGACTACTGCCTTATTTTATATTACCAATGATAACCTTCAAACGATAGATAATTGACAACTCACTTTTCACGCCCATTCAGACTTCAGCAACGCGTTTAATTCTGTCGATTGTCACATTCTCCTTGCTCGACCTAGAGTCATGTAATTTTACCAATCCCTCAATAAAATGTTTTAGATAATTTCTCAATAATCAAAATCAGTGAGTCAGGAATGAAGAGCAGGTCCTTAGCATTTTTCTACAAGTCGCCGGCGTTTCTAATAGTAGTGTTTTATCCCCGCTCATTTTCTGTATTTTCATTAACTCAGTTACCAACTCTATTAACGCAAAATATTACATCTATGCCCACGATGTCCAAGTATACTCTCACTTGTGCCCGGAAGATATTGATACAACAATTTCTTCTGTAAATGAAGATCTGTCGATGGTTTACGATTGGTCTAAAACATACAGACTGCTCTTATACCCTTTCAAAGGCGATTGTCGTCGAAAATCAATATAAATGCATTCCTATCGGTACAGGTAAAGTCCCTTTTAGTTTCGAGGTTAAAAGCCTCGGTGCCTATATGGGCGAAAATCTCTCATGGCGGTACTATATTAGCAAAATGCAAAGCAAACTCTTCGGCCGATTTTATTACTTGAATAGGCTGAAGGATATCCTATCGGAGGAGAGGAAGATTACTACTTAACACTTTTCACCCTCTTTTGGATTATAGGGATGTCGCATTTCTCGACCTCATAGAGGAGTTAGTCACCAAGGTTGAGCGCCTACAGAATGTTTGCATTCGATACATACATGGTCTCCACCAGCACATCACTTTCCCGTCACGCACTGTTTTTTTTTGAGTTCAGAGAAGCCTCACTGGCTGCCGACCCGGGAGAAAAGAGACATGAGAGTTCCCTGTCTGGTTTTCAGGATCTGGAGTGCGTCGCTCTCGGTTATCTCACCGGCAGATTCACTGCAATATCGGTACATAGAAGCCCTTTGTGATCAGAAGATAATCTGCCCCTCTCTATCCCTCGTCACAGCAGTGATCAGAAATATTTCCTTATTCCATTCTCTTTCACCATAGCTGGAGATTTACTGCGATGTACCCTGCATTTTGTGATTAAAGGCTCATACTTGCCACAATTGTTCGTTAGGTGGTCCTGAGTGTATTTAGACTGGGAGCCACCGGGGCGACCCCGCGAGTGGCGGGGAAGGGGGTGGATGTTTGATTCTGCCGCGCGTCACTTATAGCCCGCGAGCCCTATATCTCTCGGACTATATTAGTGGGATTTCATTTCGGATATCTTAATCCGGCACAAGTTACTACTATTTTTCAAATAAAACTTACCATCTCATAATTTCTCACACTATACGTTCAACAATTATGAAGTACTAGCTGCGCCCAGCGGTTTCACCCGCGTGGTGATGGAAAATTGTGATAATGATGATAGAAAACCATATTTCTTTATAAATTATAGCCTATGTGTTATTCTGATGTGTAAGCTATATTATTGTAAAGTTTCATCAAAATCCATGCAGCAGTTTTTGCGTGAAAGAGTAACAAACATCCATACATACATACAAACTTTCGCGTTTATAATATTAGTAGGATTCTAACGAAGTACTACACAATTCATTTTGGCTACAGTTTCTATTATAGATCATATGTAAAAGCCTTGTCTTCCATCCCATTTAATAATAAAAGAAATTCAAATAAACGCGTGCTAATCTCATTTAGTTACTAATACCTATATAAAAATCATCATCATTCATGGATGGTCAATAAATATTTGTCTATTAACCCAACTAACCCAAATGTAGTTAGTATGTACTTAAAAAATCATGATTATATCATTGTCTAGAGAATGATATTTATACTAATGGATGTTATGATTTCCATACCAGCATAAACTACTTATATATTGTAGATATCTTCATCATACCCTTCATACCCTTTGTCATCTACATAAATTCCTATGCATCGAATTTCAACTCCTCTACGATATAGCACAAGAAGCAAATAATGTATCTTTCAGCTGTTCGTCATCTATCGATTTAAGTGTTTTAACCACATCAGCCTTCTTACGACTAATATCAGAAATCTCTATTTTTTTATCTTCTTTGTGGATTTGTTTAAAATACGAGTCTCTAGAACCTTCTTTGATTTTAAGACGATCATTTTCAGGGTTTTCTAAATTAAATTATTTTATGGGAAATAGGTGTCGAAACAAACAAAAAATCATTTCAATGAATTTATTTGTATAAATATCCACGTTCGCAAACACCACATTAATCGAATATAATATGTACAAAAGATATTATTAGTATTAATTAGACCAGATATCACAGCAGTTATTAAAATACCAAGATTGTGTTAAATGCTATACAAATAATTTAACAGCTTTTTTTAAAATGTGTTTTTGTAACATTAATCTATTTACATTTTTTTTAACGAATATTAAATGTAAGAATGTTAAAATAAAAGGACAGCTTTGTGTTTCGTTTGACGATATTTTCTCAAGTAATGTTATTTTAAAACAAAGTTGTCATGATCCTTTTCAGTTCTTTAAATAAATATTTTTTTTAATTTTTATTTTATTTACAGTTAAACGTCTTTTATTAAGCTCGAAGTATAAAAAAGTGCTGCTATAATTGTGATCAAAACTGCGCTATTTGTGTGCAGATGCATGGCTCCGCTACCTGAAAGTGTAAAAACATACATTAGTTCATTTGATTAGATATTATTTATCGAGATTGCTGATCTCCCTCTTTTAGGGGCCGTCCACAAATACGTAATCATCGAGAGGGAA
The DNA here is from genome assembly GCA_944548615.1 of Micropterix aruncella. Classification (NCBI taxonomy): domain Eukaryota; kingdom Metazoa; phylum Arthropoda; class Insecta; order Lepidoptera; family Micropterigidae; genus Micropterix; species Micropterix aruncella. Next base: position 18,411,397 of record OX155953.1, read on the forward strand.
GGGGGATTGGTTCTGAGGCTTACGGTTGATTACGTAGGGGGGGAGGGAGTGCTCGTCCTGATAACGTAATCAACTTTGGTCACCGCATCGCAATTTTTTGGTCTAAACCTGCACGGTAATAGCGTAGTGCCGCGACTATGATACCCCATCACGCGATGTGCGTAGATAGTCCACGCGCTCGTCTGCGGTTGAGTCGACCGGGCCTGTTCCTGCGCCCGCTGGCAAGCCGGTGTCCGCTCTGCGTCGCGGCGGCATGGCTGCAAGTGGCTGCAGCTCTGGACTAGCGCGCCGCTGCACGCTCCAACTCCATCGTGGAAAATTAACGTGGTCGTGTGGCACATCAACTATGGCGAATTTACACATGGAGTTTCTCAGTACATACTCCAATGCGTTTTTACTCCTCTCGGGACCGGAGGCACAACGGCGGGCCGTCGAGGAGTGGGTCAGTTTAAAAAGAAATACAAAAAGTGCACAAAGGATCCGGACTATGACTCATTGTGTAAGATTCTACAAACACGCTGGGTTCACGATTCTTCACATTTTTTGCAAATTTGGTTGATTACGTAATTTTAAGGGGAGGGGGTGGGGGTCAGGCCGCTGATTACGTCTGTTGACGTAATCAGCGGGAGGGAGGGTCGAAAATCCCAAAAAACGTGATTACGTAATATGTGGATGGCCTCTACATTTTATCTGATCTGCATTTAACTCGGCTCTACATGCGATATTTGTATACAGGTTGAGTCCGGAATCCTTGAAGTAGGTGAATCAGTACGAACAAGTAAGCAACATTTGATAAAATATTTTGAAAAAAAAAAATGAAAAAAAAAATTGTTTGTTTAAATAGTATAAAAAGCGCCGAGCGCGATACGCTATCTGGCGGTAGGTAACATATCGCTTTAGTGATATTTTACCAACTGGTAGATGGCGCAGCGCGCTCAAATTGTTGTCAAACTACTTTTATTTAACAGTAAAGTTCTTCAAATTTTCAAATTAAAAAAAAAAAACAAAAAATATTTCTTTTTGATTTTTCCAATATTTTTCATTAAAAGTTGCTTAATTGCTCGTACTGATTCACTGTATATTGATACGAAAACCTCTGGTATTCGTGTAAATCATGTAGAATATATGAATCACTTACTGTTGAAAGAAAACGCCTGTCAAGTTTAGTCTATATGTTTATTGCTCATTGTTCTTTCCATATTACACAAGTATACTTTAAGAAAAAGACGTTTTGGTATCAATATCCTAAACTTTACAATCGCAGCTGAAACAATTTACCGCAGAAAGGTCATAAAATTGTGGTTTTTCCAGCAATCTTGAAAGCTCCTTCTGTCATTTCAATCTGGGCGGATGTTTTATAAAACTATCATTAAGGAATAATAAATAAGTAAACTGTCACAATTCTTTCATTTCATACAGAGTTTTAAATGCAATAATTACTTCAAAAAGGTCACATGTGATTCACCTTTACGGTTAAGGGTAACAATTATGTGTTAAATGTGAAAACGTATTATTTTGAAAATCAAAAATTAGTTCCTATCGTCTTATATATCGATTAAATTAAGCTATAGTGATTAAAAAATATATATATCTAATGGTAAGATATTGTAATCGGTTGAGCATGGCATTGTAATCGAGATCAATTGAAATATTTGAGGACCACTACAAAAATATGCTATTAAAACATATTTTTTAGAAGCCAAAGATTTTGAGTTTTTTTTCTGATGATTATTAGGTAATTTGATTATCATTATGTTTGTTTCATATTTTTATCGGGTTTATTTTTAGGTTTATTATTTTGATTTTGAATATCTTGATTTTAGTTTTTTTCCTGATTTAGGTATTTTATTTTAATTTAATTAAATAGTATTACCAATAATAGGTGTGTCCTGAAAACCAGGTTAAATATATCCTATGGATACCCTAACTAGCAGGCTATTTTATTACATAAATTGTCTATTTTCGGTTACAGTTTTTAATTTTATGTTTTTTGTCCATTATGTATAACCATATTATATTATATTAGCATTTTACAAATAAGTACTTTTATGTTTTTATAATATAAAATTATATATAGTATATAACATGTCTATATATGTATTATACTAATATGAAATGAAATGAAATATATTTTTTGACTGAATTATGGTGTCAATTATGGAATTATGTGATAATGCAGCAGGTTATGTCTCTCATATCCCCTGTTATCGCAACAGATTGACAATTTTATTTTTTTTATAACTTTAGTAATGATCAATTATTTAATATCATTATTCTACCTAAAATATCTAGCAAATGACATTAATTACAATAAAATTAAATCATTAAAAAATTACTAACAATCTTTCGATATTGAAATTTGTAATATTCAAATAAATGGCCTGAAATAACAATTTAAAAAAATGTATGAATTTATGTTATCGTCACAGAAATATACCATATCTTGTATGTATGTCATATTTTATATAATTGAACGTCACCACTATACCTGAAAAACATATTTAAATTTTTATGAAGTCATGGCTTTTCCCTTTTACAGTGACAGTTGCAAATAAATGATTTGTTATTACTATTATTATTATTATATGTTACTATTATAATTATCTATGAATATTCATCACTGCAATGTTTTTGTATCTCATGTAAAATAATAATAGGCAATCGTTTCCTTTTTGCAGTTAGTGATTCGAATAGAATAATCAACTACAGTCCGTTTTCTGGAACGCCATTTGCAAACTTTATTATTAAAAAGACTTCCGGTAATGAAATGAGCTACTCTATGGACGCCCTCTAAGTGCATGCAAATGAAAAATGACGTCTCGCATCGGCAGACCTGAGCTCACAAATCGCCATGATAGCGGTTCGTATAGACGTAGCCAACATCGCGGTGGATCGCAGGATTCGCAAGGCAATTTGATATGTGAAATGATTACAGCTGAGGTTGCGGTAAGCGAGTTAGATTGCCGCGCGACCGCCGCTCCATTTGCGAAAGGTTGGTGGAATTCTATTAACCCGGAAATGTGATATATGTTCGGTCTCCCACGACCTTATCATCGTCAACTTGACCATGCGAACCGACTTCGGCATGCCTTCGCGACTTTTATTTGATTTTTATACGTCTCCGTCACCGACTTAGGATTATTTAGACTGACTGACTGGTTGAGGAATGTACCTGGTAACCAAAACGTCGTACCTAATATAAATATTGCTATTTAACCCTTAACCACTTAAGGTCTACGCCCAAGTATACTCGGGCGGCTATTATGTGGGAAAATTCCCACGCCCGAGATAACTCGGGCAAGCTTTAACTGTAGAAAAGATCACTTCCGAATGTTTCGGGCGAAAATAAATACGATTCATAGTATGTGGAAGCGAGACAAAAGACAGTTACGGTGATTCAAACGAGGTACCATTCCCGCACTATCTCCCAATCTCTGCAAATTGAGTGACATCACGCGATGTTAGTACTGCTCAGTATTTTGATCAGTGAGGTTGTTTGTTTTGAACGCTTGTTTAAGAATTTGCCACACCAACGAACAATTTTGATGATGTTTTTTTTATTTTTTTTAATTAGTTACTTGCATAATATAAGGCATAATTATTAATTATGATGAATAAAAATTAATATTTTTTTAATGAATTTCCTTTATTTCTAAACTCACACTATTCACCATAATATCAACTTTTAGTCCCATTTTGGGCCTGAAATGGCTTTTATGAAGGATATATAATATGTTCAGTAAATAAAATTCATTCGTAGAAAAATGTGTTTTTATATCCATTTCTTTTTATGATTACTGAAGGGATTGACATTTGAATCAGATTAAAAGTTTCAACTACACTTGGAAATGTTTTCATGAAAGCAATCCTGATGCTAGTTATTCTTAAAATATGATCTTGCTTTGGAAATTATTGGTGTGCTTTCATCTTAAATTTGAGTTTCGACATAGAATTCATATCTGAAATCGCATTCCAATATAATTAAATCCATTCAGAGGAAGTTTCTACGAATGACGGCATTTAGTAGTAGTAGTAGTAGTAGATGGAGTGGGGGGCTTGTTTCCAGCCCTTGATGTCACCTAGATCTGTAAGGTCTTTTGTAACTACCCACTGTGTGGTTAGGTCAATTGTCAGCTAGTAGCCCGGTACTTCTTACCAGACTAAGTAGGTCACTGACCTTCAAGTTGGGCAGATCGCTGGGTTCGAGAAAGGCTCGTCCCAGTAAACTGTGTCTTTTGGCGGCGAGCCCTGGACAGCGGCCAACAATGTGTATGCTGTCTTCAGGTTCCTCGCCACATATTCGGCAATCCTTGCTCTCAGTCAAGCCAAGGTTGAATAGATGAGCTCTAAGGGTCGTGTGTCCGGTGAGGAGACCGATAGTGGTTCTAAGGTTCTTCTTGCTCATGTCAAGTAGGGCCTTGGTTTTCTTCTGTAGTGGTTGCTCCATCATGGCTTTTGCCTGGCGACATCCCTGACTCTGTTTCCAGGAAGCCCGATGTTCCTGCTCCAAGCAGTCCCTGATGATTTTCTTACCTGTAGCGAAGGGGACCCCTACAGCTGGCTCCACTGGGCAATCCAGTGTGCCCAGTTTTGCCAGTCTATCGGCCTCTTCGTTTCCGGGTATGCCTTGGTGACCCGGTATCCACATTAGGGTGATTTTGTTGGATTTTCCCAATTTGTTGACATGAGCAAGAAGAACAATGACGGCATTTAAATATTGCCTTAAAAATCAACTAACCAGAAGAGACCTACGAAGAAAGACTGACTGCTCTTGACTGCACATTCACATGACCATGCTCAGCGCATACCCAACTAGGCCAAATATAGCCTGTATCTGGCATTGGACTTATTTTCTGACTTGGGTGGAGAAGCCTAACTGACGTAGGTACTCATATAGATACATATACATATACACACATACATATATACATAAATATATAAATATAACGACCTAGATATATTATAGTATTATTCTTTTGCATTATATTCATAACTTTACTATTATACTATATATCATATTAAATAGTATAATAGTAAAGTTATGCAGAAATATTATTTTTTTAAGATATGACTTTCAGAAGTTCGTTCTCTGTCCTTGAACGATCTATGTCGTCAATAAGCCATTTTTAAGCTATTGCATAGCTTTTATCGCGGGCCTAGGCCAGCGCGGCTACCGAATGAAGAAATTTCTTAACGAAAATTTATTATTTTAAACTGATAATTACGTCTAAACGAGTACTGCTTACGATTCGAAAAAAATATATGTTAAACAAGAACATTTTCCTAATATTCTTAGCTTTGAATATTTAAAATTTTGTTTATATTACATAGTGTAATTAATTTGTGAAATTAGGTCTAACCGAACACAAAAACGACTACTACGCAAATACTATCTGGTGTATTATTATAAAACCTGCACCATTTTAAAGATAATTTAATTATCTATCTTTTTATCTACGATTTTTTTCGAAAAATCCGTTTTTTATGCTTTATTGAATAAAAAATTCGTGCGCGGCGCTCTATCGGAAGACGTTTAAATTATTCCGAATCATTTGCTACCGCACGCAGCCGCAAATGATTCGGAATAATTTCAACGTTTTCCGATAGAGCGCAGTTATCTGATATCAGAAAAAAGATATATATATAATTTTAATTGCATAAGTTTTTAAAAATGCTATGCAATAGCTTTACCGCGGCAGTCCCCGAGTGCCACACGTATTTTTTTTATTTTTTTTTGTAATAAAATGGTATTTTGAATAAAATTTTTAAATATTTAATTTGGGTCAGGCCAACTTGACAGATGTCCAACCATATAGAGCGAGGCGCGGTGGAAGCCAGCATAGTTGAAAGTTAGAGGACCTAGGAGTAGGAGGCAAAGCACAATCTGAGGAGATGTGGAGAGGAGTAGTTGAGGAGTAATTGAGGCGGAACTTACCGATACGCTGGTCCTCAAGAGCGCCGCCTGATGCCGCCGCAAGTTGCGCTGTCGGCATCACGCCTATTTGGATGCATGCAAGAAGCGGTTTAGTATCTGTTAGTGCGGTCACACCCTACTAATATAACAGTACGCTTATTTATAATAATATAAACCTAGAACATTTGTAATCAGTTTGTATATTTTTATTTTATTCAATAAAGATTTTCGGAAATCACCAAAATCAACATTTTATTATTTAAATGTAAAGAGTAACCTTAAACTTAAAGGACAATGGGTATTTCGTACCTAATTGCGAAGTTTTTTGTAACACGTTTTCATATTATTTATTTAATTAACAAATCAACATCACAGTACGCACCGATTCGGTGTGTACTGTGACGACGGATGGCTCCGCAAATAGTGTATGTGACCGAGCTCGATTATAGTTATCCGGAACAAAGAGACAAACCTTCGCTAGCATGCCAGGATTATCAACTTTGCCCCGGACCAGCTTAAAAACGTAGGCCCTGGTGAGCATTTATCTACGCAATTTAAGGGAATTATAGCCCATCATGCCTAGTAAAAAAATAGTAGGATATAAGTAGGGATAATAACCGTATTGCTTGAAATATACAAAGCATAAAAAACATTTTAGTTTTTTTTTTTCAGCATGGGGATATAAAGATCCTCATGTGGATTCCATAAAACTACATTCGTTTCCAATCCACTGTTTACAGTTGAATTAAATAATGTGTGCATAACCCGGACATTGTGAAAATTCTATAGGTTCCGAATAACGGAACCTAGTAATTTAAAAGAGGATATTGATACATCAGTGATGTTCATTACATAGCTGCAAATCTTATTTTTTCAGATATGTAATCAATTATTTACGTAATGAGATTAGGGTAATGTGAGAATTAGGTACCTAATGAACATCAGATAAATATAAGAAATGCTTTTAACGGTATCACTTTTATGCATATTGGCCATTTTTTCCAATATTTGTCTTCAAACGAAAGTCAAGTAATCTGAAGTTGATAAGTCTAGGAATATCTTAAATAAACTTTAAAATTTTCAGAATATCAAAGCTTATCAATAAAAATCGGCTTCTATTGATAATAACCTAACTTATTTTTTTTGCTATTTTTTTACTGAAATTACTGAGAAATAATTATTTATATATTTTTTGATATTTTAGAGAATTCTTTAAATTATGGAACTGGAATTTGATACGAAATGTTATTTTAAATATCAAATAGACATTTCGGATTATTTTATCGATTTTTCACCATGTATTTCTCATAATATATAGAAGACCAATAAATAACACGTTAATCACCTAAACTGATTATCACATGACCAGTTTATACCTTTTTTATACGGTATATAAAAAATTTAAATATTGCCTGTCATCAAAAGAAATACTTTGTTAGTCATTCTGATAGTGTCGAATTTGGACAACCCTACGTATATGAATCCCTTTTGAATGAAATCTCTAGGGAACGGCGGAATGACTGGGTATAATAGTAGAGTGTTGTGCGAAAGATTGTCGCCCCTAAACATCGATTTAATATTTTATATACACCAGCAAATACTTGCTGTATATAATATTCATATGTATATTATAACAGCGGTAATTACATATGCATCTGCTATCGATATTTAGGGCTCGATTATATTACAAAAAATATACAGTTTGATTTTTCGGCAGAGACATTTAATCTATTATTATTCGACGATACGTTTTATACATACATTACCTTATAATTGAATGTGTTATAGATATTCAAGTAAAGTCTTCAAGTTCAGAGAATGTTTATCTAAAACTTACAATGATATTTTAACTTTAGCCATAATTTATAGAATACATTTCCAAAACAAAATGCAAAATATTTCATTTCATTTTTCAAGTATATTTACCTATTTCAACAAAAGCATTGATATTCAAATAAGAAACCATTAGATACAAATAAACACCATTCACAAAACTAGAACTTGTGATAAATTATACTATTTTGGCAGCTTAGCCTTTAATACAGTCTAGCCACAAGTAATTGGCGCCACTTCAACGCCCATTTTGTATTCTTCGAAAGTTATAAATTTCAGTTTATTACCATAAGAATTACTGCTGTACTCTCCGTAATGTTTTGCCTCATAGTTAAGAGTTTATTTCATTAGTAAGCATTTCTCACAGTTATAATTAAATTTTAGACACTTACCAGGATAGTATGTGGTTCCTCTCCTCGCTTCGTACTTTGTTTGAGGAATTTTCATCTCGCAGAGGAACTCCTCAGAGTCGCCCAAATCTGCGTCTTTAACTATTACTGTAGATACTACGTCGTAGAGGCCGTCGCTGCTGGGCATTGAATCTGTACTGACTTCCAGTATGATATTCCTGAACAAATGAAAATATATATGTATATTTGTTTTTTCTTATAGGGAAAAGTGTTTGAGTCTTATGTTTGATGTTTGTATATTAAAGTTTTGACGGGAATGTGAAATAGTATCATATGTTTTGGTAAGATCGAGAATAATACCTCTTGCTTACGTCTCTCTTTTATCTATCGCTACCCTCCTCCTCTATTCTTAAAGGAACGAATCTATACATACCGAAGGCCTACCTAGGGGTAGGCCTTCGCTATGTATAGTTTGTTAGCTAGAGCTAGAGCTAGTCGCTTGTTAGCTAGAGCTAACAAAGCGATTTATCACCAGTGTTGACTTTGTAATTTATAATTATGGGTACTCACGACTTCGAAGTTATTGATATTGTTGGTTTTGGATAAACATCTTCGGCAAAGCAGACTAACTTCACCGATGAGGCGTCAACTTTCTCTTGCTTCAGTTGAAAGTTCTTACCGGGCGCTGTAACAGCACAAAATAACCATTGGACTAAATAAATATATAAACACAATATACAGAATATTCAGTTACGTTTATACGAATTTGCTCTCGAACGAATAGAGAGATATAAATAAATATTTAATTTACAGTAGTAATATTTTAATCAATTAGTCATTAAGACAATTCATGCACGAATTAATACAAATACGTAACCACAATATAAATACATTGACACTATAACAACAAAAAAATACCCACAAAATACAATGAGAAACACAAAAAAATGCAAACAGAGACAATTTTCATCGAAATATATAGTGTCATGATATCTTTAAAATATCTATATAAAGAAGAAAAGATAAAAGAAACCAAGATTAAACTTGAGTATGGCTATCAAGCTTACTTTTTCTCTTTCGTCGTATACGTCACCGCGAGCCAAAAGGTATGCCACAAGGTCCAAAGGTATGCCAAAGGTATGCCACTGGGCCAAAATGCCACAAGGTCCACACTTATCGCCCAAGGAGGCATTCTGCATCCGGGGGCTCGGCTCAATGAATTTCTACCTGCATGTTTTCTACAGTGAAAACTGACTTGCTAATGATAGAATCCAATAACTAGGCACGTACCTTTGGCAGGTATTTTTCCCATATTTATGTAGTTGAGGATCTAAATTGTATTATTAAGGTTGAAAAAGGCTTATATACTCACTGAACATCAACATGGTCTTCGATTTATAATCCTCATCATCGAATGTCGACACGACACATGAATAGTTGCCGGACATATCCGCAGTGGGTTTCAATATCCTCAAAGCTCGGTGCGAATGATAAGGGTCGTCTGAAAAAAAAAATGTTTTCAAAGCTGAAACATGTAACCTTTCAACAATATATTGACGCTTCGCGAAGAAATATCAATACATTTTTAATGAAAATAAAATAATTTTCAAAAGGGTATATATGTAAGTGATATATTATTGGAATCAATTTTGAAAAATACATCCGGTATTTCGATTAGAGTTTCTAATTGGGAAATGAGAGGGCGCAAAAGAGCATTTAGTGTTGAAATTTGAACCATATTGTTATTTTAAGAATGAAGAAACAATTGGATCTGAAAACGACTCTAAAACGAGGGAAACAGGAATCTTTCGACCCCAATATGAAAGTTAATAAAATTAACTCAGGGCCTTCGGTGCCGGCGCCGGAATCCCACACCAATTTGACACGACTGCCGGAACTCGTAGAGAGAATTGTTCAACGGCTACCGATTGCACAGTATACCGAATTAGAAGAGTAAGCGCACCCTCGAGTGGCAAAGCGTTGCGGGGGTAGGGAGCAAGATAAGGGAGCAGAAGGTTACGTTACGGCAAGAGCCTTTTGCTACCGTAACGAGGGAGGAACTGTCAAATTTCTTGAACGTTCGCTCAAGCCGCGGAGTGAAGTGGCTGCCATACGACGCTTGCCCGCTTGCTCTGTGAATTTCGGCAGAACGGCAGAACAGTCGGCGCTGGCGATGCCTCTAGAACAATGTCTAGTAATCGTATTACGATTTGTAGCTCTTAGGACTCGTGATGTCGCTCGCTTCGTTTCAATTATCTATAAAGAGAAGCTACTATCTATATGCTGTACCGATTGTTAGACAGCGGCGTCGAAGTTTTTATTTTAATACACAAAAATATTACAATTTAGTAGAAAGATATATCCCTGCCTTGCTTCATTTAAATAACATAGTATGAGCCCACAGGGAGCTAATGGACCCAGGGAAGATGGGCCATTATGACCCATGTGTTAGGGTCGGCCAAACTCACGGGTCAACACCTATCTGGTAGCCTCCGCCCAGAAGTGCGAGCCCGGGTAGGACCCTGGCCTACAGCCCAGTTCCATTAGGAATCGTTGTTCGGGCGGTATGCGCACCGTGCGGCGTCAGCCAATCGATTGTGCAGCCAATTGACTGTGAATGAGCATAAAAGATTTATGACAATCCACTGTCTAGCTCCACCAAATAGCCCGCGAGAGACCAGCCCTTACCGCCCGGCACCGGGTATTTAATCCAGCGGGTAGACCAAGCGCCCTCGCTACCAGTTATGGCCAGATTTCTCCGGCCACCTCACTGGTTACAGGTTCGAAGTCGCTTGCGCGGTCCTCTTTCTTGTGTAGCGGTTATTCGGTGTATACGGAATCTATCGCGGACCACGGCATCCCTTACCCGACTGTTCACCCGGTATCGGGTAGCGGAATGGTCGTTTCAAGAGCGGTTATGTTTCAAATGGTTTACAATCGCCCCCGCTCTATAGGATAAAAAGCCGTTTCCAGACTCCCCCGACTATCAGTCGGAATGCACAATGAAATGAAATGAAATGAAAAATACCTTTATTGTACTAAAAAGAAAATAATTACATTGGTAAAGGAACTTAAATTCTATTTTAACTCAGTACAAACGGCGGGCTTATCGTTTTGCGATTTCTTACAGCCAACCGTTGTAATAATAAATAAAAGTAACAATACAGCTCACATACATAAACATATACACATACATAAACATATACACAATCGATTGGCTGACGCCGCACGGTGCGCAAACCGTCCAGGAGCTCTTGAAGAACGATTCCTAGGGAAATTGACCCACAGGCCAGTCCTACCCAAGCTTGCACTTCTGTGTGGAGGCTGCCGGATGGGTGCTGACCCGTGGGTTTGGCCAACCCTTACACATATGTCTTAGTGGCCTAACTACAACAGCTCCCTGAGCCTTAACTTCCTGACGGCCGCCAATCCATTCCACCCTCATACTGATATTGATACAACTATAGGGTTTCCGTCGGGGTCACCACTGTAGGGTTTCTCTGATGTCGTGCGTTGTCGATATGATCAGAGCCCAACACCGTGAAGTCTTGTTCCCTCGGCGTGGTACATACGGTAGGATAACCACAATGTTTAATGCTTAGATTATTTAATTATTTAAAAGAAGCTACTAGATGAGAGATGGCTTATCACTAATAACGTCAAACGAGACTGATTAAGTACGCTAAATGTACTCGCTTATATATCGATAGATCTGATATTAAGTGGTGTATTTTTCATGTGAATTAATATTTGCAATTGCGAAAGACACTCTTTCCATACTTTGATTAATTGCAACGTAAGAAATACTTATTTAAAAATGAAATTATCATTTCTTTGAAAGCTATTAGTCACCAGGTGATTAGTCCGTTTTGCCGTGCTATTACGTCAATTTAATTCTGGAATTAGAAATGTTTGCTTGAGTTTAATGTTACATTGCTCATCATCATGAGTCTCTACATAACGTTAATCGATCCACGAGGAATCGCAGAAATCTGGCAGACCAGCTGAGTTGGCCGTTTTAAGTTGGCACAATTGTTGTAGATAATTGCACCTACTGTAGGCTTTTGTTAGTTTTTATTCGGAGGCGGTTGCAAGCCCCCGAGCCACTGCCTAAAATTAAATATCACCCTCCGCTACCTCTCCAGGATAAAATACCAGACCTTAGAGGACCAAAATATTTGTATAGAAATAGCAGGAAATTCTTTATTATATTAGCCACAGTTACAAATATTGATGTTGATGAAAAATCTACACACTGTCTATTTATATTTACTCCCTTAGTTAAATTTTCTAATTGACGGTGTAGTTTCATAAAGTAATTTTTACCTTGTCATATTTTGTAATATACTGAAATCATTTACTTATTCATAAACTAATAAAATAAAACAAATATATTTTTCATTTTGAATTGTAATTATTTTATAATAGATTATTTATTATGATTATGACTATCTTATTACAACGATTATAGTTATTTTACCTGGATTTAATTTTTATAACTGATTAATTCCATTTATTACATAATTTTATTATTATTATTTTTAGATTATGATTATATAATGTCATGGTTTTAAATATTTTTAATGTTCCTAATTTTTATATAAAACCTATTTAATAGTGTTTTTGTTTTTTTTTATCTTATATTATTCTTGTTATTCTTTATATTTCTCAAAAATTACCTTACAACTTTTCCTAAATTTGTAATCATAAAATTACTGTTCGTTCTTTAAATTCTTTATTTATTACAATTTTTGACATTGTAATTATTTTTATAACTATCTCATAACTATGATATGCCTATTTTTACATAATATTATTTTAAGTAATTATTTAGGCTTTTTTTTGCGATTTTGAATTTTCTATTGCTGTAATATCCTTTTTATTCATTTTTAACTATGTATTCAATAATATTGTCCTGAACCTTTTAATTTTTTTAACGTATTCACACTTACGGTTACTCTATGTTTATAGACTATCTGCCCAAGCATAAGCTTTGCTTAGTTGAGTGACATCAGATAGTAAACATCGTATAATAATACAGTTAAATTTGTTGCTGTGGATTAAGTAATTCAGTCATATACTGTTTAAATAATGTATAAATTGTAATATATTATTTGAAAATTGCTTTTAATTAAATTAAATTTGTTGGTACCATCATCTAGTCCACTATTCTATTATCGCAGACATTCACGCAAGTAAAGATACTTCTTGTCCCTGGGGCGACTCAATCAATATCTAAAAGGTTGTCTGACACTTTCGGGATAGATGGAAATCGCGAGAGTTAAACTCGGGCTGCGAAAAGGATGTTCGTATCTGAATTATTAATACCTTTTAAAAATGCAGTAGTTTGACACATAGGGGAATAAGGGGTCGAGAGAATAAGGATCGTATATTTTACATATTTTTCTCTATCTCTGACAAAGAAAGTCCTGGACATCTACATCACTGTGAAATACGTTGTATGGCTATGTTGTGTTGCTCGTCACAAACACAGCTTTTTGCCAAAGGGATATTTTCCTAAACAAATATTTTGTAAAGTTTAATCACAGATAGCAAGACCATGATATACCTAATTGCCTACCTACATATCTTCAAAGACCCATAAAAGGTGTCGTGCTTTGTTTTATAGTAGTTACGAAAAGGTATTTATTTTGTTGTTTTTTATTCATTTATATAGTCCATATAAGCTCTAAGCTGGTCGTTTCCAGGAAAAAAATCGGGAAGTATTTTTCTCAACTGTTATATGTATTTTTGGATGTTGAATCCGATTTTCAACTTTGCGACCTCGCCAGAGGTGAGCTAACTTCAAAAATTGCGAAAAAATTATTTTGGGCATATAAAGTTCATTTCTATATATATCTATATATAAAGTTCATCAGGCTCTACTGAATTTTCAAAATGCCATTTTCAGCATTTTCAGGGACAAAAAAATACCATTTTCGAGCGCACTTTTGCGGCGGTTTGGTATATCGGCGGAATTAAGTCTGTAAATCTGAATTGTAGGAAATGTTGTCTACTAATTTTGTTCTATGTTGTTATAATCAAAAAATGCTTTATTCGTATATCATAAGCGAAAAACTAAATTAAATGCATTGTTTTTTGCGAAAATCGGATTCAGTGTCCAGAAATACATATAAAACAGTTGAGAAAAATACTTCCGGATTTTTTTACTAAGCAAACCCCCATATGCTTGTACTATTATATGAGTTTACTATTTTAAATGCATATTTTCGTAGATAGTTAAACCTATCACGATGCTTTGATAGTTAAGTCTATCAACAGCTTACGTTAGCATAGTGGCATAGTTGGCATAGTTGACATAGTTGGCATTGTTACACGGCAAGGTGGTATAGTGGTTAGGTCGCCTGATCTTACTTTTATAAGTTTCCAGGTTCGATTCCCGGCTGGGTTACCATTTCCGTTAGGGTAAAATTAACGTAATTGCATTTTAATTATGTCGATCGAATGCAATAACAAGACACATACTTACATTCATTTTACACGCACACATGCATATAAACATTTCATAATAGGATTGGTTGATTAATTGAGATTGTCGTATGATAATAAACCCGCCCATGAGTGTGAAATTTCCCAATAAAGGGTTTAGCGTACATTTAATTTACCAGGCTCGGTTAATTAAAACTCTATTCACCACATTATTTGGTCAGTTCTTGACAGCACACATTTGCGTTAACTGTAGTGACAGACTGCAAGAAAATTCAATTGATAATACCGACACTGGACCGCCAGACCGTCACCATGAGCTTTTCTGACTTAACTATGTTGCGTTTTCGATATTGTCTAGCTGCACCTCCTGAATTCACTGTGACGAATGGTTCATCCAAAAACTATTACCACTATGCCAGAGAAAAATATGTTTTAACCTGTAATGCGATATCCCTCTATCCTTCTACGACTATCCAATCGTATAGTATAGGTAGACACGTTCACACTGTCCTCTGGGCTCTCTCTTGCTGGCGGACTTTCGTAATATATTTTCTTCCGCCTCGGGTACATTAAGGGGAGACGTATTTGTCATGTATGAAATAGAAGACGATAAAAGGTGGAATGTTGTCAAAGAAACTGGATGCTACTAAGGTGCAGCGTAGCTTCGTATTAAAAGCTTTATTGTGCATATTACATTGTTATGAGATGTCAAATTTCTATAACTATCGCTATTATTGTAGACGATAGAGACTTGAAATTGAAATCGTATTATCCTGTCTCAAAGAGCCAGCCCATACAACTAGTAAATTTAATAAATTGTCATAACATTAAAAATCAATCAACAATCATCACAGCCTAAAAGAAATCAATGCATTATTCTAGACAAAGAGTTTCCTTAATATTTTCAAGCCCTAAAAGAGAGGTACCACTCTAAACATCAAAAAACATGATAACAATAAAGGTATTTTTGCATTTTTTTTTAATAAAATAACATACGAAGATAGTTTGGTCTTATGAAAAAAAAAAATACAGAGAAATGTCGATAAAAACGAGCGAAAACCAATATAATTATTTTTAGATTCTTATTCTACTTTCCTATCGAAGGAAAGTATTGTGAACGCACTTGTGTGTGTGTGTGTGTGTGTGTGAGAGAGAGAGAGAGAGAGAGAGAGAGAGACAGAGAGGGTGTGTGTGTGTGTGTGTGTCTGTGTGTATTATATTCCTTCACGATAGCGCCCAACGCTTCTTCCGACTGAGGTGAAATTTGGCATGCAGGAATCATTTGGTCATAGCATAAGTTGGAGTGGTTGTGGTTGTAATCAATCT
This sequence comes from Micropterix aruncella, assembly GCA_944548615.1. Lineage (NCBI taxonomy): Eukaryota > Metazoa > Arthropoda > Insecta > Lepidoptera > Micropterigidae > Micropterix > Micropterix aruncella. The sequence goes on from OX155953.1 coordinate 18,427,270, forward strand.
ACCAGAGGGCGCTCTAGTCATACTTCAATCTCGAAATAGACTTGAAAATATTTTTAAAAATCGGTGGTGTCACCGCAAGACTTTCTCGGGAAGTAGACAAGCCCCCTGCCAATCCCCCTCCTTACCCCCACCTTCCCGTCGCGCCAATTCGTAGTATATTTGTAGTATTTTTCGTGGTATTGAAATGGTATTATTAGAAAAATAAAGTAGTATTTTCTTAAATATGGCGGCGGCCTTCGTAGGTTTAAATGAAGAGACTTTAATCAGGCTTGTTATCTTAAAGCAGGCAAAATATTTTGTAAGTTTCGTCCCCACGTTTCCTACGCTCTTACACAGTATCCTCGCTCTTGCTACGGCTTGTTTTTGATATTACCATTTTTGTCGCTTGCCTCTAAACTTTTTCAATATCTTTTTATATTGAGCGCCAATAAGAGATTTGATATAATTTAATAAAAAGCACAGAAAATTACTTTATGATCACATTTTTTTATTATTATTTTGACGTATTCAATACGTCATCATTCGCTCTTAAGAAAGCAATTATTAATGATGGTATTGATTTATCATTGTAATCGCAATATATAATATATTATAAATAATATTTATTCAGGAATATCTTTAAATAATATTTATGTATGTCTATATTATGGAACGTGTATTTACATAAAATTTTATTTACTTATTATGACTCCTTTCTTCCCAGTTCCCACCTGTCCCTATGAGTGTTAGTTAATTCTTCAAAAAAATTATATTGTTGTGTTTAAATTATGAATGTTTAAGTGGAAACATGTAATAAGCTTTATTTTTTTAACCTAATAATTCTGTAACAAATTTATTGTAACAGCTGTATGTTTCCTTAAAAATAATAAAATAAAATTTAAAAAAAAAAAAAGACATTCCAACGAGATACGATAAGTAGTCAACCAAAAATATATACCTGAAACCGTATATCCCAAATCCACTTTTCCTTTCAGCATTCCTAAATCCTGCGGTTTCAGCGGCGGAATCCACTGATATACTGGATAATTTAACTTATTGAAAAACCACTTCACTACCAGTCCGTCCTTGTTGTCAAATGTGTATTCACAATCCAACACCACCGCGTCTCCGGTGTCCAATTCCACTAACGGAGGCACTTTGAGGTTACGTATATTCACCGCAAAGCAACCTGTTGACAAAAAAAAAGATTATTAATACGCGTTTTATAGAAATTTAGTGTTAGTGAGTAGAGGGAGCTAATGGGCCCTGTTGGAATTGATTACAAAGACCAATTTGTTCAGGGTCGGTCACACTCACGGGTCAACACCCATCCGGCGGCCTCCATGCATGAAGTTGATTGTTTGTTTGTGTGTTTAAAACACTTTATTGTGAAAATGTCACAATGGGTGGGTTTATTGTCATATGACAATATCTTACAACCAACCCTACGATGACGTGTTATATGTATGTGTGCGTGTAATATGTCTGTAAGTGTATCTTGTTATTGCATTCGATCGACAGACTTGAAAATGCAACTCCGTTAATTTGATCTCAACGGAAAATGGTGACCCAGCCGTGATTCGAACCCGGGACCTTACAATGTAAGATCAGGTGTGTGAGCCCGGGTAGGACTCTGGCCTGAGAGCCAGTTTCCCCAGGAGTCAATCTTCTGGCTCTCCTGGACAGTTTGCGCACCGTGCGGCGTCAGCCAATCGATTGTGCATTCTGACTGACAGTCGGGAGAGTCTGGAAACAATACTGTTTCTTATAGAGCGGGGGTAGATGTTCACCTTATGGCGACTGCTCTTGAAACGACCATCGGCTACCCGGTTCCGGGTGAACAGCCGGCGGTAGACTGTTTTGTCCTGAGTCTTCTGCGTTCATCTCACGGGAGACAAAACAATCAAATTTCGATAAAACTTCCTGAGGTGATGGGTTCAAACGTTGTAGTCGACAACTCTAGTTGTTAGTGAGTAGACGTCGAAAGGTCGATGTATTATAACTACTGCAACACTGACAATAAATAAATGTTTAGTTTTCTACTCTTTATTGTGAAATTTCACAATGGTCGTGTTTATTATCGTACGACAATCTCTTACAGCCAACCCTACTAAGAAGTGTTTATATGCATGTAACAAGTGTGTAAGTGTGTTTCTTGTTATTTCATTCGATCGACAGAATTGAAATGTAATTCCGTTAATTTATTCCAACCAAAAATGGTGACCCAGCCGGGAATCGAACCCCGGACCTTACAATTTAATATTAGGCGACAACCACTTTGCTACCAGGACATGTATATTAACTGTTGTAATATTAGTTTGAGTGTTAACTCATGATGGATTCTAGTATCTGAAGTTAGAATTGCCCCAGTAACTAAAGTAGAAGATTTCTTCCAGACTGATTAATGCAATAAAGGAAAGTTTAGATAGAAAATGGAGAAATGATAAATGCGAGTGTAATTGTTAGTACATAGTAGTTGTTATATAACTTTATATTATTATATACGAATACAACTATTTTAAGATTTCGCCTAATCCCTAGAAGACTTTTTAAGGGGAGTATATATGCGAAAACGCCAAAATAACACATTGCATCCTTAAAATATATGGTATACTAGCAGACCCGGCCACGCGTTGCTGTGGCTAAGGTTTTTGTTATATTACATTGTAGTAAACTATTTAATAGGAACGGTAGGAGAACATCATTCATGGGGACCACCATGCTTTTTTAAATAGATGCCATTTGTAAAAAAATATGGCGAACTCCATGACAGATTTTCTACTACCGTAACCCCTTAATTAATACAATGAAATTATTATTTACGAACGAAGACGGAAACGTTAATGCTGGTATAAAAATCCTCTGGATTGGGATTTAAAGGGGAAGGACTTTCAACACGATTGATTAAAATTTTCGTACAGTTGATATTAATCAAAAATCAATACAAAAGAATTAATTTTAAAATTTATTATTATTTTTATTAAAGTTTGTAACAAATGAGTATATTACAAAGTTGTTAGTAAATAACATGTGTTTTTACAAAATGGCTGTTGATGATGACGAAAGGTAACCTGAAACAACGAAATTTCTTCAATATCAAATTAACACCGTGGACAAAAACGTTTTTTCAAATTTACCGCAAAATTAAAAAAAAAAAAAAAAATATTGAAAAAAACATAAAAATTTGTGCCCTTTTTTAAAAGTTAAACGAAAATATTTTTTTTTTGATCGTTTTTTTTTAAATATTTCGGTTAATCTTAAAACTCTGCAAATTGTCATAATTTCTGTAATATCGGTAATTGTTATCGATATTACGATATGCTCGAATGTGTGGGGCGCGCCAGTTTTGCATGCGGCAAACTTGCCTGTCATGCCACTTTGTCACTTTTTCATGTCAAAACATGTCACTTTTGACAGCTCCAAATTTGTTGAGGGCAGATTTGCAGGAGGCAACCTTGCAGGCGGCAACCTTGCAGGCGGCATTTTTGCAGACGGCATTCTTGCAGAAAGCAAACTTGCATACAAACCCGAAGTTAGCAACGTTTGAGAATGGCGCATTAGGACATGATTACACGAAATAAAATAATTTTATATTATTTTACAAACCAAAAATAAAGCAGTAAAGCATATGCTATAAATTTTAAATTTAGAAAAAGAAGTAGCAAATTATCATGTCAGGGTAAATTAAAGTGGTGAATATTTTTACCTCTCCACATTTAATTACCGGCATCCTTGTAGTGGATGATTCAGTACATCAAACTAAACATTAAAAAAAATGTTTTAAGTTTTTCTGTTAGGTTAGGTTAGGTTAGGTTTTTCTTTCCCTAAAATCGAAGTGACATTAATTACCGGCATCCTTGTAGTGGATGATTCAGTACATCAAACTAAACATTAAAAAAAATGTTTTAAGTTTTTCTGTTAGGTTAGGTTAGGTTAGGTTTTTCTTTCCCTAAAATCGAAAGTTGATTGCTGAGATCTGCGATGGAGAGGACACTCAAAGAAGTGGACTGGTTTCCCTACCCTGACATATGAAAACGCGGCTTTTGTCGATTTCTACTCTGGTAACACTAAATTTTAAATACGATGTTTTGCTCCTAACTTCATTTTCTGCAAAAATGCCGTCTGCAAAAATGCCGACCCTCGAAACGTTAGTTTGACATTTGCAAAACTGCCTTCTGCAAGATTGCCTTCTGCAAAACTGCCGCCTGCAAGAATGCCGTCTGCAAGATTGCCGTCTGCAAATCTGCCTTCTGCAAGTTTGATGGGACCCGAATGTGTCGGCCACGGTACGTACAAACAAAATGACCGCAAATTTCTTGACATTGCAATGAACATTTTGAACGCCTATATCTCTCTTATTTATTGAGATCGAATAAAGATTATGGAAGATTAGGAATCAGCGTGGCGAATATAGCGTGGTGAATTACTTAATTTTTTATTTTGGCCTGTTTTTAAAATTTAAACTTTGAATGCCTATCTCGCTTATTTATAGCGACCGACACAATTTTCTTCCAGATTTAGCATTAAAATGAAAAAAAATGGAGAGAGGTTCCTATACTGCAGTTATTCCACTTTTATAACTATGTGATAATACTTACCTACATGTATATATTTTAATTAAAGAGTTTTGAACAATGAAGCACAAATAATTAAAAAGCAGGAATAATTTCACTGTATTACCTTCACAATATTTTGAATTTAGAATAACGCTTGCCCGACTATGACGTTTGTAGGTTTAACATAGCAGCGCCATCTATGGATTACTCAATAGATAACGCCATCTGTTAAAATCGTTTGGAACTAACAGATAATTGCGAATGTCAAATAATAGACATTGCAATAAAATAATATCGCGACTATAAATTAAGACGTAAGCTATCCTATCTTTCAAGTTGGATCAAACTGCACATTGTGTGCAAATTTGATTCAAATCGGTTAAGTAGTTTAGGAGTCCATCGCGGACAAACAACGTGACACGTAATTTATATATATTAAGTATGGTATATTTACACATTTTTCACTCATATATTTTATACAAATAGTTAAATCAAGATCTAATGTTTAGATGTATTAAAGTATTTTTTTTATTATTCTTTTAAATCTCATGATAAATTCGCGGAGAAATAGCGATAAAAACGAGCGTAAAAGGGATTTATAATTTTTAGAATATGATTTTTAAATAGCATATCCCTGTGTCAATTTCTGAGTCGGTAAGTTGATGAATCCTCTAACAGAGTTTAAAAAAATTAAGACTTCATTAGTTTGTCAGTAAAATTAGCCAATAAAATAAAATAAAACACGGTTTTAAAGTAAAAGTAATAAAATTTAGTTTTTTTTAAGTAGGTAATTGTACATTCTGAAAGTTTGCTGGTAGTTTCTTTATTTTTTTCTTTGCCTTATTAACTTTGAGATTAATTGGTTACGATTAACAAAAAATATTCCAAACGAAAAGTTAGATTAGGAATAGCAGTTTTATACATTTTCAATGATTTTCACAAAGTAAATTTCGTAGTATTTAAGTGTTTTATTAAAAAAGAATTTAATAAAACTGCACTTTGAAACTGTATCTGCCAATACAAATGAAATTAAACTAAGTAATTCGTTATATTGCTGCAAAGAAATAGAGTTCAACCGAACAATCTTAATTTCGTTGCACTCATAAATTATTACCAAATAAGTATTATAATATACTTTTATACTAAGCTAAAATATACTAAGCAATGATAACAAACCCGACTCCATTACCACGAAGAGAAATCAGCACGTAGGAAATTCGCTCGTTGACGTGACGCAGTTCCTATTTGTGCTGTTGTTCACGTATCTCGCCACACTCGAAAACAACTCTCGTCATACCTATTCTTCATCTGTGTATGAAACATAAAAGCGGGGTGGGGCATAAAAATGTCGTTTTCGTTTTACTGTCGCGAGTCCCAAATTACTCCAATAATAGTAAAAGCCCGCCTCTCTTCCTAATCAAGCGTCACTTTTATATACACCTGTAACGGTAAGGGCCCTGAGCAAATAGGCCTGCGGCTGTATAGGTATTTGTAACATGTAGCTTTTATGGGAGTGGAGGATGATATAGGTATGGATGGTGACGACGACATTTGGTGTAGAGTGATATTGAGTCATTGCGAGGCCGGACGCCGACACAAGTCGCTATAATTTTAGACGAATATGTAATACGTACTTCTTCTTCTTCTTAGGGTGTCTCTCCGAATAATGAAGGTTGCCAGTCAGGTCTTCATACTTCTTTTTGTCCTTCGCCAGGTAAAACAATTCTGCGACAGTCGAATGCATGTCCATTCTTGAATGTTCCGCAATCAAGATTTCCGTCTACCCAAATCAAGGACGCCTGGTCTCCTCTTCCCTGCAACTTTTCCCATCATAATGAGTTGCATTAGTTCGTACCTGTCGGGCCTAAGCACGTGACCCAGGTATGCAGCTTTGCGCTGTTTGATGGTCTGCCAACGCTTACATTTTTGGCCGACACGCCATAGTACTTTCTCATTGGTGACTTTCTGAGTCCAGAATATCGACATCATGCGTCTGTATGCCCACATCTCGAATGTTTCTATACGTTTCCTGAGATCTTCCTTAATAGTTTAGGCCTCACATCCGTATGGACCAGATGTAGCACTGAATAAGACGTATTCGAAGTGGGATTTTCAGGCTTCGATTGCAAAGGACCTTTTTTATTTTTCCAAATACGCTGCGTGCAAATTCGATGCGAGTCTTGATCTCCATTTCACTGTTCCAGTTTTGTGTAAGCCAGGTGCCAAGGTATTTATATTTATCAACTTTTTCTAGTTTTTAGCCCGCCACAAATATGCCGGGCGGGTTATTGGGATTATTATTATTATTAAATAACCATAGACTTTGTCTTAATGACATTCATCCTGAGACCAGCTTTGACACTACACTCATTTACTCGGTCAACAATCTCCTGTAGCTCGGCTGCCGTAGATGCTATGAGAACATTGTCAACGGCATACCTCACGTTGTTGATGAGGATCATTTATTTCCACACCACAGTTCAAGTCCTCCAGAGCTTCCTTCATGATCGCTTCAGAGTAGATGTTAAAAAGAGTCTGTGACAAAATACAATCCGGCCGCACTTTCCTGGTAATATCGATTTCCTTGGATTCTTCCCCTTCAACTTTGATAGTGGCGCGCTGAAGTACAGATTTTGTAATATATGGATGTCTTTCTTGTCTAATTCGATGACGTTAAAAAGTGCAATAAAACGATTATGTTGCACTATATCAAACGCTTTTTCGTAGTCTATGAAACATAGAAAGACATCTTTGCTGCATGTCCCAACATTTTTGCATCAGAACCTGTACTGCCAATAACGCTTCACTCATACCCACTCCGGTTCTGAATCCAAACTGACTGTCGCTCATCTGTTCATCAAACTTTATTCGTATTCGCTCATGGAATTAAAGATAAAGCTTCAGGATCTGGCTCATAGACTAATCGTCAGAAACTCTTCACATTTCATCGCGTTTTTCCGTTTGGGAAGTGGGATAAATGTCGACTTAAGCCTGTCCTCAGGTTTGTGGTCCGTGTTGTAAACGAAGTTGAATAGGTTCACTAGCACTGAAATGTATTCTTCGTCAATGAGCCTAAGGATCTCTATGTGAACATCATCTGGCCTTACGGCTTTTCCAGATTTAGCGGATCGAAGTATTTTTGTGATTTCGTCTTTAAAGAACACATGGCTATTCTTGGCTCGATCGTCAGTGGTAGATATTGCAAGCTCTCTAGATTCATTCGCAAACAGACCTTCGATATATTCTTCCCAAAGAGTAATTTTTCTGCCTATTTCCAGAATTGGTAAGTTGTTTTTGTCCACGAGCTCGATGATGATGAGCGTGGGTTTTGTGACCAATCATTGATTTGATTTCTTTATGCAAACATGTCTTGATTTCTTTATGGAAATTGAATGCGTCACGTTTTGCATAATACGTACTGCTGTCTTCAAAATACATATTGCCAGCGTAATCTTCAAAGCCGAGTAAGAAGCGTACAAATATTCCGAAATAAAAAACGACGGATGGAGAACACCTTTTTATTGTTGGAAATACCCTCTACTCTTATTGGAAGAAGATTTCAGACGTTTATTAGACGACTATTATTGGAAGAAGTAAATAAATTATTTACGATTTCCCCCGAATGAACTGTTGTAACAATAATTCTAATATGAAGTTGGGAATATTAAACTACCATATTGATCGCTTATATAGCTGTCCTCATGGTTTGGAACCGCTGATCACGCAACATTTCTTCGTTTCACGAAAATGTTTAAAAATCGATCACCAAATATTAACGTAAGTTAATATTGAAGCTTAAATAACTAAGCAACGAAACAAGTTATTAAAATCAATATATAATATAAATATAATATCGTCGATCGTATAAATTCTGTTAGGCTACATTAGCATTAGCATATTTCTTTAGAAGGAAATAAGTATATATAATTATTGTAAATCGAGCTAGTTAATATAGGTAAAATATATACAAAACATTGTTAGTTGTCAATTAAAATATAATGGCCTTAGTGGGGAACTGAGAAATGTAATTTATTTATTTTATTATTAAATACATTTTTTTAAACCATTTAAAACAAACATCAGGACTCAGGTTAGGGTTTCTGGAGAATGCTTGTTCAACTCAACGTTTTTGTTGCTCTGAAAACTCCTTAGTTTCTGTCTGTAGTCTGTATGTACTGATCGTGGTGGAGGCTCTGCGACGTTTCCGGCTAGTGCTGCGGAGTTCGGTTATAATTTCTGGCACACACAATTTTGTACTAATCTGTGGTACGTCTGTTATTTGTTCTTTTAAGAGAATTCCGGATAGATCCTCGACTTTAAGATGCACGAAGCGATAATAGTCGCTAGAACGAAGCGACTATTTATCCTCAATACTCTACAAGAACGGTTAACTCATTTTCGAAGACGTAAATAACCAATTGACATAAACCTTCAGGCTCCAATGAAAGAGTATATCACGTTTTATCGTCAGAAGCGATGCTAAAAATAGCATCCGGTATTTTTCCATTGTAGCCTTGCAGAGTAAACTGTCATCAATCCCCAATAGCCGTCTTTAGGTCCTAGGCCAAGCGATATCCATCGGAAAACTAGCTTTCTGATGCCAACTCATCATGCAAATTGCTTGGATTATAATTGATCTAATGTCCGCATCTGCTCATACGTCACATGTCAGCCTGCAGTAGCTGGCCTAAAACAGCGACATTATCCTAAATGACAGATGCTTTTAATAGATCTGTGAATATTACAGTTCTAAGAGAGGCACATCCATGTCTGAATTCTTAATATAAGCGATATTGAAGCAAGTCAGCGAGACATTGTCGAATATGGCTATAAATTTCAAAGTGGAAATTTCCTCGTGCCAAGTCCATTTTCTAAATGACTTGTCAATTTCTTACCGCCATTATTGCCTAACAATACTATGCATACTTTCTGTAAGCGGTTTTAGTTATAATATAGACCATTGTTTGCGTATAGTAGTATAAATATACTGGTACTGCGATAATACGTTTTTTACGGTAATATAGTATGGAGCGGCGACAACGAAATCGCAATATACAAATGTCGACCTTCTAGGATATCTGTCGACTGGCTAGATACGGAATAGTAGATACGGCTAGATACGGATATCTGTCGACTGGCTAGATACGAGATAGACTAACAATAATAAATCATGTAATCAGCTCCATTGTTACTTGAAAACAAGACCCGATATTTTGAAACAAATTTGCTCCTCCGACAAATATCAAACCACTGCGTAGATATCTACTTATTATTAGTAATACTGTTATCATGTTTTTCATTTTTGAATAAAAAGTAGTACCAATAATTTTTTTTTCTACAAAATTCTGCAGGCGTCTCGCTTTGACGAAAAAAATAAATGGTCACGTTAGGGATACCCGACTCCGATAGTACTACACCAGTAATGCTTACCTATAGGGGGCACCTAAACTGGAAAGCAGGATTCTGCGATTACCTAGGTAGGTGAAAGCTTATTAACCAATTAGCCAAAATGGGTTTTGTTGGATTAATTTAGCATCCCGCATTCCCACATGCGCATACATGGATTCACATGCACATACGCGCTACAGATACACACACACACGCAGTCCATTACACAAACACACACCAACACCCACAGACTCACGCATAGCGATCTTACCTCCTAATTTAAAACTCTTTTGTTTTTTTTTTGTATTGTTTAGTGTATTTTGTATCTATTATAAGCCAAAAAAATTAAAACGTCATTGTATTTACTACTGTTATATATTATGTTTATCTGTTATTAATTATGTAGTGTGTATTTAATAAAATAAAATTTTAAAAATTAAAAATATTGGGCAATAAGCTTTCATCGTCTGTAAAATTTATGAGAGGAATAAACTAATCCAACCGAACATACCCTAACCTAACCTGTTACCAAATAAAAGATTTTTAAAATCTTTTTTAGTGCCTTGTCTTTAACCCTCCGATTGCCTCACTTCCTGTTTCGTGTCGTAATTAATATATGTTGTGAGCTATCGGAATACTATTACAATGCTAATGTTTTATATACTAAAGGACTATTTTCTCTTTGTTTCAGTGACGGTTGCCACAGTTCTAGTATTTTCATGTACCATTATAATTCGTGTACCATTATGTATTGTTATGATTCTGTACCATTATGATTCGTGATACTAGTTTATGCTGAACTAGGGGATTTCCGATCATTTTGGTGTATAGCATATCCATTACATTAAAATTGTTATACAATGCGTTTGATCGATCGCACCTTGAGATGCCTCTCCAATATGGTCTTCCCATTATCAAGTTCTTATTAATGGTTTACAAAATATACAAAACAAGTTCGTTCGGTATTTAAATGTCAAGACCAAAAGTTACTGCAATAATACTAATGAGGCAGCCCTACTATTTAAAATAAATGCTCATATCGGCGCAACGTGAATGATGCTTTATACTCTTTTAAAATAATAAATGGCATATTTGACTGCACTGACCTGGTGGGCGAGATTAATATTAACGCCCCAATGAGAACCATACGACAATTTCACCCTTTTCGATTGCCACGGTTTAAAACTAATTCATCCAGAAATGGAGTACTCATACGCTGCTGTGAGCTTTACAACACCCACTTACATAAATAGCATTGATATATTTAATAATTCTATAATCGCTTACAATTACTTTGTAAATGAAACCCTAGCCAATGCAAAAACTTACTATTTTTAGCTATTTTATTAATGATTATTACTATTATTATACTTTACATATGCTATTATTACTATTATATGCATTTTTTCACTCCACACCCACACATCCAACACACTCACAAACATACATGCACACATATACAACCACTGTACACACACCCTGAACGCAAGCCTTTTATGTAGTATTGAAATTTTAGTTATTTTAGTTTTATGTAGTTCAATGTAATTTATGTACTTTTATTGAAATCCGTAATCGGTTTTATTTTAAGTAATCTATAGTTTTATATTGTAACGTAGTGTGTAATTAACACTGTTTGATTTCTAAATAAAGAATAAATAAATAAATAAATATAATACTGCGTAAAGAATCTGTAGAATGTACGAGCTGGGGGTGGTGGGAAAGCGCAACTCGCATCTTAACGCAATTTGTCCTCAATAAAAAGTAGTTATACTATGCTGTTCCCTTTCATTTAGTAAAATATGCGGGTATTCCTCAATATACAGTAATTAGGGCATTCAGAACACGAGGACCGGCCAGTGACGTCACACAATCGAGTGTTTCTAAATTGGGTATTCATGTATATAGCTATGACATGATGCAGAAGGCGTAAAGTGGCTCGTTGTCGTCACCAACGTTCCAAGTAACACGTCAATTTGCCTTACCACTCCAATGAAAATATATCAGGGAACATTTTGAAACGCTGCATTTAAAAATATCACATGAGAGAGATAGATTCATTAATGGCTCCTTCAAAATGAATTGCGATAAAGCACTTCATATCTGAGAAGGTAGACAGCTCCGTACATGGTCTGCATGAATTGTGAATGTGATGAAATTTAATTGAGATCACATTATCATGACTGGATCTGAGTAAAACACCATGACTCAATAAGGTAGAAGAGAGTTTCTTACTACATAAGTGACGTGGGATTAAAAACGACTTATAATATTTTTAAATATTTACCTTGACAAGTCCTCAGTTTGCTGTGCATTTAATGCATATATTGTTAAGCTTTCGGTTTATTTAGATAAGTAAAGATCAAGTTAACAACGCAGTTCGCATGGTCAAATATGGAGAATTACAGGCGTTCCACTAGAGATTGCTGCACTCCAGCTGGTAGGAATTTTTATAACCGTCGGAGGGCCATAAGAAGTTTACAGTGTTAGTGGTTTACGTTTATGCCTTTCACTTCTCTTACAAATCCTTATTTACGTAGTGAAAAAACCGACTTACTGGAAATTGGAACCATAAGTCTAATTAAGATCCATGTAACAGTTAGCAACATATGTATATAATTTTGCGACTAGTACCATTAATTCACACGGTAACATTTTTCGCAAGAATTCTGTCTGACCTCATTTGTAACATAATTAATCAGAATTCATAAACGCGTCTTTCGCACTAAGCACTTTTATCAAACGTTTCTTTCACTCCCACTCTCGTGCATTCTGACGTCATTCTGAACTTTTCAACGTCAAAATGTTGGCTTTATAAACCGCATTTTTTTATGAATAAAATCACTCTCGGGCACACCACGTTAGTCATTGGTAAGGGTCTTTGCATAATTAATTAAATAAATAATAACTTGTTAAATACTAATGTTTGTGTTTCTCTACTCTCTTGTCCGCTGAGGAAAAATTGACGTAAGTTTGGAAGACTGGTTTCCGCACACCATCAGAAAGAGCGGCCAGGCACTCGTCCAATATCCTCTCTGGTTAGTAATTGTAAGCTTAGGGACATTAAATGTCTTCAGATGACTGCTTCAGCGTACAGGAAAATTAATAGGTAATTAAATTACTGAGTATGTCAGTGTTGTCCATATTAACAACAAAATACACAATTCGTCAGACATATGCGGTCGTGCTCGAGATTTCAGACCAGAGGTGCTCAAACTTTTTTGTCCCTTAGACCACTTGCTGTTTTTCGTAGATACCCTGCCTGCATAGAATAGATTTTTCCTAAACTTACTAACTCTAAATGTGCTTTCGACAGCTGGCACAGTACTGATCGCTTACATAGGGTTTTTGATAAAGTAGACAGTTTCAAAAAACAAAAACCATTTACAATATTTAGTTGTTCATTTCAAAGCGTCACCGATATTGAAGTAGAAAGCGTTTAAGAAATCTGCACATAACTGCACATGCAGCACAATCTCGCTTGCTCAGTGAAGTGTCGCTTCTATCCTAATCGCTAGCACGAATACCATTGAAGCGCATTTTTTCACATATCTCACTCGCACCATCCCTCGTTATACATGTACGCTGGCCTCCTTCATCAAATAGTGATGCAATTTGAGTTGAGTTTTGATTTTCTTTCCTGATGCTTGTGACGCGCGCGTTTGTTTATTGCTATTAAGTTTAAAATTTTCATTTGTACACCCAAACTGTTTTTAAAGTAATACGACATTTACGGATCTCATAATGTATATGATAACCTGTCTAGATGAGGTCTGCTAACGTGGACCCACAATTACATCTCTCACACCCCCCGATTTCTTTTCTCGCTTACATGGACCCCCTGCAATTCGAAATCGATTCCTGGGGGTCCATATATACCACATTGGGAATCACTACTACAGACTAGCAGTATAGTTGATCGGTGTTCTATGACTCTGTTCATACGGTTAACTTATAAATTATACCGTGGGGAACATACCGGCGATCCGAAATCTAAAATGCTGTACATATAGGCGAAAAACACAACCTTATTAGCAAATTGTTAACACGCACTTAACACGAAAAACCTTATAAAACTGTAGGCTTTCCACGCTACGTATTCAACATGGCTATCACCTTGCTATCCAGCATTATTCTTAAAACGGGTATTATGCTTTGCACGCCGATGTCCTCTCCACCTATACCGCAATGTAGGTAACATGTAGATTAGCTATTATAAATAGGATATAAAACGAATTTACCGCGTGAAATTTGTAGGACCCGACGTTACGGTGACGTTGCAGCCACCGTTGTATAGAGTAGACTGAATTTCACGCGGTAAATTCGTTTTCTATCCTATTTATAATGTCAAACAACCGCGATAGTCTTCGATTTTATATGTAGATTAGCTCTTCCAATCTCGGTATATCGAGATCCCGAAATACCGAGATTCCACTAGACTTCATCAGTCTTGCTCACTGCGGGATTGGAGCGCGGGATCCCGCAAAATTTGCGGGATTGAAAATTATTCCAACAAAAAGTGTGATTGGAAGGGAACTAAGCTGTTAAGCGAGAAAATGAATTTTAATTCGGCATCCAACCATCGAAGCTGATGATGACGAGGTGCTTCTTTCTTCTTTCTGTTGTGGCTGAAAATAATGTTCATAATCAAGCTATTGATGCTGCCAACATGGAAGAGAACGCAGCTACTCGAGCTCTGACATTGCAAAAAGAGCTAGAGCAAACTTTAAGAGTCTATCGCCCGCTCGAATTCCTCCTATCAAAACCATCATAAATAAAAAGATGACTCTTTATAAATTAGGTGAATCGATGGGTAGATACTTAACGCTATCACACAATGCCCTAAATGCGGTAGTGCCTACAAGTGCAGAAGCTGAGCGGGCGTTCTCCGCTGCCGATTATCTTTCCAATAAGATACGAAGTAGTTTGGCTGACGACACTTTGGAAATGTTGTGTTTGCTGATAAAACACTTCCATTTATAACTTAAAGCATGCTATGTTTAACAACTCACTGATTATCACTTTTATCTAAAAATGCGGATTCCGTTATACCGGGATCCCGCTTTATATTTTTTTGTTGATCTCGCTATACCGAGATCCCGCAAGGGCATGCGGGTGTAGGAACTTCGTCCTACATATCAAGTCGACAAAAGAATTAGATTCTAGAAATCTATAATCGCAAACACACTCAATTCTACACGTGTAAACTGCAAATAAATTCCATCTAATTTCGGTAATTAATGCAGACACAGCCGGTGACTCACATCAATTCTCTCATTGGAAGCCCTAATCTAGATATATCTTAAGTAAAATATATGATTTTATTATCAATATGATATTATTATTAATATGATATTATTATTAATATGATATTAAGACATTCAATAGAAATCCCCTTATAATCGTTTACTGTTCGATGTACCCCCGACGACAGAGTAAACTTGGAGAACATAAGCAAACGGAACACAGTAATTAAATAACAGTAGAGCAAGGTGAGCGCCCTTAAGCAAACTAAATGGCACTCTGAGGAAGTTAATCCTATATCTCCCCCCCCCCCCCCCGATTTACTAACTAGAATTTCTACAGTAGAAGGCTACAATTTCTTCAGTAAGATGAAATTCACTTAAGTAATTATAATGGGTATTTTCTTTGTTTTTTTACACGACTACCCACAAAAAAGCACCTCCATCTCGGACGGTTGCTGAGCCAAGACAGAGCAGCGCAGCGAAGCGCGGCCTGGCGAAATCAAGAGTGGGGGAACAGCCGCGCACAGAGGTGTGGCTGGATTTCTCCTCGCAACTTTCCGTGCCTCTGGAGCTCTTTGGTAACTTTGCTTCTGGATCGACCCTCGTATATATGCAATAGTTTACGCATACCCAATAAATGAAACATAAAGAAAGAAGAAAACATTCGAAAATGAAAGCGAATAGAGCCAGACATTGGCTACATTTATTAAGGCATAATATAACAATAAACTGTCTTGTAATGCGAAATCCGGCAAACCATATTTTGTTGCTATATCCTATTACTAGGTTTCGGTCCACTTCTTCTTGTGTCGAGTTATGTAATTCTCGGTACTCCTTTGTTATATTACCTTATTACTGTAGGTACAGCTTCGATACAGGCCTAGGACCTAGAGGAGTTGTAAAATCCATGAAGGTGTACATTTTCCTACGCCTAAGTATTGAATAATATTTAAAATATATATTAAAGTGAAATGTAAAACTTAAGATCAATGGACACTATACATAAATAAAATAAAATAACTAACATAAATAAGCCTACCCTCTTCTTAAAGTAAATTTAAAACGCAAGTACCTCCATCACAAAGCGAGTATCGCATAAATAAATCACTGGTATTACCTCACATCAAAGTTGCAGGTAGTTGGCACAACTGTCAATAAATCAGCCAATTAAGCATTGTCTGTTCTGTTCGGTGACGACTTTGTTATTTTTGATACAGATATATTTTTAATTTAACATTACTGGTACAACTGGACGGGATTGTCGGCGAAAACCAACTAGAGCTGTCGACTACAACGGGCGAACACGTCGCCACAGGAAGTTTTAACGTTATTAGATCATTCTGTCTCCCATGAGGTGATCGCAGAAAACTCAAAACAGTCCACCGTCTAGTTCCGTCACATGCCCGTAAGAAGCCAACGCCTTGCCGCGAGATAACCAGGCTAATCACCCAGCGGGCCAACATTCGCGCCCTTACTACCAGTTGCAACCAGATTACTCCGCTCTCCCGACTGGTTACATGTTCGATGTCGCTTGCGCAGTTCTCTCCCCTATGAAGCGGTGATACGGCGTCTGCCGAATCTATCGCGGACCACGGCGTCCTTTATCAGGCTTTAAACCGGAATCGGGTAGCCGATTGGTCGTTTTAACGGTACTCGCCGTAAAATGAACAACTACCCCGCTTTTTATAAGAGGGTGCCGCATCTCCTCACTGACATGAATAAGCTAAATCGCATGAATGTGGCCATTTCTCTACTCGCACGAAACGAAAGTAAACCGTTTTTGGATCGAATCGTAACTGAAGTTGAGCAGTGAATTCTGTATAATAGCGTGCAGCGTAAGAGAAGTTGGAAAAAAAGCTGCTGAGAGAGCAGAACCCATCGCGAAAGCTGGCCTGCATCCTTTGAATGTGTTTGAATCCTTTGAATCCTTTGAATGAGCTACTCCAACGCGGCGAATACAATGCAGCGGGCAAATAGTGTGGGCAATTGACTAGATGCGGCAATATGAAAAAAGCGACCAGTTCTAACCAACCGGAAAGACATCATATTCCATCACGACAATGCTAGACCTCGCGTCGCCAAACAGACGCTGCGTAAAATTGCAATAGATCCAATAGAAAATTCTCCAGCACCCACCATATTCTCCCGATACTGCGTCTTCGAAGATCTATTCCGGTCTTTACAGAATAGTTTGAATAGTGAAAATTTTAAGTCCGTGGAAGCTGTAGAAAACCACCCCACCCACCTTTTCAAGGAAAAGCAAGTAGTCTCTTCAAAATGCAATCGACAAGCTGGTTGATCGTTGGAAAACAATTATAGAGAAGAATGGAGAATATATACTTTATTCGTAAAGCTCATGTCTTGAATGTGTTGAAATTTACTTTTGATCCCTGGGGGACCTACATCTATAATATATAAATATATGATTTACATGACTAACAAACTATTAGGTAACAAGAGATAATTAAAAAATATATATATTGTTAGTAATTTACTTAAATACGTTTAAGATACGATTTAAATTGGGAACGATTTTAGGCAGTCACCTAATACCAACGTAATGGTCGATAATGATACCTCATAGAATCGATAAAGACACGGCTACATTCTAGCAAAACAACCGACGGCTTTTGGCGTTTTGATTGCTCCAGATATGCAATGCATTTATCACTGCCAAGAACGCGAATTCGGCAACGATGTTTGACATGCCAGGTATGATCTTACACTATTATGCTTCATAAATTATCATGGTGTAACGTCTTTATGAAATAATATCCTAGTTTGACCATTATTGCAATTGGGGAAATCGTTATTAAAGGAGTCCAAGTACTTTTTTTTGGATACTGCGTGATATAAAAGAGAGATTGATTTGGTTTCCAGGAATATTCTTTTAATTATTCCTCTTTTTAATTAACTCTTAACTTTTAATTAAGAGTTACGATAAATATTCCTTTGCATCCCAGTTACAGTTATTTTCGGCGCCATTAATCCGGCCGGACGCAACATGTGATTCGTTATGGTCTTCAGGATTCGAGTCAAGAGCGATAAAATAGTCAAAGCCAACGCGCGCTCCACCGTGACATGGTCTCGGGTAAAGTCGAACGCTGAAAATAGCTTTTACAGCTGGACATTTCGACTGCGCAGCGCTCCGGAACGGCATACTTATTGACAGTTGACCTTCTTTCGTGGATTATACTCCTAATGGCGTAACAAGGGCTTTCGGACGCGTGTTAATTGGCAAGAACTGGATCTGTCGTTGAAACAGAAACTTCAGTGACATAATCTTCTTGTATGTATTTCGGAAGCGACAAAAAAACATCACAATCACATAAGCAACATAAAAGGCATAATTACAAATGTTTCAACTATAAATATTATACAGTGCCCTAGTTTTCCCATTATTTCCCGTAAGGAAATCGTTATTTAAGATGCCTACATATACATATTTGTTATCGCAAACCGCGAGGTATAAAAGAGAAAAAAAGCATTGTCTCCTGCAATAAAACACAGCATAACATAGCAAAATCAAAGAACAAAGAATTATCTATATTCGTGTTCAAATTTTAAGCTATTGCATAGATTTTATCGCGGGCCTAGGCCAGCGCGGCGACCGAATGAAGAAATTTCTTAACGAAAATTAATGATTTTAAACTGTTAATTACGTCTAAACGAGTACTGCTTACGATTCGAAAAAAATATATGTTAAAGAAGAACATTTTCCTAATATTCTTAGCTTTGAATATTTTAGATTTTGTTTTTATTACATAGTGTAATTAATTTGTGAAATTAGGTCTAACCGAACACAAAAACGACTACTACGCAAATACTATCTGGCGTATTATTATGAAACCTGCACCGTTTTAAAGATAATTTAATTATCTATCTTTTTATCTACGATTTTTTTCGAATAATCCGGTTTTTTTGCTTTATCGAATAAAAAATTCATGCGCGGCGCTCTATCGGAAGACGTTTAAATTATTCCGAATCATTTGCTACCGAAGCCGCAAATGCTTGGGAATAAAACGTTTTCCGATAGAGCGCAGTTATCTGATATCAGAAAAAATAAAATAAATAAAATAAATAAATAATTATAACTGCATAAGTTGTTAAAAATGCTATGCAATAGCTTTACCGCGGCAGTCCCCGAGTGCCACACGTATTTTTTTTTTTTAAGCTATTGCATAGCTTTTATCGCGGGCCTAGGCCAGCGCGGCGACCGAATGAAGAAATTTCTTAACGAAAATTAATGATTTTAAACTGATAATTACGTCTAAACGAGTACTGCTTACGATTCGAAAAAAATAAATGTTAAACAAGAACATTTTCCTAATATTCTTAGCTTTGAATATTTTAGATTTTGTATATATTACATAGTGTAATTAATTTGTGAAATTAGGTCTAACCGAACACAAAAACGACTACTACGCAAATACTATCTGGCGTATTATTATGAAACCTGCACCATTTTAAAGATAATTTAATTATCTATCTTTTTATCTACGATTTTTTTCGAATAATTCGTTTTTTTTGCTTTATTGAATAAAAAATTCGTGCGCGGCGCTCTATCGAAAGACGTTTAAATTATTCCGAATCATTTGCTTCCGCAGCCGCAAATGATTCGGAATAATTTCAACGTTTTCCGATAGAGCGCAGTTATCTGATATCAGAAAAAATAAAATAAATAAATAATTATAATTGCATAAGTTGTTAAAAATGCTATGCAATAGCTTTACCGTGGCAGTCCCCGAGTGCCACACGTATTTTTTCATTAAATACGTATAAAGTGTGAATATTTTTAAGCTATTGCATAGCTTTTATCGCGGGCTAGGCCAGCGCGGCGACCGAATGAAGAAATTTCTTAACGAAAATTAATGATTTTAAACTGATAATTACGTCTAAACGAGTACTGCTTACGATTCGAAAAAAATAAATGTTAAACAAGAACATTTTCCTAATATTCTTAGCTTTGAATATTTTAGATTTTGTATATATTACATAGTGTAATTAATTTGTGAAATTAGGTCTAACCGAACACAAAAACGACTACTACGCAAATACTATCTGGCGTATTATTATGAAACCTGCACCATTTTAAAGATAATTTAATTATCTATCTTTTTATCTACGATTTTTTTCGAATAATTCGGTTTTTTTGCTTTATTGAATAAAAAATTCGTGCGCGGCGCTCTATCGAAAGACGTTTAAATTATTCCGAATCATTTGCTTCCGCAGCCGCAAATGATTCGGAATAATTTCAACGTTTTCCGATAGAGCGCAGTTATCTGATATCAGAAAAAATAAAATAAATAAATAATTATAATTGCATAAGTTGTTAAAAATGCTATGCAATAGCTTTACCGTGGCAGTCCCCGAGTGCCACACGTATTTTTTCATTAAATACGTATAAAGTGTGAATATTTTTAAGCTATTGCATAGCTTTTATCGCGGGCTAGGCCAGCGCGGCGACCGAATGAAGAAATTTCTTAACGAAAATTAATGATTTTAAACTGATAATTACGTCTAAACAAGTACTGCTTACGATTAAAAAAAAATACGTGTGGCACTCGGGGACTGCCACGGTAAAGCTATTGCATAGCAGTTTTAACAACTTATGCAATTATAATTATTTATTTATTTTATTTTTTCTGATATCAGATAAGTGCGCTCTATCGGAAAACGTTGAAATTATTCCGAATGATTTGCGGCTGCGGAAGCAAATGATTCGGAATAATATCAACGTTTTCCGATAGAGCGCAGTTATCTGATATCAGAAAAAATAAAATAAATAAATAATTATAATTGCATAAGTTGTTAAAAATGCTATGCAATAGCTTTACCGCGGCAGTCCCCGAGTGCCACACGTATTTTTTTAATTTAATGATTGCCTATATCTTATGAGTAATACGAGGTGAGACAGAATAAAAACGATCCAAAAGAGCTTTATGATATTTAGATAAAGACTTTTACAATATTATGGCCATATGACAATTTCTAAGCCAGTACGTTGATGATCCCTTAAAAGAGTTTGAAATCTTTCAGATTTTATTAGTTTTATATAAAATTCTACAAAAAAAAAATACGTGTGGCACTCGGGGACTGCCGCGGTAAAGCTATTGCATAGCATTTTTAACAACTTATGCAATTATAATTATTATTTTTTTTCTGATATCAGATAACTGCGCTCTATCGGAAAACGTTGAAATTATTCCGAATCATTTGCGGCTGCGGAAGCAAATGATTCGGAATAATATAAACGTCTTTCGATAGAGCGCCGCCCACGAATTTTATTCGATAAAGCAAAAAAAACGGATATTATTCTTTGACTATTCGAAAAAAATCGTAGATAAAAAGATAGATAATAAAATTATCTTTAAAATGGTGCAGGTTTCATAATAATACGCTAGATAGTAATTGCGTAGTAGTCGTTTTTGTGTTCGATTAGACCTAATTTCACAAATTAATTACACTATGTAATATAAACAAAATCTAAAATATTCAAGCTAGGAATATTAGGAAAATGTTCTTGTTTAACATATAATTTTTTCGAATCGTTAGCAGTACTCGTTTAGACGTAATTATCAGTTTAAAATCATTAATTTTCGTTAAGAAATTTCTTCATTCGGTCGCCGCGCTGGCCTAGCCCGCGATAAAAGCTATGCAATAGCTTAAAAATACGTGTGGCACTCGGGGACTGCCGCGGTAAAGCTATTGCATAGCATTTATAACAACTTATGCAAATTATAATTATTTATTTATTTTATTTATTTTATTTTTTCTGATATCAGATAACTGCGATCTATCGGAAAACGTTGAAATTATTCCGAATCATTTGCGGCTGCGGTAGCAAATGATTCGGAATAATTTAAACGTCTTCCGATAGAGCGCAGCGCACGAATTTTTTATTCGATAAAGCAAGAAAAACAGATTATTCGAAAAAAATCGTAGATAAAAAGATAGATAATTAAATTATCTTTAAAATGGTGCAGGTTTCATAATAATACGCCAGATAGTATTTGCGTAGTAGTCGTTTTTGTGTTCGGTTAGACCCAATTTCACAAATTAATTACACTATGTAATATAAAGAAAATCTAAAATATTCGAAGCTAAGAATATTAGGAAAATATTCTTCTTTAACATATATTTTTTTCGAATCGTAATCAGTACTCGTTTAGACGTAATATCAGTTTAAAATCAATAATTTTCGTTAAGAAATTTCTTCATTCGGTCGCCGCGCTGGCCTAAGGCCCGCGATAAAAGCTATGCAATAGCTTAAAAATCAGAACAATATATTAAATTTGGTTGAAATTTATTGAAAAATATGTACTGAAAGGGTTTCAATTAATTTTACTTTATTTTTTAACAATAAACTGACTATACTTGTCGACAAGTAAATTGGTAGATTCCAGCTAAACCAATTTTCATTTTCTATTGATTATCATCACTTAATTATCATACTATTTAGTAATTTAACAAAAGTGATACAGAATGTAATTTGAAGCTTTATAAAGTTGTATAATTCGTAATATTTTAGAAAATGTGATAGACGAAGCAATATTTTTTGGATTTATATAGGTAAAAATCATAACTAACGCTTACGTAAGCCAGTCCTTCTAGCAGATAACAAAGAATAACTGGTTCTGAATCTACGCTGGCTGAGCACAGATATATTCAAAGGTCGTTCAGTAAGAACTTTTAGGTATGCAATATGTGAATACTGACTACCCCAACGTTTGCCCCAATAATAGACAAAATTTTAACAAAAAAAACCGACTCCAAAATTGTTTATAAGTGCAGCAGCCGTGTCATACTTAGAACGGGCTATGATAAGTGAATGCGTATACAAAATTTTGTGTCTGTTCTGTTGACTGTTGAGGAGTTCCGTCGTCGAAAGCCAACCCTGGGTGCCGCAGTCCTGTTTTGTTAAAACTTAGAACGGGCTATCGTAATTAAATGCATATACATACATAACTTTGTGTCTGTGCTATTGACCGTTGAGGAGTCCCCTGGGTGCCAACCCTGGGTGCAGCAGCAATGTCATGGTGAAACTTAGAACAGGCTATCATAACTGAATGAGTATACAAACTTTCATGTCTGTGCTGTTGACCGTTGAGGGGTCCCCTTCGTCGGGAACCAACCCAGGGTGTTAGACTCAGGTCATGCTTACCATAAAAATGTATTGTCATTAGAATTGAACCAACATGTACCTTTTCAACTTTATATGTTAATATTTAAGGATTTCCCTGAATTCCTAATGGATCCCATCATCAGAAAGAGATTTTGATAATAGTGGGACCAATCTGTAAGTATATCCTTTCAAATAAAAAAATAAAAAAATACGTGTGGCACTCGGGGACTGCCGCGGTAAAGCTATTGCATAGCATTTTTAACAACTTATGCAATTATAATTATTTATTTATTTTATTTTTTCTGATATCAGATAACTGCGCTCTATCGGGAAACGTTGAAATTATTCCGAATCATTTGCGGCTGCGGTAGCAAATGATTCGGAATAATTTAAACGTCTTCCGATAGAGCACCGCGCACGAATTTTTTATTGAATAAAGCAAAAAAACTGATTATTCGAAAAAAATCGTAGATAAAAAGATAGATAATTAAATTATCTTTAAAATGGTGCAGGTTTCATAATAATACGCCAGATAGTATTTGCGTAGTAGTCGTTTTTGTGTTCGGTTAGACCTAATTTCACAAATTAATTACACTATGTAATATAAACAAAATCCAAAATATTCAAAGCTAAGAATATTAGGAAAATGTTCTTGTTTAGCATATATTTTTTTCGAATCGTAATCAGTACTCGTTTAGACGTAATTATCAGTTTAAAATCATTAATTTTCGTTAAGAAATTTCTTCATTCGGTCGCCGCGCTGGCCTAGGCCCGCGATAAAAGCTATGCAATAGCTTAAAAAAAAAAGATATAACCGAATGGACAACCTCCTCCTTTTTTAGAAGTCGGTAAAAAAATGCCCCTCCTCGTGCATTTTGGTACTTACAACCTTTATATTATGACGTTAGGTTTTTTTTAATAACTATGTAGATTACACACAGGTACCTATTTCTTGCAAGCTCTGATTAATTTTGACGAATAAGTTTGCACTCTCATACATATCTTCTGTAGAATTATAAACGTGAATAAACGATTTATACCAGCTAAGTTTCTGTAAATTATAATTTAATCTGTTGAAGTTCTTCCACGCCTAAACTCAGCACCCCAATGCGACATACGATCGTAGAATATGTGGGAGCATCAACCCCTAATATATATCGTAAGTCTTGAAATACTCGCTTCGTACTTATTTTTCTCAAGCAAAGATTACGCGTGAAATTCCGTTTTTTCCATTGTTTCCAACATGCTTCGAGTAGATGCAAACTCTGATTTTTAAAAAAACGAAAGAAAATAAGTTTTAGTTTTTTAGAACATAATAGCAAATACAGTATCTGTGCGTGTTATTATTTGTATTTCATTATAAATACATATTTATATAATAAATTCAACAAAATAACAGCAACGCAACAAAATACATTCATATTAATATAAAATTACCATGAACGCTTTCAGGGCGTAAAATAATAGTATTAACACTTTAACAGCGGCGGATTTTTATAGCGCGTGTTACATTGCCCGCAGCGGTTTTTGGCATTATTGTAATAGCTATAAAAAATACCTGATTAGATATAGAAATAATTTGTTTTGTATCTACTGGACTAAGATTTATATCTTCTGGAGAAAAAGTAAAAACGAAACAAATATTATGATAACCTATGAAATTATTTATTTAAAATAAGGTATTTTTGTGAGGAAAAAAAGTTGTACATGAAGTAATAATACAAATCATTGACCATAATAGTTTTAGTGTTTAAATTTTCAATTTATTAGACATAGATAGTAGCATAGTGGTACGTTGCAATCTGGGCAATAGTAGACTGCTTCTTTGCATCCTCGATTGTCAGTTTGCTTCTTTCCAATGTCTGCGCAAACCCAGGGTGGGGGGACCACATTCGATCAGTCCTCCCACTCTGCATTCGAGATTTACGCTAATGAATTGCATATGTATGCATATATAAAAGACTAAGCTACATGCTAGTATAACGCGAATTATGAACTGAGTACGTAATTTTTGAATAAACTGTATGAAATTCGATCACACCTCAGTACGTGAGTCCCGAGTTAGAGAATATTTTGTATCACGCACTGAGTTGCACGCTGTTAAAGAGTTTAAAAAAACAATTAAATATTCGATAAAAAGTTGTTTATAAAGTAAAATACTCTAATAAAAGTATAAAATAGCACTAGACATAAAAATAAATGAAATTCAGACCATTCTACTCGTTATAATTCAAAAGATAATCAATAAACGTCAATTCAATTAGAAATAATTAGAAGGGGAAATAATCGTCAAAGTCATGTTAAAAAAACATACTTTTACTCGATAGGCAAGTAAAAATCCAATTTATCAAAAATTCGGACTATCTAAATCGGACTATCTAAATCATCAGCCTGTATGTGTATAATTGCACTCATTGTGCTCGATTGCGTTTCTTCGTGAACTAATTTTGGAAAATATGTAGTTCATGCGAACGAGACAGCGCGGAGTGTAAAATGAACGATCGTATCTTTTCCTGTACAAACTCTACCTCTGAACATAAAAACGCCTGAATTAGTTTGAAAACATTTCGTCCGGTCTCACATTATGCCGCTTTATGGTCGATTGGTAATTTTATGCTGGAAAAGTGGCAATCATTCATTTCATATTCCAATATAACGTATTGGTCTGTCTCGGTCGCACGATCTGATTCCGATTTTATTTCAAGAAACGCGATCGGGCCCATTGCCTGCATAAGTATCTCGTTACTTCTTAGTATTCGTTACAAATATTGCTTTTTTTTATTTATCCGCCGTTCATCTATTAATTATGCATTAATTTCGTTTGAAAATATCCTACTGATTAATAGCGAATATGTAGCGAATGTAAAACGAATTCTCGAAATATAATATCCTCGTGCTCAATTTGAATTAGTCAGCGTTTCACGCCATATCTAATTATAATATTATTTCAGGCGTATCACGACAGGCGTATCGCATATTCAATTTTAAACGTACCTTCTGAAAACCATATAATAATAACCAACACACCTCGTTTTACTGAGGTCCTTTAATAGATGGCAGGGTTCGTATTCCAGAACCCGAAAGAATTCCTAAAAAAACAGAAAAGTGCATAAATACTTAACAAGACACGGGGACTATCTACACACGATAAGTTATGCATTGAAACAATCAGAGCAGTCTGTATATTTTATATCATCTATATATTAATTTGAAACGTGTTTTTTACTGTAACGGCCGTATTGAGAGAACGGATAGGTGTAAAAATTTGGTTGGGGTGTCTAAATAAAGCTCTCGGTCCGTAAATGTGTCATCAAAAAAGAAAATAAAAAAGTCATTAAAATAGAAAAATACGAATTTATAGCGCCATCTACTGGATCTCCACGTGAACTTTTGGTGCGTTCGCACGGAGATACAGTAGATGGCGCTATAATTTTTGTTTTTTAATTTTATTGACTTATTTAAATTTATTATTATTAAAATTTTACACACCTCAGCTAAATTTGTACACCCTGCCATCTGCTGGATCACAGCGTGACCTTTTTGTACTGTAAACAGGTGACCCTCTCACGGTCGATTGCTAAACTGCATTGACATTGTGTTTAAAGTTGTGTAATTTTGGTCAATATTTAAACTACTGGTGATATTAAACTGTTGGACCTTTACCATCGATTTTAATAGCTCATAGTGAGAAAAAGCTAAAATCCTCCGAAAAACCTTATTGGAATACGAGAAAGATCCAGCCTACGCTAAAATACAACTGTAACAAGGCTCGATGGGAAATACTAGCAACTAGAAAGGCAACACAACTTAACGACCAAACAAAGAGGCGCAGAACATCCAGCCCTCAATCTTCAACTTCAAGGCAGCCAACTGAGATGGAACTCATGCTTTCCAACTTGGAAATATCTGAATACGCTGAATTGGCTCGAAACATTTTGTTTGCTTTCCGTCACATGTCATGTCACGTCCGCGTCTCTCTTCGATTGTTCCTGTCCGTTTTCTTCAAGACCTTGGTGACATTACTGATCGTAGATCAAATAGGCAAGGCAGAGCAACGTAATTGAATTAATCCAAACAAATATTATATGTACATAAATAATAAGTATATTGCCATCTATTTTTTAAACATTACGGACAATAAAATGGCCCTCGAATTCAATGGGATTCAGGTAGTGTACTTATTTAAAGTAAACCACGAGATACACATTCCTCCAGCATTATAAAATATTCCTGTTTGTACCAGTAGCAAAAAAGGAAGCACTGTGCAGCATCTTGATCATTATGTCAACCGTACTACCGTCAGGCGTACCAGATAATTATTGTATCTGTCCACAAGTTGGTTTTGATTCAAATAAAAAATCAAGAAGTCAAATTAGGTACTTAAAAGTAGTTAAAAGATCATGATATACAATAAGAAAACATAGATTTAAGATGGAATTAAAATTATTTATTATTTGGGCCATCCATTTACTGGGTGCACATATAAAACAGCACATTTTTTTTTTAAATATTGCAAAGTAGATTTGCAGATCCCTCTACTCTAAGGGGCTCTCTAGACGATCAAGCATGCTTGTCAAGCATCGCGTCTCGGGCTGGGAGGGGATAGTAAACTGCAGGAAATATGCAAATATATTTTTTAATATTTACCACTAATGCCTAATTCTGTAGTTTTATGCCAGGGAGTCACGTCATTCATCAATCAATTACGTCTAATTAACGTGACTTCCTGGTATAAACTACAAAATTAGGCATTTTTGGTATCAAGCATGTTGTCAAGCATCGCGTCCTGGTTTGGCCGGAGATCGTAAACCGCAGGAAATATGCAAACATTTTTTTAATATTTACCAATAATACCTAATTTTGTAGTTATATACCAGGGAGTCGCGTCATTCCTCAATCAATTACGTCTAATTAACGTGATTCCCTGGTATAAACAACAAAATTAGGCATTTTTGGTATATATTTTTTAAAAATATTTGCATATTTCCTGCGGTATACGATCCCTTCCCAGCCCGCTACGTGATGTTTGTCAAGCATCGCGTCGCGGGCTGCGAGGGGATCGTAAACCGCAGGAAATATGCAAATATTTTTTTAAATAATTACCAATAATGCCTAATTTTGTAGTTATATACCAGGGAATCGCGTCATTTATTAATCAATTACGTCTAATTAACGTGACTCCCTGGTATAAACTACAAAATTAGGCATTTTTGGTAAACAATAAAAAAATATATTTGCATATTTCCTGCGGTTTACGATCCCTTCCCGTTCCATCGGCCACGCGATGCTTGACAAGCATGATTGATCGTATAGAGAGCCCCTAACGATGGATTCCTCGGGGAAATTTCCCGTTAAAAGGAATTTCGAACAAAAAACATTTCTGATTGAATAAAATAGTATTAATTTTAATGCATACTAAACAATTTATTTTGCTAGCTGTATAAGATGATGTGTAATACAAAAAATACTGAATTAATTGAACTAAACTGAACTATGTCAAAGGATTTTATAATCTGTTTCTAAAAGTTGTTTGGATTATTAAAAACATGGTCCTTTATTTTATTTTATTCCAACAAAAGAGAAAAACAGCGCTCGAGTCTTAAGTTAATAAATAATAATAACAATATTATAGCCAAAATAGTCTCCTGATAATATGCAGTTTATGTGCGTGATGTTGTATAATAATATTTATATATTATGTTATATAATCATGTTCTCTCGATTTATGAGTGTGTATGATAGAGTTGGATGAGTGTGTTTATATTATGTGTGATTGTGATGTGTGTTTAATGGGTGTGTGTAAGTATATGAGAGTAAATGATTCTAGACTGGTATGTATCTGTTTAAGCTTTTATGGTCTGGTCTATTACCGTTCTGATAAACTCGTTTTTGCTCATTGAGAATATGTCTAGTTCCTGAAACGATTCATCGTAGGCTTCCATAATTCGATGCAGAGTTGAATTCCTTGCTTGATTTGTATGGAGTCTGGGTACATTGAATACCCTTGGGATGAAATGGATAAAATGTTGCAAGAGATATCGATGACGATGTGAAAATAAAGCGGAACAAAATAAATATATCACTTTCCAAGAACACCAACGCGCAGTATTGTCAACGCGCATTTTTTTTTCGAGATGAAGACAGAAATATACATTATGCCTCCCCCTTTCCCTACCCCCAGAGACGATAAGTATCAATTCTAGATTGAAGTCTGTCTGTGTGTATGTGTGTGTGTGTCTCTCTGTGTGTGTGTCTGTGTGTGTGTGTCTTCCCTCACGATAGCGTCCAAACGATTTATTCGATTGTGCTGAAATTTGGCATGCAGGCATCATTTGTTCATGGCAAGAGTTGAAAAGATTTTAGTTGAATCGGTCAACCAGAGGGCTCGCTAGTCACTCTCGAAATATTCAACATAGAGACTTTAAATTCGATACACAGGTGACTTGTTGGGCCGAAATCGTTTTATTCCAAACAAAAACTTGTAAAGGACCTTAAGTCCATTACATGCGATCAACAAATGCATCGATTTCCAGTGAAATCCACTGACACAATTCAGCTATTATTTTAACCCGTGCAGCCATGAATCGGCCTATATAAACTGGCGAAAAATCAACCATAGTATCATTCCCTGAGTGATCACCTTTCCCCAAGATTGCGACGGCATATTCGGTACCCTAATCACGAGGTGTGTCAACGAATCCGGCTCCTTGGTTTCCATTCCTTATCTTCCCTAGTCTCGAAGCATCAGTCTGTAATCCCACAGACTCGAGCCGTGCCCAGTACAAGATACTAGGGGCATACATACAATCCTCATCCATATATCCTCGTAACCGCGGTCGCGCATCTATACACTCGCGTCAACGTAAGCTATTCGGGAAGCGTTATAACTGGCAATATTCAAACCTTCAATCAATAAATACCTTATATTTCATTCAAAATCGCCTTTCAATAGGGAGATAACTCGTAAGTTGATACCACCACCTCACACCGAACAACCTGGAGTCTTGTGAAGGGTGGTCCCTCACATTGGTGACCCCGACGTGATTTGGTTGGAATATCTCATATACAACCGCCACAAATAATATTTAAATGAGAAGACACGCTTTCGAAATTCAAATTTTCATTGCGTTGCATCGTATTCAGGATTTTTTGCCTACCGCTTATCGACTTTATTTATGAAATGAATATTTAGATAAAGTCAGTCCCTGGCTACTAGCCGGGAAAGGCTTGGGGTGATACAACTGATTTTGTTTATTAGAAAATAATTTTACTTATTTTGAATTATATCATTCGCTGCTCATTATTTATTTAAGCGGGGATTTGGCTTGAAAAGTCTACACACAAGACTGCTTATGTTGCGCGTCGTAATGTACGTAAATAGGCTGTTCTAAAAATGTATTTCGCCGAAAATATTGACGAAGGAATTTAGCGCGCGTGATGGGAATGTCTAAAAAACTGGAATATCCGACGGAAAGGAAAAAAGTTTTATGGGCTTCTCAATTCATGATTTACATATCTAATAATATGAGAATGTTCAATAGAAAATCAAGGCTTTTAACGGTTCGTAGTGTCTAAAATTTAAAACGAATTACGTAAATCCTCTCTAAACTTCTTAAATATGTACTAATTCGACGTTAAAGTCTCCTTCTCAGGATATATAAATAAGTAAATATATTAATAAGAAAAAAAAACACGACTGCCGTTACAGAAAGTAAACTATTATATTTATATTTATTTTTATTACGGTTTTTTATGAAACATTTATGGTTTCCATTCAGATACATGTATATATCCGGAATGTTCATTCCACACTAAACACGATATATTTATGTTAATTTATTGACATTTGGGCATTTGGACATTTGATCATTTAGACAACTACTTACTTGATATTTGGATAGTTAATACCCTATGACACTCGGGATGGCATAACAATTCTAACAGCATCACACACTTCTAAATCGTTTCAAGCGTTTAGAAGTTATGGTGGGATAAAGAAAGTGAATACATACATAGATGAACCCTGAACACATTACAGTCCTTTTTTGTTGGGCAGTCGTGTCATAAACTTATATTTGAAACTAAGATTAATAAACGGTATGGGGACGATTTTGAAAGGTAAAAAGTTAGTATTCGCGGTGTACTGCTATCGGGACTGGTGCATTGGAAGACGGCACTGAAAGAAGGTGAAAATCACAACATGGATGTATTAGGAGACGGCACTAAAAGAAAAAAAAACTATTATTTTATTATTTGCCACAGTAGGTTAGCATTCGTGGTAAGGTACTACTACAACATGGATGTTTTAAGAGACGACACTGAAATAATATTAAAAATGTTTAGTATGTGATCCAATTGGTTAGCATTCGTATACTTCGTACCCCCATTGCTTAGGTTGAGCACTTAGTCTGTTTGGTAGGTGCCTTCGTAGGTTAGCATTTTGCATATTACGGCATCCGATTTCTTTCATCACAGGCACATACCAACCAAATGAGTCGTTCTTTTTTCAATATATAAGGCTTATAAAGGCTTTCATAGCCGTCGAAGGTTACAGAACTTCCTTCCAGTATCAATTAATCAAAAGATAGTAAAGACAATGCTACTACCAATTCTGGTCTATAGAAATGTCGGTACTGTAGAAATTAACTAGAAAATTCTGGGTAAATTAAAAAGGCGATTCGATTTTCGTAAATTTGATCACGCGAGCGAATATCGCGACGAACTTCACTGCCTTCGAATTCGTGAATGCAGAAAACTGCATGCCCTCACACTCGCTTATAAAGTCCCAAATATAGTCTCATAGCATCTTCTTATTTTAAAGACCTCTTTCAAGCGTTAGGAAGTCCAGATCTCTTTCACGCGTGATGGTCCACCCTGATCAAGTCAGGATAAGACTATACCAATTCAAATACATCAGGTTTCTTCTTCAACTTCTTCTTTACTGTCTATACTGATCGACTTAGGAACCAGCTTCCACTTGTTGTCCACGATACAACTTCCTTATTGAAGATCCTGATATTGATATTGAAGATCCTGGCGACCTAGTGTGGGGATATTTTTCAAATTCTTCTTAATCTTTTGAAAGATGATATTGAGGATCCTGGCGACCAAGATAAGGATATTTTCCAAATTCTTCCTAATCTTTTGAGAGTTGATATGGGGACCCTCAGGCATAGCCCTTCTCTCTCGGCCTACTCGTTCATTTTGATGTGTGCCTTTGATTACCTATTCCCAGGCATCATTTTACCTCTCAAGAGGATAGGGCCGCATCTCAATTTTCAAAGCCTCTTAATAGGCGGAAAGTGCCCTGCTTAATATTAAAACACCGGGCCCCAATCAACTTGAGCTTTGTTTAACCCTATTGAGTTACTCTCAGCTCGAAGTTCAGAGCCATTTATTTTAATAGAATTTCAGTGTAAATTCTACAAGATTGAAACTTGACGAAGTAAATATTTAAAAACATGAAACAAAAAGTCTAATATAGGGACGGTATTCGGTGGGTTTACCGTTTTTGTCTACTCTTTATTGTAAAATGTTACAATATGCGGGTTTATTACCATACGACAATCTCTTATAGCCCACCTTAAGCTCTCTTATAGTCCATCTTATAGCCCTATGAAGTGTTTTATGTGTGTTTGCGTGTAACATTTGTGTAACTGTATCTGTTGTTACTGCATTCGATCGGCAAATTAAAATGCGATTCCGATAATTTCCTCCCAAAAGAAAAATGTGACCCAGCCGGGAATCGAACTAGAAACCATACAATGAAGGATCAGGCGACCTAACTACTATGCCACAGGGGGCCGGCTAATGTGTTATAGTTATGATTTAATTGCGACTCTACAATCCATTTATGGGAAACTAAAATATTTGCTAGTTATGCATCTTTAGTTTATCATTGAATCAGCATTGTAAATGTTAGACAAGATAATATAAGAAGCAAAAATGTACTTATAGTATTTTATGTGAATATAATCTTAAGTTTATACATCTCAATCGATCTCGACAGTTTGAGTGCTTCCTTTCATTAAAAATGGGCATCATAAAGCCTTTTTGATAACATTTATTTCCTGGCTGATAATTATGGCAGATCGAATGTTTAAGGCCGTGGCAGCCGTGGCGGCCAAAAGCTATATGAAGCATAATTTTGTGGCCTGGTTGTGAGAACACGAAAAAGAATTTTAATACAATTATGCTGGATTTTAAAAAACCGGTCCTTTAGCTATTATTTCGCTAAAACTAAATTGGTAAATTATTTCCATATTAATTGTAAATTATATTTATTCTGTTACTGTTGTCCAAAAAAATACAAAACGAGCGAGATTTGTCTTCAGTTTTGGAAAAACCTAGAGATTATTCTCAATATTCAAAAATATTTTTTACACCAGCGTATAGTCTATTTGCATAGTACCAAGACAGTTTCTAGAACTTCCATACAAAAAATATAAGAAAAAAATGTTTGAAATTACGTAATATTCAGAAATGTTATGGCCAAACATTATTTTTTTTTTCTATTTATTAAAGATACTTTTGAGTGATATAAAAAATAACACAGTGATCTTAAGTTATTTTATTATTGTAATCTAATTTTTACTTTATAAAAAACTATTGATTTGATAATTTATTATATTATAATTGAAAAACCAAAACGACTACATTAGACGACGCGCGAAGTCGAAATCGTCATTTGTAATTGGCCACTGCCAACGGTGGGACGTATTACCTTGTCGCCGCGGTATACCTATACATCCTTATGTATATATCGAAAGCACGCGGGTGCGTGGCATTGCAAAAATACCAAAATGTTTAGTCGCGTTAACTCGGAAGGGAGCCCTAACAAAAATTAAACACAATCGAAATTTTCTAAGTATTCGATATGTCATTTAGCCTTTAAAAAATCGCATCGGCTGATTTAAAATAAAATTGCTTTTACGATGTTGTTTCGAATAAATTCAGGTCTAATCAAATGATCTTATTCTGCAGGATAGACAGATAACATAGTTTTTGAGGTGGGTGGGTGTAAGGAGAATATTTACCTCTTCATAAGTGAGTTAACCATTTTTGGTTAGACGCTTACAAATGCTAAAATTGTATCTAACCAATATTGGTTAGGGCGCTCCGCGCTCCGTAAAATGTCAACTTTTTTAATATTTCAAGAAAAATAGCTTAAATTATCATCAATGAACAAGAATTTGGTGATCATTTTGCATGTCGCCGTATCTGATGACCACTTTCCGTTTACTTATGAATACTTAACTTATTCTATATAAAATGACGTATGCACAACCTTTGTGTACTTTCGGAGCTAATGGGCCCTTGCTGAGTTGGCCACGAAGACCCATTCTGTTCAGGGTTGGTTACACTCACGGGTCAACACCCATCCGGCGGTCTCCATGCAGTGCGAGCCTGGGCAGGACTCTGGCCTTAGGGCTAGTTTCCCCTAGGAGTCAACCTTCTGGCGCTCCTGGACGGTCTGCGCACCGTGGGCCAATCGATTGTCCACTCTGACTAACAGTCGGGGGAGTCTGGAAGCAGTACTGTTTCCTATTGAGCGGGGGGGGGGGGGGGGTTGCGAACCTTACGGCGACTGCTCTTGAAACGACCATCGGCTACCCGATCCTGGGTGAACAGCCGGGCAAAAGATGCCGTGGTCCGCGATAGATTCGGTATACACCGTTTAACCGCTTCGTAAGGGAGAGGACCGCGCAAGCGACCTCGAACTCGTAACCAATCGAGAGACCGGAGTAATCTGGTCGCAATCAGAAGTAAGGGCGTGAGTGTAAGCCCGCTGGGCAACATACCTGGTTATCTCGCGGATGTGGCGGAGCTTGACGGTGAACTGTTTTGTCCAAGTCTTCTGCGCTCACTTCACGGGAGATAGAACAAATAATCGTTAAAACTTCCTGAGGTGACGGGTTCGCACTATGTAGTTGACAACTCTATTTGTACTTAGCACGCTTACCTTAGTAAAAGCTTAGGCCTAGTTAGGATTTTATGGAATATTCAGATAATTATGTAAAAGTAAGGTACAAACTAATCACTAATCTAAGTCATTGATACATTAATGAGTCTTTCTGTCTAAGTCAGTCTGCTATAATTTGTATATTTATATTTAATATAATTTGCTTCAATTATGTTATAATAATTTCGAATACTAATTTCGTATAGTAAGTGTAGCGTAACCTATGTAATCTTAAAGACTATAGTACATCCTATACTAAATAAGCTTTGGTTAGATATTTTACTGGACATTTATTTATTTATTTATTAGTTTCGAATATTATTCAAGAGCATTACAGACAAATCCAATTCACCCTTGAATATTAAAGCTAGAGTGTAAGTCTAAAAATAAATGACTTACATAACTAAATTAATGATAACATTGAACAAGAAAAAAACATAAAAATATAAAACTAAATAAAAGAAAGATTATGATAAACATGAGATAGCAGGGAGTTGCCTTTTTAGCTGCCAAAAGGATATACAAAAGATGTCTATTTCTGTGGGTAAGGAATTAAGAAGAGCTATAACCCTTTCCACTGGCCTGTCTACAAAAATATTTGTACGATGGTACGGCACATTAAACAATAGATGCGATCTCCTCGCTGTGTAATTTACCGGTACGTACAATTCAAACTTACATAGTATCTCTGGCAAATAAATAGTTCCTTGAATTAATTTATGTGCAAAAATAATTAGGGAAATATATCGACAACACATATTTTACGGTTAACACATATTATACGAATTTTAGGCCAATTTAAACTTTTCACAATTAAACTAAATATTATAAATAAGTTAAAAAACTAATTAACAGCGTAAATTTTGTTGCACCTGATGTTGCAGCCGCCGTTGTCCAAGCTAGACTGGTGACTGGGATAGCAGTGTACCCTGGACAACTGTGGCTGCAACGTCGCCAAAACGTCGGGTGCTACAAAATTCACGCGGTAAATTCGTTTTTATCTTATTTATAATGTCAAATAACCGCGATAGTCTCCGATTTCAGAAACTAAATATGTTGACACGGCGCAAGGAGTTATGAAAAAAATGCAGTTTTAAAAAGGGAGAAAGGGATAGGGAAGATACATCATGAGTTTTATAGATTTATTTAAGATATATGATGATATATAATATAAATACATAATAGACATACATACACGTATACAAATAATAATATAAATAATACGGTAGGATAATATAACAATAAAATATAAAAGGTAAAGTTAATATAATTAGTATAATATATATTTATAATGTTAATATACAGATGTACTTTTATAGATCATAATATATTTATAATGTTATATATACATATGTACTTTTATAGAAATATAAATTTTATAGTATCCATATGTACTTTTATATAAAATAATATACTGGCTTGGTCATCACCTCCCCACCCGCCAAATACTGAAAAGCATTGTTATAGTTACTATGTAGTAACCATTACCACAGCCTACAGTTACAGTACCTAACGGACGAAAAACGCCAATCAAGTACGAAGGCTGTTAATCGTATTTCTAATTTCTTCAAAGCAAGTATTTAAAGATAAAATAAATATATCCAAACATTGTTTAGACAAATTTGTTTCATTGTTCAAATATTGAAAGTTTCGGTTATATGATCGAAGTGCTCTATAAAATATATATTTTGAGCATAATTGGTATTGACTCTCGGTAGATAAAATGAATCGCGAGCCCTGGTCTTATTATTTGGGATTCGGTAAAGATTCTGCAAATAGAATAAGGACTGTCAATAAACGTATATCATGTTGGAGACGCCTATCCTCGAGTGAGTCCATGTTATGACGGTTAAGTCTCTCTGAGTAACTTCCGGGGGTTTGAAAATTGAAATCGAGATGTCTCAGGAAGTACTTCTGAAGTTTTCAGAAGTACTTCCTGAGATCTTCAATATATTTATAGACTGAGACCAAATTATAGACCCGTATTCGAGAATGCTGCGCATATAGGAGAAGTATCATCAGAAATATCATGAAATATATGGTTCTCGACCACTGCTCTAGATTATAACGGCTAGTGTAGATAAAGATAAACAGCTGATATTCTTTGCAATAAAAACAAATATTTAAAATTGCATTCACACTTACCATCGAAAAACGTAAAACAGGCGGCTAGGATAATACCAGTAAACAGTGCACTCCTCTTCACTCCCTCCATTTTTTCTAACTACTTCACTGTTAATCAAATAATATATAACTGAACCTTATATTTTCAAAGGGGAATTTAATATGGTGCTATTCACAGTGTTCATGCACTCGCGCGCGTGTGTATCGCATACAGAGTCATTACTTCCATTTACGCTGTCAATTTGGCGGGTTCGTCGTCCGCGAGCGGTTGTTGGCGCGAAAACACGTATTTCAGAGGGTGAAGACGCGGAGTTTCGGCGCGGCCACCCAACTCGGCAGTCGCCGATGCCTCACTGAAGCGGCGACTGAAAATATCCGTCCGGTCGGGCGGACGGCGGACCAGACACGAAACTTCAGCCGGCACGCAGCACCGCCTCGTCATGCGCATGTGCCAAATTAACTTTTCAACTTTCACGTTAACGAAATTTAATACAGTAATAATTGACGACCGCTGGAGAAAAGCAAAATATATTAAATTACACCAATCAATACGATGAGCGTTTAAACAAAATATATGAAGGGAATAAGTTAATAGTAAAAATACATTTTTAAAAACAAGCTTCCAATAAAATGCTCTGCCCCGAGCCCTGGGTACAGCACCCATATCCTAATTGAAACGGGCTACCATAATTAAATGCGTATAACGAAATTTCGTGACTGTGCCGTTGACCGTTGAGGAGTCCCCTCGTGGGGAGCCAACCCTGGGCTCAGGAGCCATGCCATGGTGAAACTTATAACGGGCTATCATAATTGAAGGTGTATATAAACATAATGCATCATTGGCGCAGTTACCCGGCTACTACATCGCTGCAAGCCAAATCAGACAACAACGGGAACATGGCGGCACAATGATCTTCGCTAAAAACAAATACGTCACAGAAACGATTGATTTGTCACTTCTCGTAGACGAAATCTATTTTGAAGCAGTAGCAGTAAAAGTAAAGTCGTTAAATCTTGTAATTATCTGCGTATATCGTTCGGGTGGATCCTTTGAAAATTTCATCGATAAATTCCATACACTTCTAAATCAAACTTACAAAAATAGACAGGTATGTATTTGTGGCGACTACAACGTTAATTTTCTAACCAAATCAAAGGATAAAAATAAATTTACCAACATTTGTAAAGAATTTAATTTCTGCCATTTATTCAAAAACGAACCCACCAGAATAGATCCGGTCACTGGCAATGAATCCCTACTTGATAACATAATTGTAAATATACCTAAATCGAATATACGCCTAAAGACCATAGATCCCGGGTTATCGGATCATGCATTTCATGTTATTGAGATTGATGATGTTTTTAAGCGTACTCAAAATTATGTATTTAAAACAAGGAGGAACTTTGCTAAAAGTAATCACACCGTGTTTAGAAAATGGGTTGAATCGTTAAACTGGGACTATCTTCAGACAATAGATGACACTAATATGGCCTATACGTGGTTTCACAATCGGATAAATGACTGCTTTTCGAAATCATTTCCAATAATAAGGAAAAAAGTTTATCTTCAACCTACCAACAAGCAATGGATTACTCCAGTTCTTGTATATCGCTGTAGGTTGAAGAGAAACACATTGAAAAACAAAATGTTCAAATATGACCCTTTATATCGAAAACTCTTCAATAAAATGTATTCGAGGTTAAGAAATGATATTCGCGCAGCTAAAAGAAAATTCTACTCTCAAAAAATATTTTCCTCACGAAATAAAGTAAAAACAGCATGGTCCATTATAAACGATGAAACCGGAAAATTGAGAAAAGGATTTAGCGCATCATTATCCATTGAAATAAATAAAAAACTCGAAACAAATGCTCTGGTTTTGAGCAACGTATTCAATAACTTCTTTATCAATAAACCTTTATGTCTGGCATCTGCAATTCAGACCCCAATTACAACAGCATATGAAAAGTTGAAATTAATGAAAAAAAATTATAATTCGATATTCCTGAAACCCACATCTGAGATGGAAATAGCCAAATTTATAAACTCTTTGAAAAATAAAAAATCCACTGGGATAGACAATTTTCCAGTTGATATACTAAAGAAATCCAGTGATATTTTATCTAAACCCCTCAGTATATTATTTAATATGTCGTTAAGTAATGGTGTCTTTCCTGAATGCTATAAAATGGCAAAAATAGTACCGGTCTTTAAAAAAGGTGATATACATAATATCGAAAACTATCGACCCATATCTTTATTGACCGTATTCTCTAAGGTTCTAGAAAAAATAATAGAAGTCAGGATACGTGAGTTTTTGAAGAAAAATAATATTTTGAGCAACACACAATTTGGTTTTATGAAAAAGAAATCGACCCAACAGGCAATGTTGAAGTGTTGCAATCAAATACATACATGTCTAAATATGAAAAGGTATTCGGCTGCCATTTTTTGTGACCTCAGTCGAGCCTTTGATTGCGTCCAAACCGATCTTCTACTTGCAAAATTAGACTATTATGGCATCCGAGGTACGGCAAATAACCTATTCAAGACTTATCTGCAAAACAGAATGCAAAAAGTGGAAATAGCCAATATTGGCAGAGATCTAATCGAGTCCGTAGCAACTTCCGAAATACTTACTGTCAATATTGGAGTACCGCAAGGCTCAATTATTGGACCGTTGCTTTTCATTATTTACATAAATGACCTGAGTCCAAATCTATCTAAATGTGAAGTCACCCAATTTGCAGACGATACTAGCGCTGTAGTTGAAGCTGACAACATAAATACGCTCAGTGCCAATCTCAATACATCTCTTGGTGAACTTGATGATTGGTTTAATGCGAACAAGATGTCTCTAAATATGTCAAAAACTGTTATTTTAAATTTTAATAGCAAGACATCATCTATAAAAGTTAACTACCCGGTTGAACTTGCGGAATCAGTTAAATTCCTCGGACTACATCTGGATGCAAAGATGTCATGGAATCTACATATAGAGCATGTTAAGTCAAAACTTTCGTCAGCCTGCTATGCTCTATTACGCATCAGAAATTGTTTGGAGAGAACTGAAGTAATATCGGCCTATTACGCGCTAGTTGAGTCACACCTGCGCTATGGTATTCTTTTATGGGGTAATGCAGCACACATCAACAGTGTATTCACTCTCCAGAAAAGAGCCATACGTGCGATAGTAGGTATTGGTCCACGGCAGTCATGTCGTGAACACTTCCAAAAACTAGGGATATTGACCGTATATGCAATTTTTGCTCAAGAAGCTCTTTGCGAATTCTATTGCAATAAGAGCTCGGCCATATCCCACGAGGAAGTACATCGGCATGACACCAGGAATAAAACCCTGTATCTCCAACCGTTCGTAGCACGTACTGCCAAGTTCCAGGCGACTAGTCGATACTTAGGCCTCAAACTTTTCAATAAATTGCCCGAAAGATTAAAAGAAATTAAAAACATCGATATTTTCAAGAGATCCATCCGAGTCTATCTGCTTAAAATCAACATGTATGCCCATAACGACTTCTTAAAATATTTTGAAAATACATAGCATCGTATCTACCCATTTAATCTAATACATATTATTTACCGTTAATTGTTTTGTTGTAAACTGTTATCATATAGTCTATGTTTTTGTAAATTGGTAAGTTTAAAACTATATATTGTATATCATCTCTTGTCTAAATTGAGTAACTAATTTAAGATTAATTACTGTCATTCCTACACAATTGTATGGTTGTATTGGAAATAAATACCTTTTACTTTACTTTACTTTATACAAAATGTCGTATCTGCGCTGTTAACCGTTGAGGAGTCCCCTCGTCGGGAGCCGATTCTGGGTGCAGAATCAGGTCATGCTTACCATAAAAATTCACTGTCATCGAAACTGTACGAATCTTTTAAACCAAGGTAAAGATGGTGCTTCCTTCTTTAACGCATCTACTTTCTGTTTTAGTTCTATGCTACCTTTTAATTGTTGATTAGCATCTAGGAGTTCACCTATAGCATTCTGCATCTTTGTTAATGAATTTGCTGCAACGTCTAAAATTTTAACTTCATAGGATAAGAGGAAATGGTTCTAAGTCTGCTTACAAGATTTGACCTAAACAAACATACTGGAAATGACAAACATTGCAAGGTAAATAAAAGCTTGTAAAAACGGTCAATGTCATTTTTTATCATATCATTTTTTTGTGAAAAAGAGATACTAATGCCATGTTGTGGCCTGTTCCTTAACGAATCGAAGCATTAATCGACTTTCGAAAGAAAGATCATAGACTTTCCTTAAATGAAGACAGAAGAAAACGTGTGACTGGGAAGAAAAATCAAGGTCCACGCGGTGACGGTGGACCTTGATCGTTCCTTCCCGTCAAGTCCAGAGGTGGGGTACCTAGATGACACTCCGGTTGACGCTGAGGAGGAACTGAGATGGGAAGTACCGATCAAGACAAATGACTTTTCCACTTTTTCGCTTTCTTCCGGAGATATAAATAATATATTTATTTTAGAAACTCATATATTCTTATTGTTAATATATTATTCTTATATTATAGTTTTCTTTTTTTTTGTGCGGTGGAATTTAGGTAAAATATGTTTTTTTTAGAAACTCAAATATGTTTAGTTCATAGATAAAATATATTATTTTCTCACTCAAACCCCTCCTAAAGTATCATTTTTAAGTAAGTAAATTTGAAAAATGGGATTACCAAAAGTGAAAAAGATGACATTGATCGTTTTTACAAGATTTTATTTACCCTGCAATGTTTGTTTAGGTCGAATCTTGCTAGCAGAATTAGAACCACTTCCTTTTATCCTATGAAGTTGAGATTTTACATGTTGATTCAATGCATTTTAATAGTGAGCGTGACCTTATTCTGCACCCAGGATTGGTTCCCGACGAGGGGACTCCTCAACGGGCAACACAGTCCCGAAATTTTGTTTACGCATTCAATTATGATAGCCCGTTATAATTTTCATCATGACATGGCTGCTGATCCCAGGGTTGGCTCCCGACGAGGGAACTCCTCAACGGTCAACAGCAGAGACCCAAAATTTTGTGTACGCATTCAATTATGATAGAAACTTCCAAGTTTCACCATGACATGGCTGATCTACCCTCGGTTGGCTCCCGACGAGGGAACTCCTCAACCGTCAACAGCAGATATTCAAAATTTTGTATACGCATTCAATTACGATAGCCCGTTATAAGTTTCACCATGACATGGCTGCTGCGCCCAGGGTTGGCTCCCGATGAGGGGACTCCTCAACGGTCAACAGCACAATCTTGAATTGTGTATACGCACTCAATTATGATAGCCCGTTTTAAGTTCCACTATGATATGGCTGTTGCACCGGGGTAGAGCATTTTAATTAAAACTTGTTTTTAAAAATGTGTTTTTCTATTACCTTATTTCTATTACCTTATTTTCTATTACTAAATTTGTCCGAATTTAGCGATATCTCTATAGGTTACAGAGCGCGACTACTAATATTTTGTACGCGAGACAAAATACAAACCGTACTTTTATTTATTGAATTACTTAATAGCGGATAAAGTGACCAAGATAAGCAAAACAACGTAAAGCTATTTTCATGGATATTAAAGAAGTTTCTGATGATAACTACTGCGTTTATATAAATCATCTCGGGAATATTTTGGCATATTTAGTTTTTTTTTTGGTCACGGTTATGGTATTTTTGCTAATGACGGTAGTGCAGCCCATACCTAGAATAGCGACTCGATTTTATGTCGCTTCACCAAGATGAAATTTGGGAAGAACTCTGATATCGTGTATTAATATTTTTTTTGTGATAGACACATAATTCTAGACATTCTTTATTGATTGTTTCAAAAAAAAATGTTTAATAAAAGCTAATGTACAAAGTATAGCGCCTTGAAGGTCCAATATCACCAGATTTGACTCTATCGACATCACGGTTAATTCTAACTCTCTATAGGTCTCTGTCACCTACCGGTATGTTTGTGTTGCAATTCCTATGAAAACAATGATTCAAATGACTAATGCCATTTATTAGACTTTTCTCTCTGTGTGTGTGTGTGTGTAAGGGTGTGTGCAAGTGTGTGAGGGTGTGTGTGTGAAAGAGAGAGAAAGGGTGTGTTTGTGTATGTATATGTGTGTGTGTGTGTGAGTGCGCAAACGGACAAGCATACCATTTTACCAACGTCTCTTTCACACGCTCATATTTTAATGCAATAGCTATAAATAACCCATGGCATCATGCAAGAGCAGTCATCTCGTTATATTTTTAAACCCAAGGCGTCGACTGCTGCTGTTCGATTTATAACGGGAGATTATATGTGCAACATAAACTCGCAAGTTACAGAAATAACCGCCAACAAGGTCTGAGTAAACATAGAAAAGACACCGTTACTTCTCAATGGCAGGACGATCAAAACAGCACGGCGATATGAAAATATTTTAGCTGATAAAATCTTAAGAAATAATGCGAAATAAATATAAATATAATATACGTATATGTGAGGTTTAAGACTAGACCAATTTAATTTATTTCTGTATATTAGTATTTTATATTAGTGTGTATATTTATTTTAAATATGTATTTATTGTATTTATGTATTACTATATGTTGGTGTTGGGTTTAATAATATATTCTTACTACTATTTTTTTTTGTATGTTGGTATAACTCTTTGTGCTTGTGTAGGTATTTGTATTATGCAAGAATGAATGTTTTGAATATACCAATAATAATTATATAACCGAACGTCATACATGTTAGCTCGCAATATGCTAAGTCAAATATCAGCATCCCTAGATACGGGCGTTCTTGCTCAGTTAGGTATGCGATGAGCCAACGGCTATGGGTTCAACTTGTTTTTCCTGCACGTTTTATTGTACTGTATACCGAATATCATAGCCACTCGTCTGTAAATCATGTTGTTTAAAATAAAATAAAGAAAAAAAAAAAAACCTGATGCAGCGGCGGACCTTTCTTATATTATGACCGAAGGCGCAGATTCTTACATATTCTAGTCAAAGTTGTAAGTTTATCGGAATATTGGGGAGCTTCTGAGTTTTGTAGGAGATAAAAATTTATTTTGTCGCTCTTTGCTTGTTTCAGATGGCACTGAGGTTAACCTTTCGGAAGCCAGTCATTCCATGCAAAATTTTCGAAGCTCTCAAAAATGTGTTATTTAAAATGGTGTGTGCAAGCATACTGATACAAGGTGGCTTATTCAATAGCGGGCTTCAATGATAAAACAAACAAACAAACAAACAAATGGCAGGCTTTTACCTCAGTGAAGGGAGAAATAAAGCCTATAA
Source organism: Micropterix aruncella (assembly GCA_944548615.1). Classification (NCBI taxonomy): domain Eukaryota; kingdom Metazoa; phylum Arthropoda; class Insecta; order Lepidoptera; family Micropterigidae; genus Micropterix; species Micropterix aruncella. Next base: position 18,471,968 of record OX155953.1, read on the forward strand.
TTTATTAGCTAAATCCACTCATACGCTTTTTTTTGCAACTGGGAACAGAAATCTGCTGCAAACATTTTGAAGCCATTGAATACGATTTATGTAAAAGACGACATGAGATGTTGAATGCGAATATAGGGACAATACAACATTAACACAAAATACCTAACATAATAACGATATCATGGTATCCATTAACGATTTAAAAAAACATTTTCGTTATATAACATTTTCTTTCTGCTGAAAGAAAGAAATACAATTTTTTGGTGATCGTGAACTCTGGCTCAATAATGGAATCGATCGAAAATAAATATATTTTTCATGAAGATCGTGAATTCTGGATCGATAATTGCATCAATTGCATTGCTCGATCAAGTGGTAGATTAAGATGACGGACGACATGCGATCTGGTGATACGTACCTTCAGATTAGCGATATAGGGATATCGCTAAATATAATTTACAATAAGTTAAGTTAAACAATATAATTTTAACTAGATTTCATTGGAAACTATCAGATCAAGTACGATTATTTATAGAAATTATAAATAAAAAGTAAAATCATCATCATACATTTGGTACAATCAGTATATTATGGGAGCTAATAAGTGCCTTTTGGCACTCTTATATCAATTGGTATAGCATCAGACGTGTTGAGGAGACTAACTGATCACTTGTAATCTGTTCAGATCAGTTATGTAGGCAACGGACGTTTAAGTTATGGAATCAATATTATTTTTACATCGTATATACAAACTGTTCTAAGCTAGCAAATAGTGCGAGTAACTGAGAAAACTTGAAGACTGTAATGAAATTAATGATATTGGGGGGAAGTCGGTTATATTGTACCACTTTTTACTTAAATGACTCTTGACAAATATTAGGCAGAGATATTCAAAAGCTGTAATAATAAAACTAAAGTATCTTTAATGTCACGATTATTTATTCAGACAAGAACCACTGGATTGAATTTAAAAGCATTACATAAAACATTTTAAAAAAAAAGGGAAAGTGGTACAATTTTGTCGACTGGTTGGGTTAATTGGACCACTGGTATTTAAATCGTACCTTAGAAAACTAACCATACACAATAATATATGTATTAAAAAAAAGTTATTACTAATCACTATTAAAATATCGTCAATTTCTGTATTCTAATTGAAACAAAGATCACAAATATCAGGATTGCTGGTTCAGGATTCGTGCAACCAACGATGGCAACGGACACATTTTACCCAGTCAAGCTTAGGACCTTTTTTATCAAAATAATTCTTTAAGCAAATGGGGCATGTGTTTTCATCGTCCATTGATTCCTCATTATTTGAATCATCTATAAGAATCAGTTCTTCCGACGTCATCGTATCATCTTACTACTCGACAGAATCTTGCGTTTAAAATTTTTCTTTCCTGTTTTTGGCTCACGCTTTATTTTCGATTTCTTCATAGATTTCTATTTGGAGACCTTCACTGCTGATGATTTAGCGATGCATAATCCTATCCTTTTATGTGGATTTGCAGTGATTTCTGATGATTTTTATATACCACGACCACGCTTTCCTTTGGGAGCTGATGCTTTTGAAATCGGAGATATTTCAGTTATTGTCACGTTCAGATTCACTCTTTGATTCTCTTTGAAAGCAGATGCCTTAGATGAGGTATATACAACGTTGGAAATTTCTTTCTGGCTGGCTGTGTGGTGTTGTTTAGAAATGGACGCCTGAGGTGCATCTTTAGTTGCTGATAAAGATATTTCTGGGGATACCTCCCGTTGCAATGCTTCGGCCGCAACAATGTGATGATCTTGGAAAACATGCCTATTTGTGTGCCATATTTCTGAGTTTCTGAATCCGCTCGCTGCGTTACCAACAGTAGCCGCACGCTTGTGCCTCTTTAATGTAGGTTTCGGTACACCATATAAGCAAACGCACTCATTGATGCCTACACCATTAGTTCTAGCTGAGATAGCTGCTTCTAAATCTTCAGTCGTCCATTGGTAGTACTTCTTTCTTTCTACCCATCTTTAATAATCGATAATTTTATAGGAAAAACATACGTACATCACTCTCGATTGCATTACCGTACGAACACGGAGTGGTTAGAAATCATATTAATACATTGGTCGTCTCTTAGTAATGGGATGCTAGCCATCGGACGGCTTACAGTGACGAGTTGTAAGCCACATTGTCCGTGAGAACACCCCACTCTTAAGGCTTTTCTTTGAACGTGTGCGAATGTGACTAACCACATCGCCTGAGTGTGTACACGAACGCCTGTCCCATGGTCGTCTCTTGCAATACCAATGAGAAGAGTTGGTTAGTGCAATTCTACTCTGCCGGCACTACAGGGCTTTAGAACAAAAATAATAAGTTCGTGGTTCGGTAAATTGTACCGGTACAATTTAGCAACCTCCATGCGGTACGATTAAATGAACGCACCCGTATCTGTCAAAATATCAAATTTAAAAAATACCTACATATATTGCTGCAATTGAATGCATACATGTTGTACGACATTAAACTCGCACTCAATATAATTAATTTACGAAAAGCTATACTCACCATTCAGCCGTCAGGATACTTAGGAATATTCACCACAAATAACATAAAAACTACGATAAATAAACAACTGCAGTTAACCAGTCAAGCTAACGACCTGTCCGAACAAGAATGCGTTAACATTAGTATAAAGTTAGCCGAGATTGATGAGTTTTGCCACTTTATTAAAAATATCTTTCTTTCTGGGTAATTTAAGGGTGGTACAATTTAGTTGGTGGTACAATATAGCCGACCTTACCCTTATTTATTTAATGCAAAGTATTATGAAAACTGTCATGCAGTTGTAACTCTTGTTGCTTATGTTATAAATTAAGATATATATCTTATTCTGATTCGTTCGACATGAGAATTTTTCTGAAGCCAGAAAATACTGAAGCATTATGCCAAATATCTTTGAGTTTGCGCTTTACTATCTTTAGTGGTGGCCTAATGCTTAGCCCCATTGCCAGTGATGTGATTATTCAACATCATCTTTTACGGTCTCCCACTTGGAGTGTGGCCAAATAGCGTCATTTCTCTCTAAACTACTGAAAAATTGCTTTAGTCCTTGAATATTATTACGCCGCATATCATGAACTACGACATAGAAAGGCAAATGATAATAGCGACGCAAATTAATCGTATATATATATATATATATATATATATATATATATATATATATATATATATATATATATATATATATATATATATATATATATATATATATATATATATATATATATATAATATATATATATATATATATATGTATATATATATATATATATATATATATATATATATATATATATATATATATATATATATACATATATATATATATATATATATATATATATATATATATATATATATATATATATATATATATATATATATATATATATATATATATATATATATATATATATATATATATATATATATATATATATATATATATATATATATATATATATATATATATATTATATATAATATATATATATATATATATATATATATATATATATATATATATATATATATATATATATATATATATATATATATATATATATATATATATATATATATATATATATATATATATATATATATATATATATATATATATATATATTTATATATATATATAATATATATATAT
>OX155953.1:18475865-18493365 GCA_944548615.1 Micropterix aruncella
CTGATTGTTTCCAGGAGTTTGTAATAAAGTACATGTACCACCAGGTACACAGGAGAACCTTCTTCAAGTGGATGTCCTGTTTCGGCGTCGATGTACTGGGTTACCCAGGTTCTACCTACAACCTTTTACATTTGGGTTTTCTTGTATTTAAATATACTTTATATCGCCCATCACAATTTTCCACAGAAATTTTCCACAGAACTAAGAAAGCAGTCAAAAGCATGTGTTCATACGTTGACCTATGTTGTATTCGGTCAACACATTTGGGACCCAACTTCAAAGTTTTAGAAACTTCAAAAACCTTGAAAATATATGTTTGGGAGACTCCCAACTGAGCTGCAAGCTCTTATTGCATTTGCGTCTAGTCTTCATCTAGACTAATCTAGAGCTTGCAATTCCGCATCTTCAAACTTTTGATGCTGTTGGTGCTGGTCACTGAGATCGAAATAACCACTTCTGAACCGTTATACTAATAATTACACATTTCATAATACACAATGTCGGCACCAAGAATACTACAAATTGATTCCCGTGCTTTAAAAATATTTTTTCCTTGTTGGAATTCATATAAAATGCAGTGCCAAATGTGCTGTTTATCAGTTGCCATCGTAAACTCTGCTATTCTGATAGGGTATGTAACTCACGAATACTTGTCGTTCGGTGGACAGAAACCTTGCGTCTGCTTCTTTCAAAACCACAAAAGAACGCGAAAATATTTCTATTTTGAATATAATTTTTAGCTCGAAGAAAAAATCTGTAAAATTTAAATCATACACCTAATATGTCGAATAGCGATTTTACTCTACTAACTAAAGTGCTTTCAGTAGGGATGGATCAATATAGTCCTAAATGAATACTAACCAGAGTCCATACATAAATGCATGCGGCTCTTTAAAATACATTTTTTTAAAAATTAACTAAACGGCCCTTTTGTCCTTGAAGTTTGGCGACCACTACAGTAATCATAATAATCATAATCATAATCATTTTATTTTTTTTTAAAGACTTGGTAGGTATTTTTATTTTTCAAAAAAGAAGTAGGCTTTTATTCTTGTGGAGTTTGTGTGTTTGATAGTTATACAGAGAAAAATAATTTTATAAGTCGTGAGCGCGAAACGGAAATTGCTAGAATAATAATAATTGTGTGAACTCGTAAGATAGACTCGCATCATCAAATTTAAATTACAAGTAACGCCATAACACATACTGGTATACAAGTAATACAATTGCACTGAATCCCAACGCATTGTAATTTAGAAACACCAGTATTAATGATGGAGGCGAAATGCTTGAGCGATCATCAATAGTCCAGAAAAGACTGTTGTATCGTACGTGCCTCTTATACGTCGAATGCACCCGAGAGTTCAGACTGTACATACTTATATAATAATCGATTTTGGAGCCTTATAAAATCCATAAGAACCTAGCTACAATCTATAAAGACAACTGACGGCTTTTGCCGTTTTTTTAGTCAGATTGCTTCAGTGATGCAGTAAGTATATCACTGCCCGAAATATACATTCAGTGACGACTTCATACATGCCGGCAATAGTCTTATGCCATTATGCTTCATACATTATCAAGCATGACGTAGCGTCTATGAAATCATGCCCTTGTTTGGCCATTATTGCAGTTAGGGCAATCGTTATTTAAGGAGCCCACGTACATATTTTCCCCAGTATAGAAGTGTACCAAGTATGTACATATCTCCGCTATATGATATGGATCCTTCAGTCTGGTACCTTCGATCTACCCGTCAAATTTATTATCGTACGTGCTACTAAACGTCGACACTTCCCTTCCTTATTTTTATTACACAAACACGCATAAAATAAAGAGCCTTAAGTGAGTATTCGGGATGTCGTCTCCTCTCGGTATGCATATTTATATTTTGGGTCAGAACGGACCGCTTAGGGAAGCATAGGAAAGGCGCGATGCGCGGATAATAAAGAACCGCTTACACGCGTCGAAATTTCTGCAAGTAAGGATGGGTATAGGAGGGGGGGGGGGGGGGTCGGACACCCGAAAATATTTGTATGCGAGCGACCCACGGACCGTTGTCGGACCGCCATATCTCTCGCCTGTTATTGCCTGGCTCAGCGCATTTACGGTTGGCGACCGCTCGGCCCCCGGAACGTAAAGCAGGCGTAGCAGCGTAGAGGCGTAGAGCTTCTACGCTGAAACATATACGTTCTCCAAGCGCTCGGGTCACACTCAGTAATCAATAGATAAGGTCACAATTTGTACAAATATCGCTCATTTCTCTAATTGTCTGATTTTTTAATTTATTGTATTTCTTTATTAGAGAACATAACGTCGATTACAAAATGGAATGTTACAAAATTGTTTTTTTAATAACAGTGCAGCTATAATGTGGTCACGACGTTTCATTACAGAATTGATATACTCGTATATCTGAGTCTACGGCCAAAGTTAAAATAACAATTTTTGACCGAAGAATATGTATTTAAAATGACACAAATTTAGACAAAATATTTCAACATAAATCGAAATGTAACCTAAGAAAGAGAAAGTTGGATTATTATTAGGTAAATTCAATAATACTACTCGATAATATTACCCCATAATTTCACTAATTATAACATTACATGCATATGTTTTGTGTATATATATAATATAAAGGTGCACTAATAATGTAGGTACACTGTCCATTCTGTGAAATAAAGCTTAAATTAAATGTGAATTCCATATTATACGTGTTACCGTGGAAAAAGAGGTAGAAAATGGTCACGTCATTAAACTCACTGCTGTAATTATTGACCATCGAAATACACGTTTTAGGCATAGTTAGTATATCGCACAAATCTACGTCACATAAAGTCGTAGACCTGGTTTTTCGGCTCTGCACACCAAGAGATATTTGTTATGTGTGAACAGGAATCTTAGTTGCATATAGTATTTTTAATTTCCATACTTTCGATGCCATACCGTTTAAGGCTATATATTTAGTATTAATTGGTGTAAGTCAGGTGATATTCTGTATGCGCTCCAGCCTGGATTTGTGACTGTTATACTGTGGTGACCAAATTTTGGTTGCGTGTTCCAGAATACTTCGCACATACGCATAATTAACAGTCTAGACCCATTCCACATATGTCAATGATTTGCAGACTCTAAGCTGGAAGTCAAGGGTCTACTCAATATAAACATTTCATCTATAACTTGATACGGACACAGCCTTGTCAAAATACATTCTAAAATGAACCAAATAGAAAACAAATATAGTTTTTGTTATAGTTTATGACGAATAATACTGCAACGTTTTTCCTAATCGAATTTGAAAATATGGCTTAGAACAGTATATTTGCAATATAAACTATTTTTAGGAATATAGCTACTTTGCTTCTATACGACTAAAAACCTTATTTGCCTTGAATTTTATTCTATTATAGTATTATACATTTTACGACTTTAAATGTATAGTTAGTGACGTCACTAAACAGTACGCAGCCCCACTATGCTCCACTGCAATTTATTGGCCGGGTCATCAGCGTCGCCTTATTTATCACTGGAGAACGGACAGTGGCTGCCCTTTGAGGTTTGCCGCAGTGACGTCACGTCGCCAGGCCGCTTGGAAGCTTCCAGATAAATGAGCCAAAACAAAATGATTGATTGCCCAGAGGCCATTGTTCAGTTACAAGGACACTTGGACAATTGGACGTCCAACGAGAAGCCATTAATTATTGCCGTGAAAATTGTATTGGCGCCACGTGAGTTGTTTTGTCGTTTGCCGTAAACTTATATTGTCGACAGGGGAAACTTATCGGTCGCCGCACAGTGTGAAGTTTGTTGAACTCATTGTGTATTCGATAAGCTTAAGGGAGAAAAGAAGCAGACAGATTTATATTTATATCATTCGTATCATGTATATTTGAGTTATAATATTGCTATTACTTTTGCCATTTCTATTACTGTAACGCAGAATATACGGTGACTGCTTGGTAATCAGCCTATTCGGCCTTTTTTATTTTCCCGAGCCACCAACTTACCAGAAAGGAAACTATTGTGAACGCGCTAAAAAAATCGAGATGAAGACGGAAGTATACATGTTGAGCCCCCCGAGACGATAAGGACTATTTTCAGACAGAAGTCTGTCTGTGTGGCTATGTGTTTGTGTGTGTGTATTACTACACGATAGCGCCCAAACGCCTAATCCGATTGAGCTGAAATTTGGTAAGCAGGTATCATTTGGTCATGGCAAGAGTTAAAATGATGATTGAAAACGGTCCACCTTGATTTTCTGAGCGCGCTGGTCATACTAGATTCTCGAAATATTGGACATATTGGAGTTATGTAGAGTGAAATTCGCTACACATGTGTCTTTTTGGGTCAAAATCACATTGTGATGGTTGGAATATCTCATTTACAAGCGACATAAATAAACTCTATAGTCAGCAATGCATTAATTAAATATTAAAATATTAGGGCCCTTTAAATTCGAATTCGAAAGCTTGATTTTTAAATTCAATGAGATGGACGCTTTCGAAATTCAAAGTTTCATTGCGTTGCATCGCGTATTAACATGAATTTTCCCTAACTGATCAAGGAATTTATTTATGCAATAATATTCAGATCAAGTAAGTCCCTGGCTACATGACGGGAAAGTTTTGGAGTGACACAAACGATTTTTTTTACTAATTGCCTGTATATGGAACAGTTGAATTTATGCGGAATATTCGACACGCTGAATACCTTATTTAGGGCGAACGACGTCTATTTTTTTTAAAATATCTAAATTCAATAATTTAAGAATAATTTGTTTTTATTATAAAATACCTTAGTAATCAAAAATGCAAACGAGGGTTTTTTCCGACCTGTCCTCGTGATCTTAAACACACCGTGCCCCCGCTTGCGCTCACACTAATATAATATTATTATTATATTTACTCCAGTCAGATAAAACATGTTAAAATATCATTATTTGCATATGCTTATGTTACTTTTCCAAATTTTGGAACGCTTAAATAGAATGTAATTAAGATATAATAGTTTTGGAGTATAAAACAATGCTGAATAGTTTCGCCGAATATTTGACTATTCGACAAGATCATTAGCCACATTTCCTCTTTTTATAAGACCACGAAGAATGATCGCCAACCACAATCAATCGCTAGGCGCCGCTGATTCTTGATACGTAGTTTAGTGTAACTGTGTAATTTTGTAAATATAACTGTAATTAATTTTATAATCGTTGTGTTTTTCCCTATTTCTCTCCACTTTTCATTTAGGGTCGATTTCTATATGGTACTTTTACTCACAAGTAAAGGTTTCGTGGAAACAATAGTTAGTATTTGACATTTTCCGTTTCAATATGCAACCTGTAGGTATCGGTTGACCTATAGGTAAAAGTATCGGTTAATTTTTACCTGCGAGTTACGATTCCCATTCAAAATGCGTTTCAATAAAAATGAACGTGACACCTTCGCGAACTTCCGTTTAATTCTCGCTCCCTGATTGATCGCTCAAATCAGCCGAGAGTCCGATCTAACTGGTCGATTTTAATAGTTTTAATGTACAAGAGGATTAGGAGATTTTTATCAAATAATGGATTTCAGAGGTAGTTGGTCAGATGGGTGGGTGCAGTCTCTGCGACAAGAGCCCCATAGGTTGTGGACTTCCCTGTCCCGATCTTGCGAGGTTGTTGCAGGCCATTAAACGTCCTGTGCAGAGAAGATGATACAAGTTAATAAAGCGGCCCAGGTAGCGAAACGAAGGCTACTGAACCTCCGTCCACTACCGTTTACCAATAAACAGCAAATGCTGTTTGCCGACCTACCTTGACTATTTCACCACGTACAGCCTCCTCTCGTGCCATTTTCTCTCAAACACGAATTCTTCGACATTTTCCTTTACACTTTCTCTATATGTGTGATACTACGATCGTCAAATATTTATGTGTACATATATTTGATCATGTATACCTGTAAAAATATACAATTAATACAAATATACATACATTTGTGCTGTTTTCCATTTTAAATTTATCTCTTAATTTTAATATAATCTAAAATAAGGATCACTGTGCACGATGAAAATAGCTCCGAACGATGCTCCACAAAACTTAAAGTACAGTTTTGCAAACTATGCTAGCCGCTAACGTCAATTATACTAAACTACTCGAGGAAAGTGACGCTTGTTAGAGTCTTAACAATATTAAAAGTGATTTTCTATCTGGGAAATTATGGAACTTGAATAAATCAGTGATATCAAATATGGGAATACATCCCATTATTTTATTATTTTTAATGTAGTGGAATTAAGCAAGCTAAAATCAGATTTTTTTTGACCACGTTTTAATTGTTTTGAAATACCAAAATCGTTGTTTTTAGATAATGAAGAAATAAGATTATTCGCTTAAATCAACTTCTGCCTTATTACTATAAAACTTTGATAATATGAAGAAATCTTGAGTATCGTGAGTATTTCGATTTTAGATTAGATCAAAAATTTCAACTTCTGTCATAATTTGTTATGCAAGTGTTGTAAACTGTTCATAGGATTGTAAATTATACTTAAAATATACTCGTATCCTGTATTTACTATATATAAATTTACAATAAAATAAAAATAAAAAAATAAAAAAGTAACAAACTTGGTTTTGAAACTAGAATTCTTGCTATGCTGACTGCATTTTGTAATAAACTTTAGAATTAAACCTTTTATTTTGAGTTTTTTGTTCCAATAGATCAAAATATCTAAATCCAATATGCATAGCGAAATAACGGATGTAAAATTTCCAATAAAAAACGAATAGGATGTTTTATGAAGTATAGTAAATGGTGTTGATTAATAATAAATACTCGTCTGTCTTCACTTTGACTAAATATTATTTTCTATCTTAATCAATCAATGTCGTGAAATTCGATCATGCATGGATTTTAAACGATGACATATGTCAGTCTCAAAATAACGAATAGTTGTTGTGTGAAACTGAAAAAAAATACCTATATCTAAATTCCATAATGGATTATTTAACTAAAATTTAACCTAAATAAAACTAAACAATATATAACCAAAATTTAGTTGAAATGAAATAAAATAAATTGAAACCACTTTATTGCACATTTTATTTGTATGTTCAAATGGAACTTAATTATTTACATACTCTCTTACAATCAACTATTTTGGTCAGTTTTAACAAATTGGAGCATAGAAACCATGTCAATTAACCATAATTTAAACGAATAAAGGTAAATAAGTAATATAAAGATACATAACTAAATAATAAAAAAAATACAAAAAAAAAAAACAAGTCCATTATTTTAAATAAGTGCAGTAGCGATGTTATGGGGATACTTCTATCATAATTGAATGCATATACAAAATGTCGTGTCTGTGCTGTTGACCGTTGAGGAGTCCCCTCGTCGGGAGCCAACGCTGGGTGCAGCAGCCATGTCATGGTGAAATTTAAAACGGGCTATCATAACTGAATGAATATATAAAATTTCGTGTATGTGTTATTGACCGTGGAGGAGTCCCCTCGTTGGGAGCCAACCCAGGGCATAGAATCAGGTCTTGCTTACCATAAAAAAATGCATTGTCATCGGAATTAAACCAACATGTAAATTTTCAACTTCACATGATAATATTTGAGGAGTTATCTCAATTCCTCATGGATCAAGATAAAGAAGAGCAACATTTACATTTTCTCACTCTATCGATCGCCAAACGGAAACTTGAAAATATTTCTTAAAAGATTCACAACTCTTTTAGAGCATTTTAAAAATTATAAAATAATAATATGCACTGATATAAATATAGATTTTCTAGTCAACTCTGTAGCAAAGTGCAATACACTTAGCATCTTAAATATTTTTGGCTTGAATTTTCATGTCTACTCTGCAACGAGAATTACTTCGCACTCTTGCACTCTCATAGACAATGTCTTTTCAAATTTAACTCATAGTTCAATTTCAGCAAGAGTCATATCCACTTGTCTTTCTGATCATGAAGGTATTTTTATTACCATTGAAAACAAGTGTTAAAAAGAAAAGTATTATAAAATCACCCGAAACTTCTCAAAACCGTGCAAAGATTTATTTCTCAGTAACCTTATCAAAGAAGACTGGACTAATCTTCTGAACTTAGACAACGAAAATAACAGCGAAGAAAAATTCAATATCTTCCTAACCAAATTTAAATTATAATTTAATAATTGCTTTCCAGAAAAGATTACTAAAATCATAAATACGCGTAGAAATAAATCTTGGCTAACGAAGGGCATCAAAGTATCCTCTAAAAATTGGCGTTCACTTCGTCTTATCCATAAATTTAAACATAGTAGCAGCATCGCTGCTTATATAAATGCTTATGGGAAATTATACAAACGAGTGATACGGAACGCCAAGAAAAGCCACATTATAAAGGAAATCATGAGAGAGAAAAACAACTCTAAGGCGTTATGGAAAATAGTTAATCAGCAAATGGGTAAATATATAACAAATGCATCCAACATAATTCTTAACAACAATGATGACATTATTACTAACCAACTCGACGTGGCAAATGCATTCAATCATTTTTTCTCTAAAACAATTCAACTGTCCCAACAGGCAGCAGCATCGAGCACGTCAACGGGACATATTCCTCATAGCCACCATAACTTTTTTATGCGCCCAACGAACGCCGTAGAGATTACGAACATAGTAAGATCAATGAAGAACAAAAAGTCAACAGGGGTAGATAGCATAGATATTTCCACCATAAAACTGGCTCTCCCAGTAATAGCAGGGCAATTAGCCCATATCTTTAATATCTCCCTCAGAGATGGGGTTTTCCCTGAAGAGTTTAAAATCGCAAAGATAATACCTCTACATAAAAAAGATGCGAAAACTGATATAGGAAATTACAGGCCAATTGCTTTACTTCCTGTTATGTCCAAGATATTACAGAAAATAGTTTATATTAGACTTATAAAATACCTGGAAGAAAAACATATCCTATCAGATGCTTAATTCGGGTTCCGAAAAAATAAAAGCACTATGGATGCACTGAAAAATATGGTAACTACATTGTATAAAAACACGGACAGAAAACTGTATTCAGGAACTGTTTTCTGCGACCTGTCGAAGGCTTTCGACATGGTCAACCACGAGCGTTTATTATACAAGCTCGAAAGATACGGAATCCGAGGAAACGGCCTGAAATGGTTTCAAAGTTACCTCTATAACAGACGACAATTAGTGCAACTCACTGAAAATGAGGGAGGCGTAATTAGGCCAGTATTTTCTGATACGTGTATAGTTAGGTCTGGGGTACCACAAGGGAATATACTAGGACCAACTCTTTTTTTAATTTATGTGAACGATCTTCCATCAGCGGTTACTAATTCTGAGGTCATTCTATTCGCTGACGACACCAGCATAAGTTATGCCGACCAGGATTTAGATCGAGTAATTGACACATTGAATAAAGAGCTAGTGCAACTAAACGACTGGTTGGAGTGCAATAACCTTGCTCTAAATGCCTCTAAGACTGTTTCAATGATACATTCTGGTTCCAAAAAGACTTCTCCGAATATTCCGGCACTAAAAATTGGGGTGCACAAGATAAGCAATGTTGATACGCACAAATTCCTGGGTGTCGTAATAGACGATAAGTTAAGGTGGACCCCGCATGCCGAAATATTGAGTGACAAGCTATCTAGAGCATGGTTTTTACTGCGTCCGATGTGCAAAATTATCAGTAAAACAGACGCCAGATGCGTATATTTCGCCCACTTTGTTGGGCGCACCTACGTTACGGCATCTCATTCTGGGCTCAGTGTACCATGGAATTTAGGCAGCATATTTTCTCCCTGCAGAAACGCGCAATAAGAATTCTAAATAACATGGACAGCTTTCAATCGTGTCGTGGATCATTCAGGAATCAAAATATACTCACCCTGCCATCACTATATTTATTTGAGTGCATCAAACTAGTAGCTAAAGACATAATATCTAAATTTAAGAAACCTGTAAAAGTACATAATCACTTGACTAGGTCGAGGAACAATCTACTATTACCTCGTCCGAACCTAGAAATTTTACGCAGAGACCCTAACTACGTGGGAATGTCCTTTTTTAATAAACTGCCACAAAACATAAAAGACCTAATATTTAGGGAAAAGAAAATATTAGTTTTCTATTCGGAAGTCAGAAAGCTACTAATTTATAAGGAATTATATGACATAAATGAATTTTAATTATATTTTAATTTTAATAATCTTTAATAATCGTTTTAATGACAAAAATGAATTTTAATAATTAATAATAATGAATTTTAATAATAATCTTCTAGACTATAAATACCACTTGTTCAAGTATGCGTATATAATCTAACAAACATGACTTCCATCTATATTTTTTATCTACAAATTGGACTCTGTCTCTATCGTTTTTAATTTATATCTATATATGACGTGTATAATTTACGAAGTGAACTTTAGAACTGAACGGAAATGAAATCACGAAGGAATTAAATTGTAAATAATATTAAATGTACCTAACACCTAGTTTTAGTTTCGACAATCTGTATAGATTTTTTGAAATAAATGAATTGAATTGAATTGAATTGAATCCTATCATCAGAACAGGATTTTGAAAAAAATGGATAGTTATAAATGGTTGCAAAGTATGGTCAGAATTTGTTGTATCAATTCCAAAGGGCTTCGTGAAATCCTCGATTTGATTTTTTTTTGCACGTCGCTAAGCATTATGTGTAATCAACGCGTGGATACCTTTTTCATGTCCAAGCAATAATCTAAAATGAGGGTGGCGCAGAGACAACTGACATGTTTTAAATAGTCATATATTATATACGAAAGCGGGGAAAAACAAAGTAAATGTGTCTATAAATACGACCAATTATGCCATTTATTTACCACCGATTACAAGGTTATTTAAAAAAAAACTAAATCAGGCAGATGGCCTCTTAGCTAAAATACGAGTTGCATTCAAAAGCTTCTCGTCTAATACGCTACCAGTTACTCCAAATTTCTTCACCCAAGATAATATGGTATTGCAAGACGGTTCGTGACCATGTCGACCAATATTGAACTGTCCGATAGACATGCTGCATTTCCGTGTCAGATGGGAAGAATTTGGTTTGTAATAACTACGAGCACAGGTAAAACGTTCTTGCAGTTTCCAACGCTCCATTGCGACTGACATACCGCAGCGGCGCAATTAATGGAGCGGCGTCTCCGCATCTACCATTGCCCCTCCAGCTAACCACACAAAGCTATCGCGGCGGCGCACAATTCACATTTGAAATGTGTCAGTTGGATCTGCTCCACCCTATATATATGCACTGCTTACCCAATTCTTCACATTATCAGCAGTAAAACGCACCATGACACAGCGATCTGCTCAACATTTTTTTCGAATACCAGATATTTCGAAAACCTTTGGGATTAGCGTTATGACTACTTCTATAAAAAAAACTAAATATGAATTTATATAAAAATATCCGGGTACTTTTTACTGTAGAATGAATACATTAACAGCAGCAAGGGAGTCGAATTTAATAAAAAAGCATTGCCCACTGCGGCACCGCCGGCTGCATGCACTGTGGGGCTCGCTCCGCAAGGTTTAACAACATAGGCCGACTTGCACCAAGCTCGGTTAAGATAGATAACCGTGTTTAAACAGCCTAACTACAGTTCAATACTCGAACCTGCTTGCAAACTGGAATTATTTTTCCTAACCGAGCCCTGGTGCCCGGCTAGCGACACTAACCAGACGTTAGCGAGCTGTCAAATGCTAGCTGTCAATTTTTGAGATTAGATTTGATCGCGTCGCCTGTGCCGCGTTTTTTTTTGTTATCGCGCTCGTAAAATGTTTTCCGATATGTGTGATGTTGATGAGGAAAAACGCGAAAGCGAGATATTAACAAAATCATATGGCAGTATGACAAAAGCGTTTGGCAGTTTAACAGCTGATGAGCTGAGAAACTCCCGTGCGCCATCTTGAACTGTGCTGTGATTGGCTGATGCGAGCTATCTTGATTTCAGGTATGTCTATGTTTATGTTCTAACACTCAAAAATGGATTTGGCTGACTTCGACTGGCGTTAGTTAACCGGGACGTCCAAATAGTTGGTGCAGGCCGACATAATTTAACCGGCTGTTAAATTGTTTATCTTGGTTAGCTAGCCACGGTTAGCAGAAAATACCAGGCCAGTGGGTACAAGTCAAAGTTAGACCCTCTGTTACTTTAATTTGTTGGTTCTATAGAAAAAGTATTACGGTCTCATTTAAAAAAAAAGTATTTTTTTTTTTGTCATAACGGTAATCCTAAAGGTTTTGGAGATATCTGCGAAAAACTGAAGAATGAAGCCCATCACCCCCCCCCCCCCCCCCCCCCACCTTCCCCCTTCCTCGCCACTGACCTCGAGGACTTTCAGTATGTTCATGAGGACATCTCGAGAAATAACTGTAATGATTTTGATAACTAAGTGAATTATTCGAACTGATTGTCCATTTCGAGATAAACCAAATGAAACAGGAATGCAGAATTTCTAATGAACTATTCACATGTTTCATTCTCTATTCACTCGTTTGCGTTCTCCTTAATCTAGATACGTGCACATCTTAATCCGATTGAAGCACGTAATCCCGGTTGAATGTGCCTATTGAAGGAAAAGTGGAAATGGCCGTCGAATGCAAGAAAATCGGAGTATCTGTGCGCTCTTATCTATACTCACACAGGCAGTAAAATGGCTGGGTGAAGTTTGTCGCTTGCTTTTATTTTTCCCTAGTTTGTAACTTAACAGAGAGCTATCCGGTGTTCATTAGTCGTCTCCCTTGCTTATAGGTTCGCGAGTACGTAATTATATATATAAGATATAATTACAGAAGAGAAGTTGCTTTAAGGTTTATTAAGTTTCGTAATAATAACAGGTAAATGACAATAATAATAGTTACTGATATATTACTGATACTCCCTTGCAAGGTTCGCAAGTACGTAATTGTATCTATAAGACATAATTACAGATGTTTCAGCCAGGGGCTTTCTCCAGACTTTCGATGCACTCCAACAAATACAAGGTATAACTATATTGCTCACCTAATTGTTTCGCCTTGTTTCTGGAGTACTCCCTGGCTCGGACCGCTCTATCACGTCAATCAGGTCGTACCTTTTCTTCGCTTCTCAGGTTGCCACACACCCCTCTCACCAAACTGTTCGTCGCGAAAAAAACCGAGAAGAGAAAATGAAGCACCCGAAACCCTTCCTCGACAAAACGTCCGTAAAAAATGCGCCTTTTGTGTAAAATAACTTATTTCACCAAACCACCGCTGCCGCAAGAGAACCGAGAGCGCTACCCTCGAATAATCCGATTCAACGCGTACGCGAATGCAAGCTCACTTCACATCGTATATGCAGCTACCGTAAATACGGGTGACAACGATTATCGTTTTCGGATTTCGCTTCTACAGTTAATACAATGCATCATTAGAATGCATCCAAAATCTGGCTCAAACAACAGAAGAGAAGTTTCTTTTAGGTTTATTATGTTTCGTAATAATAGGAGGTAAATGACAATACTAATAGTTATTGATATTTTCTCGCCTGTGGGTAATATTGCAATTAGATACATACTAGGTAAATGTACGCCAGACTTCGTCCCGCACAACAGGCTTCGCAATAGTTCGCGAGGCAGCACAACGCGTCCTTGCCTGCCTGCTCTGTTGCCCGGCTCGATGGGGCAACAGAAGCAAAAATTCATAGCTAAATAAAATCTTTTCCTATAAGATCTCTCGACGAACATTTTTAGACAGCACGTTTATTTCTTGAAAGTACATTTAACAAAAGTTATGTTTTGAATGTGAAATATTTCTGAAAAGTACGATATTTTATTTAACAGTAGGCACGGAATTCTTAATGTAATCAATTGTTTTCAATGTAAATAAAAAGCAATTGGCAAAATAATTTTTGAATTCGGTAAAAGCGTTCACAAGTTATTGTTCAAACAAATATTTCGAAAGGTCTGTTTATATGGCAGGTCCCATTTTTCTAGTAGTTATGGAGCGCTAAATGTAATCATTTATGGTTCTATAGCCCATAGGAGAATTCAACCTGTTGGGGAATCAATTTTTGAAATTGATGAACGTAATATTGAAATATCACAATTATTATATACCTACACACACACCAAAGAGGTCCATTTGTATGGCATCTACCGTTTCTACTGTAGGTTAGGTTAGGAACCCTAAATAACCTAACCTTACCAAACTAAAAAAACTTGATCAGTTCTTCTTCTTGAAAAATAAAACCTACTAATATTTATAATGTTTTATAACAAGTACACGTTCAAGAGTTATCATAGGCACAGACAAACACGCTAACACATTACAATTCAGCTTTTGCTTATTCTTTAAAAATGTGTCGTTGCGTGAAATTTTAAACTGTTATTTTTCATTAAACGTTTTTTTCTTTGTTTTTAACTAAATGACATGTAAATTTATTAAAAAGTTAATCAAAATTGCCTAATAAAAAAAAAACATTCAGCAGCAAATGGTTGGTCCTAGGTGCAACGATTTCGAGGTTTTCAAATTTGCGCAAAATATTAAACATTGGTTTTGATGATATTAATTAAATTTCTTTAAAAATAACCCCTTCCCCTTACTAAACATGCGTGCATCGGGAAATAAATATATTTATTTCCTAAATTTCGTCTTGATATAGGTCCAAAAATGTGTATCCACACCATTTCTATATTATTCAAACACAGTGATCGTTTAAGCCATGATATCATTTTAAGCCATTTTAAGCCATCGTTTTAAGCCATGATATCATTCACGTCGCGACGCGGTGTCTTCTCGCAAATCGAAAATGGCCATTTTTTAAGGAAGATAAAATGAACAAAAACACATCCGCCCCCCAAGTTAAGTGAATGACTGTTGTTTTCTTTGAAATCGTATTCAATTTTGCTGAGTAAGCTCTCGTTACATAGCGAGGCAGATGTTGCCTCCTCTGCTATAAATATCTCCCTTATTTTTCCTTTTGTGTGATATGGGGTGTTATTACGCACGGGCATTTTTTTTCTGTGAGTGAATCAGTACAACGTGGTAAGCAACTATGATTTAAAAAAATGGAAAAACAAAAAAAAATGTTTTCTGGAAAAAAATATTTATAAATGTGATTTGTTCTCAATAAAACTAAATTATAAGACGGTTGATACGATTTTTGTTTGTTGATAAAATGCATTTTCTTTACTAGTTTTAATAATATCAAAATAAATATATAAATACAATGAACAAATAAGAAAACACTTCGGAACGTCACAAAATGAAATGATAAACATTTAGCTATTATTAACATACTCATGATAGTTGTCATGAGTTTAATATAATATTTAACATTAGCGATATCGAAATAATGAAAATATATATTTTTTTTAAAAGTCAGGAATAATACGTTAAAGTAGACACACAACATTTGTATAGAATTATCAATATAAAAGTATATTATTGCAAAATCCATCAATAAGACTTCATAGTTTAAATATATATATATATATATATATATATATATATATATATATATATATATATATATATATATATATATATATATATATATATATATATATATATATATATAAGATGATTATAAAGTAAATAATTATAAAAGCCACTTACATCGTGACGAAGGATTCCCTTGATCGGATTCGGGAATGCTTTAGGTGTTAACGAGAATGATGAATGCCTCTCACTTGCGGAAAGAGGAGTAGGTTTAAGTTGGGCCCATTTTTCAACTAGTAAACGCTCACCCTTCATCCAATTATCTCAAAAATTAAGCTACAATCCTTCTTTATACGTAAACTCACTCAATTTCCTATTATTTCAGGGGAAATAACAAGACAAGACGAGCTACTTGACAGATGGAAGAATTTAAAATTTCGAATTTCGTTTTTTTATTTTCTAAAGGTGCGATATAAAGAAGCTGCGATCAATATTCAGCTGAAAACTTAAAACTAAAAGCGTGACATGCCCTCATATCAATGAAAGGAAGCAGTCAGCTCTTTCCTATTAGTTGGAAAGATTACCTTTAACCTAAATGGATTATTTACAATGAACGAAACATAAAATATGTAAAAATTCAATATTTTGAAATATTTGATAGTTTTGTGTACTTATATATTCTTTTTAGAATTGATCAATAAGATGATTATAAAGTAAATAATTATAAAAGCCACTTACATCGTGACGAAGGATTCCCTTGATCGGATTCGGGAATGCTTTAGGTGTTAACGAGAATGATGAATGCCTCTCACTTGCGGAAAGAGGAGTAGGTTTAAGTTGGGCCCATTTTTCAACTAGTAAACGCTCACCCTTCATCCAATTATCTCAAAAATTAAGCTACAATCCTTCTTTATACGTAAACTCACTCAATTTCCTATTATTTCAGGGGAAATAACAAGACAAGACGAGCTACTTGACAGATGGAAGAATTTAAAATTTCGAATTTCGTTTTTTTATTTTCTAAAGGTGCGATATAAAGAAGCTGCGATCAATATTCAGCTGAAAACTTAAAACTAAAAGCGTGACATGCCCTCATATCAATGAAAGGAAGCAGTCAGCTCTTTCCTATTAGTTGGAAAGATTACCTTTAACCTAAATGGATTATTTACAATGAACGAAACATAAAATATGTAAAAATTCAATATTTTGAAATATTTGATAGTTTTGTGTATATATTCTTTTTAGAATTGATCAATAAGATGATTATAAAGTAAATAATTATAAAAGCCACTTACATCGTGACGAAGGATTCCCTTGATCGGATTCGGGAATGCTTTAGGTGTTAACGAGAATGATGAATGCCTCTCACTTGCGGAAAGAGGAGTAGGTTTAAGTTGGGCCCATTTTTCAACTAGTAAACGCTCACCCTTCATCCAATTATCTCAAAAATTAAGCTACAATCCTTCTTTATACGTAAACTCACTCAATTTCCTATTATTTCAGGGGAAATAACAAGACAAGACGAGCTACTTGACAGATGGAAGAATTTAAAATTTCGAATTTCGTTTTTTTATTTTCTAAAGGTGCGATATAAAGAAGCTGCGATCAATATTCAGCTGAAAACTTAAAACTAAAAGCGTGACATGCCCTCATATCAATGAAAGGAAGCAGTCAGCTCTTTCCTATTAGTTGGAAAGATTACCTTTAACCTAAATGGATTATTTACAATGAACGAAACATAAAATATGTAAAAATTCAATATTTTGAAATATTTGATAGTTTTGTGTATATATTCTTTTTAGAATTGATCAATAAGATGATTATAAAGTAAATAATTATAAAAGCCACTTACATCGTGACGAAGGATTCCCTTGATCGGATTCGGGAATGCTTTAGGTGTTAACGAGAATGATGAATGCCTCTCACTTGCGGAAAGAGGAGTAGGTTTAAGTTGGGCCCATTTTTCAACTAGTAAACGCTCACCCTTCATCCAATTATCTCAAAAATTAAGCTACAATCCTTCTTTATACGTAAA
>OX155953.1:18500865-18633365 GCA_944548615.1 Micropterix aruncella
AGTTTATTTTTGCGTGGAACATTCTGTGCTCACAAAGAGTTAAATATATTTTATTTATATTTTCCAACTAATTATATAGGTTAAGTTAGTAATAATTCGCAAATGAAGCCGTAAATCGGTAAAGGTTAAATCTAGAATATTGCCTGGAGGCAATACTCGCCTTTTCTCAAGAATAAATCGTATATAATATTATTATCATTTGTATTATTAATATTAACTACATTGAGTGACAGTTTCTTTTTTGGGAACCATATACTAAGTCTATCTACTGTTTGTTTTATCTTTGAGCCAATGTCTCTGTTTTCACCGCTTATCAGTAGGGAAGCCTCATCAGCGAATAAAATTATTTTATCATCCACGGACTCTGGGATGTGATTTATAGCATTTTGATCTTTCAGCACTTTTCTCTATAAACGAAAATAAGGATTTCCACATAGTAGACCTTTTATAATACTTGTCCTCTATGATTTCCTGAAAAGTTGAAACACAATGAATCGTCGACTGCTTGTTATCGAACGACTGTCCCTCTTGGCCATTCATTTCCCAAACAACGACCTAAGGTACATTATACTATATATATGTAATTGTATATTGTACATATATTTCTCTGTGCGGTTTGTATACAGCAAATGTACCTACGGGTTATTATCAGTGAGCATGAATAATGAAACCGTTGGCTAATGAATGCGCATGGCTTCATTGTCAATATGCGTTCATGTCGATTGATCAGGAAATTAATGGAAATGACACATTACCACACTGGAATACGGGTAGCCTATCGACGATCGCTTCCATTTAAACACCTGTAAATGAACTCCATTTCTAATTTTCAGAATTGTGCCCGAAATGCGAATGTCGTATTAGTCATGAATACGCGGTTTGCCTGAATAACCGTTTGTAATGAGGAGGTTTTGGTGTATTTGATTACTAGAACGTGAAGTACAAAAAAAAACTTAGAATAACAAGTAAATTATTTACAAGTAATATTAAAAAGAATAAATCACGACTGCCGTTACAGAAAGTGAAATATTGTATTTATAATTATTTTCATTACGGTTTTTTTATAAAATATTTGTGGTTTATGTATTTATCCATATAGATAAATATATATTTCCGGAATGTATTCAATCAGATCTATCATTTGACACTAAACACGATATATTTATATCAATTTATTGATAGTTAGACAACTGCTTACTTAATATTTGGACAGTAAAGGTCAGGATGAAATAACGGTTCTATCATATCAATACTACACACATCTAAATCGGTTTAAGCGTTTAGAAGTTACGGTGGAATAAAGAAACGGAAAACATACAAAGATGAACCCTGAACACATTACACTCGTATTTTATTGGGCAGTCGTGTAACTACTGTAAGATTTTTTTTGGACCCTAAAGCGTTCCCTAATACGTTCACGTTCTCGTAACAAAACTTCACAGTCAAAACGTTAATGACCCTTACAAAACTGTTCAAAACTTAATCGAGAAAAACGAACTTTAAATTTATTTGGCGGAATCATCAATATATTTTTCTTTATTCCATAGCCGGCGATCAGGGAAGGGGTCGCCCTCGCAGCCAATATGCTGCTGTCGGTGCCGCTGGATCTCGTACTCTATTCACGATTCGTTTTCATTCTTGACAATTTTTAGCGACGCGCGACGTCTCGAGCATCGATAATTATTTTGTATTAATATATTTCAATAATATAATAATAATAATAATGATATTTTCGTTATGAATATTCGTCAACTTATTAATTGTCTATATTTAGTTTACGTAGACCTCTAAACCTGTCCCTAGTTAGCCTAGGCTTCTCCACAACCAGCTTATGAAGTGGCTTTCCGTGACACGTTATAAGGATGCAAGCCGTCGTCTACAATCTCCCGGGTCTTTTGCCGGTTAACCATGTTAACGTTTAAGTTAGGTACCGTCTACGTACAACTTTTCTCATGCGGTTAATAAATAATAGGCGTTTCGTCGGTGGCTTCCGTGTTCGCCGCCGACGATTTTGTCGCTGCATTTTCCCCGTTTCCGCCCCTCGACTTTCCCCGGGGAGCTCCAGATAGCCCCCAACAACAAGACCAACTTAAAAATATTAAAAGTGCATTATGTGCATGTCATATTTTTTAAATCTTAAAATCCCCAAGACTAATAGTATGCTACAAGACGATCTCCTGAGTAGCACAAAATGAGCAATCGCCATATCAAGCAATTCACTGAGTAATTATAACGTCTGAAATTGCGAAAGACTCAAACTGATATTACCGCGTGAAATATGTAGCACACGACGATTCAGTGATGTTCTCCATTGGTAGATAGTCTACCCTGTACAATGGCGGTTGTGATATTTTATTCAACCATTCATTGTAAAAGTCCCTGCATGATGGATAGAGACAGAAGTCAACCACCCACTGTTAGGGCAGTTTTAACGACCAATTGTCGTTTATCTGCCTTAGTTTTTCGAATTTACTTAATAACATTTATCCCCATTAATCCACACCTTTAACCATTTATCTAATATTAACATTTTTATTTATTAACAATAGGGTAAGTTAAGAAGAAATGGACCACTTACCTTTTGGGAGCCTCATTTTTTTACTGAATAAGTAAAACACTCGCTAATAGTATATCATCAATATACTACAATAATTCACCCTTTTATAAAATATATGGCAAAATGACCGTTTCTAAAAGGTACAATTTTAGAAGAATCAAAGTTTTATACTGTGTAAAAGAATCACACTGTTCGGCCATCCTCTAAGAAAAGATTGACCTAACAAAAATAAATACTTATTTTCATAAATTTTGGCGCATTACAAAACTAAAAGAAATAAACGAATCATTAATATCGATTACTAATGTCAAACGAATAGACTTTATTCTGTTACAATCGTGTCTCCGCACCTTCCATTTTTACATACATGGTATTTAGTATAGCCTTCATGAAACCAGCGGTTTTTACACAAAAATTAAACAATGAAAATACCGGTCGCCTTGTTTTGTACACTTTTGAGCTGGTTCAACAGGAACATGTCAGTGTTGCCAGTTGATAAAAATATTTGTATTTTGGTAGAAATTGCGAAGGTCCACCTCTCCTTAAATAACCCTACATGAATTGGGGCCACTAGAACCAGAGTGGCTCAAATGCAAAAATATTTTTTGTGGATATGAAGAACCTAGGCCACTGTGGTCTAATAATACTACATAATATGAAATTACGAGGACAAAAAAGTGTATGTAGCGCCATCTGTGATTTCTTGAAAAAATCAATTTTGGGCCACTCTGGATTTGTAAATAAAGATTTTTGTATTGAACTTAAAATCACCAAAATGTCACTTGGGCAACTCTGGTTCTGGTGGCCTCAATTAAACTAAGTAAAGTGTCATTTTTTTAAAAGTAGCCTGGCATATCGTTAAAATGAAATTGCAGTGGCAAAATGATATGCCACGCGGTCAAAAAGAAGCAAGTCTCCCCCAAGTGGGGTAACACCACGCCTCTTAAGTACCTACTCTAAATACGGCATTCAATGCGCTACCGATTACCAGAATGAAAGACGCAAAGCATTCCGCTCCACCGACCAGCTCACATGGGTACTAGATAGGAGACCCGCTGACATGACGAATGATCGCATCTAACAGTTTCGTTCCGGCCGCCAAAAGAACAGCACGCATCCAGAGAACGTGATAAGCGGTATGACGACCAGTTTTACAAATGTACTACATACATGTCGTCGACGAGCCCAAGATCAGAAAGCATGCTCTTTACATCGCTTTGCCGTCTAACAAACTGGGTGGTGTGGTAGACCAATCGCATAGACTAATCGCTTTACAACCCGGTCTCGATCTGATCTCTGGGAAAAAAGAAGCGATCGCTATAACTGCAAACCATCTCTCCTGCCATGCCCCAATCACAATTTATCGAGATAACAGTAGACGCACTCTGGGGGGATATCGTTCGAGGGAAGTGAGCAGAAGTATACGTCTAGGCGAGGCGTTACCATCGATATGATCCCCTAAGAGGGCCTTTCGCACTCTAAAATGACCTCTTCAAAACCACTACTGAAAGCAGGTCAGTAGTAGTTTGGTCGCAGTTTGCTGGCAGACAGCCGACCGTTTCCGGTGTGAGATCTTCCGGGAAGAATAACGGCGCGCTATTCTCTCGCATACTGCTCAATTTATTGTTTTCTCTGTCACCTGATTTACGAGCAAAGGGTAGTGGAGCCAACTTATTTGTATGTGAGGGCATATCTAGCAAATATATCTATGGGCGTTACACGCAGGTAGAGGTTAACAAATTTCTTGGAGTTTTAATTACCTGCGTCGGCGGAGTAGCGGCCATGTGTGAGCCCTTAGGCTCGTGACGTCGCTCTCTTCGATTCTAATTTCATTCTAGGAGAAGCTTCTGTATGTAAACTGTTGCAGCGCCTCTCTTCTCGATAAATACAATTTAGAGCTCATTGTTCACTATTTCTACAGGGTGAGTTTTTAATTAGTGGCATCCTTGTAGTGGATGAATCAATACGAGCAACTAGGTAAAGTTAAATAGAAAAATTTGGGGAAAACAAAAAATAACAAAAATTGTAGAAAAAAAATGTTTTTTTAAAAATTGAAAAATTGTAATTTGTAAAAAAAGTATAAAAATCGTTGAGCACGCTGCGCCATCTAGCGGTAGGTAAAACATCGCGAATAATCAATTTTCGTAATATTTTACCCATTGCTAGATGGCGCAACGCACTCAACGCTTGTCAAAGTTTTATTTAACAGTAAAGTTTTTCCCATTTTTTTTAATCAAAAGTTGTTTATACGCTCGTTTTGATTCATCCACTACAAGGATGTCACTATTAAAAAACTCATGGTGTATATGCAAAACCCAAAACTCTACGGAATGAATGACTAATATAGTTTTATTTTTTTTAAAGTTGATTTATAAAATTAAAACAAAGAGACGATTAAAATTAAAACGAAGCACTCTTCCTCTTTGGCTATATATTGCCCAAAACCCTCACCTTGCCCAAAACATTTTCGCCTCATGTTTCCTAACCTACTGTTAAGCCACCTCGAAGCGATGATCAATTTCGAGGTAATTAATTTCGTTGTCGTATTGTATTCTCTCATTTGGAATTAACTGCCCTCAGCGCTTGTACTCGGACAGGGCTTTGTTGTACCACTCGTAATAATAACAAGAGATGAGAAATTCGTTCGCTGCGGCACATCGCAGGCATTTTCTATGCTTCTGGCGACGAGGGCTTCCCTCCTCTCTTCCTCTCTCTTTTGCTTTCTCATAATTACGCCGCAATTGCTACTATCATATTTTAAAATTAAGACGGCTATGTATTTAAGGAAGCGGAAATTCCGGAAAGCGCTTTAAGACTATTTAGTTTTTCAGTTTCCAGATAAGGAAGATAGTTCCAGTGTATTCATATTACGGTTAACAGAGCTATGTATACTAAGAATCGGCTTAACCCCTAGAGCCCCGATTGGCCGATATCAGCCAACACACGATTTAGCGTGACGGCCCCGTCACAATATTTCTAGGTCTAGAGGTATCACTTTCTATAATTTCGTCCACTCCTCCTTTTGTGACCGGGTGTATCGTCCCTCCTTCGGTATTATGGAAGCAATTAACTCAGACGATGTTGTTTTATGTTCCTCTTTCTTTAAAAAAATGCTATTTTCCGTTTACTGGAGTCAGACGCCCGGCGCCCGCCTGTTTCTATTGTATAAAATGTCCTTAATATTCTGCATTAAGTTTGCGTCGCGCTAACGTGGCGCGAGGGGAAAAAGGGAAATTAATGCTGCTTTGGAGGCTGCGGTTTGTCTTGAATAAGCAATGATGAACACGCTATTTCACTTTGCTTATTGGCGGTTATTATTATAAACTAGGCAGGAGAATCAAATTTTAAATGCAGAGTTGTTAGCCTGATTTTTCTGCTATGTCCACATGGGTCTATTTTTATATGTATTTAACTGTTAACTGTGACGCGTTTTTAACCGTTACATTTTAATGAAAGTAGTAAGGCTAATCAACGTTATATATGCTACTATTATATCGTGGTTTTTGGTTATAAAATAAAGATGTTTTTATATCAATGACTTATAGCACCCTTTCTTTATTTTCATTTTTTATATTATTTTTTTTTTTTGATGCGATTTTTTTTTTTTTATTATTTTGTTATGTCTTTTAATTTGACACTATTGCCACTATTTATATTTCTACTGTGGTTTTTCATTTTGATATTTAACTAATATGTAATTTATCTAATATGTATTTTTTTCTTGACGATTTCACTAGATTAGGTATCTTTGTTGTAGATATCTAGTCTTTTTTTGAAAAATAAATGATGATTATGATTAGGATTATGAGAGATTCGCGGATAAGACATAACTTGAAAATTTTGATATGAAGAAAACTATTACAGTTCAATGTGCTTCTTTGTCTAGGGATTACTAATAACATAACTGAGAACTATACCATATTTTATTATTTTAAATTGTGTTTAAACTATTAACCATCTGGCAATAAGCAAATAACAGTATAAACCAACATTTATTCTACGTATACCATATCACCATCCCACTAATGAACTTTATAAGAGACTAATGAGACCAACGAGACAAGTTTTAGAAAATAGCTTAATAATACCAAGAATGAAAACATCATTTGGACATTACTTTTTCATTGCGCCGAGATTTTACAATCTGATCAATATTGAAATAAAAATGAATTTAACATTTAGGGAATTCAAAAATAAATTAAAGAAATGGTTATCAAATCATGACAGACTAACCACACATTAAATGTTAGAAATAATAGTTTAATAAAACTTAGGTACACAAAATATTAACATATTTTTAAACATGTATGTTGAGTATATTGAACTAACTACCAAAAAATATTTGACTTTATTGTTATATATTGTTTTGACAATGAATTGTAGTTTTTTGACTAGGTATTTCTATATTAAATCCTATATTACTTAACAGATATTAAATATAAACTGTTACTTTCTTTTTTCACATATAACTTTATTTATATTATTTAATCAAATTTTATATTATATTTATTGCCGAGTATATAATGGAGTTGCATTTTATATATTATATTATCTTTTAATATTTTTTATTCATATCATTATTATAATTTTTTGTTATTATTATTTTATTGGTGTTATTAACTTTTCCTAAAACTTGTACATTTGTAAGCAATCAAGCAATGAAGCAAACTTGATTTTAATATTATAGTCCTGTCCACCCTAGAACGGGCTAGTCCCAGTTGGGTGACAGAATCAAATAAGCAAAAGATTAAGGTTTTGTCATTCGTTTCTTGTTATTTTTGTAAGCAAATCAATGTGTTATAGTATATGTTTTATGTTTTATAATAAACATTTATAGTACTGCAACCAGATATCATTGTTACCATATCGTACTGCAACCAGATATCCTTACAATCTCATTTATTCCCCTGATTTTAATCTGTAAAGTGTCTAAACGCGCATCGGTGCTAGCAGTTGTATAAAGTGCACCCTACGTTATAAAAAGCTACCCTATATGTTAGGACACTTCTCAGGTTAATACTCTTTTAACTATATTCGCCCTGGTCGCCGTCATACACACAAGTACATACAAGTCAAGCTAATAAAAGCGTTAAAAAAAATAAAAATCGATTACCTACCGAAGAAATTTTAGCAATCGTACTATGCGTTCTTGAGTAACAGCAGCTTTAGCCTATTTAGTTCCAGACACCTTTTTTGTTTTTTTTTTACATGAAACTTCAGTACACTCATTCAAATTCAAATTCAAAATTCTTTATTAAATCTATAATGTTCCATATATTTTTAAATTCAAAGCCATTCTAACTAGGCCTCGCCTGTACTAAGGTAGGCTTAATATCAAAGAAGGTAGAGTGGTTTGCGTAACTTGCTGTATTATCTTTGTATATTATTATGTTCAATTTAAGAATAGATATGTCTCCAAAATAATAAGGCGTAATAATATTAAATTTAGGTATATGCATATAAATATACACATACATACATAAATAAATATATACTTTATAGATAAATATAAAATAATACTATATAATTATATAGACATATATCTCACAAATCGTGCTCTATTTCAATATATATGTTATTAATGTCTCCGTTTCTTGTCGACACTTAGTCAAAAGTGACTTAGTTAGGTTTTTCATTACGCCGTGACTAGTCCTAGTTTTCAGTCCTGCAGGAAAAACACTATTCTTTTTGTCGAATTGTCGAGGAGCAATGTAAGAAAAGTGTTATGTTATGTTATGTCATTAATAATGACTTGTGAGAAAGATAGTTTAATAAATGTTCCACTGGAAAATCTGGTTTTTCATATTTCGGTGATGCCATTTTAAACACAGACATCAGAATTATGCTTTTCTTACGTACTATGTAAACTTAAACGTACATACGTGTACTCATATGTACGTTTAGGTTTAACTATATTCGTTAATTATTCGAAAAAAAAAATTGCATTCCAGTGAAAATAGTTTAAATTTTTGTATTTTTATTGTTTTATATTTACATTGTCGTACTCCTCAACGCGATTTTCTCTTCGCCTTCGCGATTCCGGCTCTAAATAACTTCTTAAAGGCTGTCGCTGTGAAAGCTCGTTATTCTGGTGAGCACTAGATTGTCAATACGGTTCGATTAAAAAATGTTCAAAACCGGCATTCGACTTCCTTCAGTAGAGCTTGTACATTGCAACTTAACACTGCACTTCTTAATTCTAGCTTATAACTATTCAAAATGCCTTCTTTTAAAATTACATTTCTGATTTTTCTTACTTTTATATAAAACAACATGCACCACAAAATACATCCCTGTCGAGACATATTTTTTTTTTCAACTTGTATACCCCTTGCTTATAGTGACGGCCCATTTTAATGTTTAATGGCAATTATTATACAGACTGCCAAAGTAAAGGTTCTATATAACATACGAGGTGAGATTATGATTCTAACAATGCTACATACTTCTAAATCGGTTCATGTGTTTAAAAGTTATGATGAAATAAAGAAACGAAAAACATACATAAATAAACCCTGAACGCATTACACTCCTTTTTTGTCGGGCAGTCGTGTAAAAAAAGACATAACGCGAAAGGGATATTTTTTCCTGTATTTAGAAGTAAAATAAGTTGAAAAATAAAAGAAATTGTAAATAGTTATATACTTTTTATGCGGATTTTACAAGTATGCGGGTTATAGCGGGTACTAGAAGTATGTAAAAGCCGTATATTTTACCTACTGAGTATGTAGATCTCGAAAATGTTTAACTACTTCCATGCATGAAAATCCGTCCGTTGTTTTTCAGTACATTTACCCGAACATCACAGTAGCTTCAGTGGTCTCTGCGAGTGGATTCTATGATTTCATAAAATGTATACATTTTTGCATCAGCGCCGATTTTATCCTATTTACCGGGTCAGAAACGTGAGAGTCACGCCGCGCCGCGCTCCGTCCCGACAGAAAAGGGGGGATAAAAGCCTCTACCACCGACTGGCGAATTATATTCGACTAAATGTATTCCTGAAACCTAATGGAAAACCCATTTCTCGTTACGATGCTTAATTTATTATTTGTGACAGGATCCGTCGTAAGTCCCGCTCGGGTCAGCGTCACGGCGACGCCGAGCCGCGCACCGCCCGTCGCTGTAACCGACAATCTGGACGTTGAATTCTGTACCTAAATAACACTATCTCGATCAACTTTTTTTCAATGCTTTAATGCTGCCAAGCTGAAATGACAGCTTTATTCCAGGATGAACTAAACGAAAAAAATACGAAAAGAAAATAGATCATTCGCCGCAGCTTGCAAACGAATTTGCTTAAAAGCCTGCACTTTCTAAATTTTTTATATGCTGGCATTAACCCTTTGGGTACTGATTTATTTAAAGATGAGTTTGTAGTTTTGACTATTTTCAGACGCCATTTCTAGAAATGTTATGATATTAGCAGATACCTGAGGTAGTAAAATAAATAATGGCTTTACAAGTTGTTATGCTATTTGGTGGTATATTTATTTATTTATGTAAGAATTAATTACTATAAAACATCCTTTTTACCTGCAAAAATAACAGGAATCGAATGGCAAATCTTTTGCTTATTTGATTTCGTCCCTCAACTGGGGCAACCCCGTTCTAGGGTTGACAGGACTCTAATATTACAATATATTATGTAAAAGTTTTAGTAAAATCCTCATAAAACTAAATTGCCCTAAAATATGGTTCTCAAAATTAAAATAAAAAAAACGTAATTCCATTATAAAATCGGCATTATATGGAATATAACATCCCAAAAAATAAATTGTAACAAACAGAATAGATCTAAAACTAAATAAATAGAAAACTATAGTTATAAGTAAGAAAAAAATAAAGTCATTAATATTTAATATATGATATAAAATTTATTATAAAAATATCTAGTATATGATTTTAGGATCCTTCATTGGAGCATATATAGCTTTTGTATATATGGTTTATAAATACATTAATCCCTAAGCATTAGGTCTGTAAAACATTTTTGATTCTGTTAATGATTGATATAGTAGTTTTAAAACATGAGGGATTTTTTTTGTTTATTTAGTAAATTTCCTTAACCCTAGAAATCTAACTTTCGTCAAAACGACGAGTATCTGATAAATATCTCTACCTTCTTTTCTAATTGTTTATTAACCTGGACAATCGCGGTTTCGCGACGACTTAGTGATTGTTAAACTGCTGCACATGTTGGTCGCGTTTAACCGGTAAGCAATGTTATATTTGAGATATCTACTGCATACTCGTCAGTTTGACGAATGGTTAGCTTATGTGTAACTTTCACACCTGTACTAAGTGCTAAAAACTTAATAATTTGATGTTATGAGGTTTTGTAATTTTTAGGTTTTGTAATTTAATTTAATATTTAATACCGAAGAAAAAACTAACTTTCTGAACAATAGCTCCTGATTTAGTCATTGTAAGTATAACTGCTTTATTGATCTCAAAGAAACATATGCTATTTAAGATTTATGATTGAGTATAGAAAAGGACAAAAATATTCATCTTTGTATTAGTTATCTATAATTTAAATCTCATATTTCCTATAAATACAACAATGTTGATTAAACTATAATAAAATTTAAATAAAAAACACATTTAAAAAATGATCGTCCAATAGTTGAATTGTTAGCAAATCATTGAAGTTCGGGAACGTTAGCTATCTAGAGTTAATATAGCAAGAAGTTTTACTGCAATAACCT
Organism: Micropterix aruncella; assembly: GCA_944548615.1. Taxonomy (NCBI): domain Eukaryota; kingdom Metazoa; phylum Arthropoda; class Insecta; order Lepidoptera; family Micropterigidae; genus Micropterix; species Micropterix aruncella. The sequence continues at coordinate 18,512,134 of OX155953.1, forward strand.
GTATGTGTAAATGCCAATGAATTTGGGCGCTCGGTCAACTGCCCATTGCACCTCGCTCGTCGCGTTAGGAGCCATCTATACCACCACAATTGCTCCGTTCCAGCTGTATCCATATTAGCTTAACGATTGTGCATATGCTTACCTCGTATCAGCCACTAATGAGCGCAAATTCAAAGATAAAGCCACATCGCTACGGCGACGTCCGCTCGGAACGCTGAGCTGTTATCGTTTAAGCTGGCATTCGTGTTGCTGCTCGCAGGAAGTGCTTGCATGTTCAAACGTCAGTTGCGGTGAAGGCTCCAGTAGCTAGTCATGTCGACAGAGTAGCAACAACCTATTTTGCTTGTTAACGCTAATAACTAACAGGAGAGCATGCGATGATTTTATAAACGGCGAGCAGCTGACAGAAACTCACATAAACTTCTGGATTGTTGCTGGATGTCATAGTAAACTGTGTCAGATAAAGTCTTAAAATATTTCAGTGTTTTCAAAATAAAACATGGAGTAATGCCGCCTATGTAATACGGATAACTAGAATAATATTAGTTCAGTCTTTCTTCATCACTTCATTTTTTTAGCCTCAAAGCTTTTATTTACCTTGCAAAGTTTGTTACTATGTATGTTTGTTTAGGTCTAATCTTGCAAGCTTCAGCTTGCAGAACCACTTGTAGAACCACTTCTTGTAGAAGAACCACTTCCTCTTATCCTATGAAGTTCACTGCTTGTAGAACCACTTCCTCTTATCCTATGAAGTTGAAATTTTACTTCTTGGTTTAGTTTTGATATCAATGCATTTCTATGGTGAGCATAACCTGATTCTACACTTAGGATCGGCTCCCGACGAGGCTACTCTTCCACGGTCAACAGTACAGTCATAAAAAAATATACTCATTCAATTATGATAGCCCGTTCTAAATTTCACTATGATATGGCGGCTGCACCCAGGATTGGCTTCCGACGAGGGGACTCATCATCGGTCAACAGCTTATAAACGAAATTTTGTATTCGCATTCATTTACGATAGCCCGTTCTAAGTTTCACCACGATAGCGTTGCTGCACCCAGGGTTCGCTCCTGACGAGGGGCTTCTGAACAGTCGACAGACAGCACAGAAACGAAATTTTGTATACGCATTCAATTATGATAGCCCGTTATAAGTTTTACCGCAATATGGCTGCTGCACCCAGGATTGGCTTCCAGCGAGGGGACTCCTCAACGGTCAACAGCACAGATACGAAATTCTGTATATCATTCAATTATGATAGCCCGTTCTAATTTCCACTATGACATGGCTGCTGCCCCCAGGGTTGGCTCGGGACAGAGCATTTTAATAAAAGCTTGTTTTAAAAAATGCGTTTTTACTATTAACTTAATAATTTTAGCGGCAGTAACATTTTTATTGTGAGTAGTATTGGCAAGATTATGAAGAAGTCAGTCTCCTGTATTGAAAATCAAGCGCTGATGAATTGTGTGTTGCTGTTGGCATGTAAACATAAAATTATAAACTTACGGAACATAGACGGGGTGGTATTATAGTTTTTTTTCGAAATACCCTTCAGGTGCTTTAATGGCACCAGTAGGAATTAATTTCAACTAGCTTGCTTTCTTCTCACTCGTGAAATGTAATCTGTCTTTCGATCGACATACAGTAAACTATGTCTGTCCGTGCGGTTTGATTTCAAGTTTTGCCTTTCTTCTTAGACTTTGCTTAAACTTCCTTTTTGAACTTCTTGCTTTCGTAGCCTTTGCTTGAATTGAAATTGGCGTGACCAATTTGAAGCTATATTGCAGCTTTCAGCTGATTATGACAAACATACTAACTATAAAATAACATACTGATTGCAATATAATTACTGACTACAAGATAACATACCGACTGCAAGATAACATGCTGTCTACAAGCGCTATTCATGTCTTCATTATTATTAGAGAAGTAAAACATGTTTTAGTTGTTGGCAACTGCAAGTTACCAAAGTTACTAGTTCTTTAGAAGTTACTAAATTTACTAAACTTCCGAAATTACGAATGATGCTAACATTAGAAGTTACTAAAGTTAATAAATTTCAGAAGTAACCAAAGTTACTAACTAAATTTGAGAAGTTACAAATTTAATCAATTTACTAAATTTCTTTCTTCTACGGGACTGTATCTACGGGACAACTAAGTAAAAATTGAAATGCCACATGTTTACTCTTTATCTTTATCTTCGAGATGTATGTTTAAAATAAAGTGGCAGCGATTATAATGATGAATTAGGAAATAAAGAGGAACCTTTAAACTAATTATAAAAATGCAGATCACGATCAAGAAGCTGATATATAAATATAAGAAATGTTTTTGGATTTCCTACACAATATAACTGCTGTAAGCAGAATATTTATGTTATTAGCATATTAAGAAAATATGCCTTATTTCGCAATCAGTTTTTAATAATATTTATTATTTTTTTATTATTTAATAATTTCATTTATTGTGGCCAATATGAAATCGAACACTATCGAGGTTGTTTAACATAATAAATAAGATAAAAACGAATTTACCGGTGTTGTTGCAACCGCCGATGTTGCAACCGCGGTTGTTTTGGGTAGACTAAAGTTCCGCCAATCGTCATCTGTTACAATCGTAATCGCCCAAACGTCGGGTGTTACAAACTTCACGCGGTAAATTAGTTTTTACCTTATTTACACTGTGGTCAAATCTTATCTAACGTATTAACTGTCAGGCCAAAAGCGTAAATGAATTCCCAGACAGCCTAAAACTCTGATATAATGAGCAGCAACATCATTAATAAACGATGGTGATAGAGTTTTGAATGTGGATCGAAATTAAGTTGAGAAACAATGGGTAAATCGGGTAAACGACCACTAACTCGATGCCTAATGTGTTTTTGATGTGTCTCATTTGACAGGTGGATGACAAACTTTGTCTGCGCGCTGTTGGTTAAACTCTGTCATTATTCATGATTCGGCTTTATTCTGGTGCCGTGGAAAAAATGGATTCAGTTTAGCCCTGTCGGACACGACATTGAATTTACGCCTTTTTTCTTCTTGTCTGGTTAATTTCGGCGTTTGTGTTGAAAGTTGGCATTTCTACCTTCAGGCTTTTGACCATCTATTATTAAGTTAGGAAGCTCTACATTTGATACGCCTTTAGCTTTAAAGAATTTTGACTACGAAGATGATTTACGTAATAACAATAGCCGCTAATCGAAAGTATTATAATTTGATAGGACTGACAATCACCCAATCTACATATTAAGGTAAGGTTGCTTAAATCCAAACTCAAAATTTTGGAAGCCCTCAAAAATTGGTCTGTAGAAGGTGTACGCAAGCATACTAATATATTAAATTGGCTTATTCAGTAACAGGCTTTAATGGCAGGCTTTAATAATATTTTTTTATTTTTATATTTTTTTTATTTTGTTCTGAAGACCACATTTTAGGGCAATTTAGTGTCATTAGCTTTTTACTAAAACTTGTACATTTGTAAGCAACCAAGCAATCAAGCAAACTTGATTATAATATTAGAGGCCTGTCCACCCTAGAAACGGCTAGTCCCAGTTGGGTGACAGAAACAAATAAGCAAAAGGTTAAGGTTTTGCCATTCGGTTCCTGTTATTTTTGTAAGCTAATCAATGTTTTATAGTAATTATTTTTTAAATAAATAAATAAATAAAATAAACAAATGACAGGCTATTACCACAGTGAAGGGAGAAATAGAGCCGATAATTGAATAAATACGGATAATACGAACAAAGCCAATCGGCGGGCTAAGGGGCCAGATACAACCTTAACTGAAGAGAAAATCTTCAAAGTTTTAACTAAAGTAACAGTATTCATGCACGCAGGATTCGTCCTTTCAGGAGACTTCTTAAAGAATCTCTCAAGTCAAGTCAGGAGGGGGGGGGGAGTCTCTCCCGTCAAATCACGGGGGGGGGGTTGTCTCTTAAAAGACAAATGGGCTCGGTTCATTACTTTTTATTTCTTTAAGGTTTTTTTTTAATTTAAATGTTCTCTATTCGACACTAATAGGTATTTAGGTTAGGTATTTCAAAAATGTCTATCTATGAATGTGCCCATTTTAGGAATAATTCTGCCAACCACCTAAAATCAGTTCCTACCGGCAACTAAAATCCACTGATGTTACTGATGAACCCGCAGATCTAGTGTTGTAATGGCCCCGCGCTTATCAAATCTAGCATGCTAAACATTTAAGAATAGCTCCCCAGATTTTTTTTTACCAATGCTGATAGCATAGACCCTTTAATATAAATAAAGGATTGTTTTAACCTACGTATGTATATTAATCTTTTGCGTGAGTATCTCGGTTATTTCAGCTCCAAACCGCAAACAAAGGAATATGCGGCCTCTTTGTTTCGGAAATCAGCTGTGCGACTACCGCTACGTTTCTCTCGCTAGTTATGCCGAGCTGGAATTGTGAGAGTTGGGAGGCAACAGGAAGGGCGTTGATAGGGAGACGTTGAGAGGAATGTCATAGTTGAGAGGGAGAGGGGCAGCTATTGTAACACTCCCTGTGATCGGGAAGCGGAAATCCCCACTTAAATTAGCCTTGAGGGACTTTGATATCTGAGATCTGGGAAAAATCACGCTTTAGTCTCCTCTCACTGGATTATAATCGTCGATTTTTTGCACCTACCCATTTACCGTCCATTCTGCTCGACACTGGAGCCAGCTTCCTCATGTTATCCGTCATGCAACTTCTTTAGACTGCTTCAAGCCGTTATTGAAAAAACTTTTCTATCTCAAAATATTAGGTAGATATCACCCCCCACCCCCCAAGTACTTCCTTTCCTTTTTTTGATTGGACAGTCTTGTTAGCGTAATTTTTATCAATTTATATAAGTAGGTATTATTACTTACCTATAGCACCTATGTGTTATGATGCAATATATACTTGTATTATAATTTTATTCCTATATGTATATGTATATACGGGAATATATGTATTTGTATTTACAATTTTAAATTTACTGAGATAAGCTATTTAGTTAGTTATTTTAACTTTTTTAAATTTAATATTACAACGGTTGTACGACGTCTGTACTAATTAAAATAGAATTTAGGTTTTCTTTACCATTGTTAAGTCTTTTGGTATAATAAAATTATTTTTCTTTGCTCTCTTTCTTTACAACAATTGCGCAATACAGAGTTTTAAGAATTAGGACGGCTTTAAATTGCGTACAATCCCGTGTGCAGGCTCGCAAAGGGAAGTGCGTTTTTAGTTTACCTATTTCCATCGGTTAAGGTCGGAGAAAAATATTCCAATTGAAAAATTACTTCGAAAATTTTTTTTTCGAAGTAACCGATATTCTCGAATCCATTACTACATGCGTGAATTATTTGTGTTTATTTGTTCTCGAGGTATAAGCAAAGAAAGGTAGTTAAATAAGGGGAAAAAATCAATTGTAATAAAATTGCTATTACTAAATTTTCCGTCGAAGATGCGGACAGAGTATGTATGTAAGCAAATTATTAATTAAGTAGATCTATAGATTAGTGTATATTTTAAATATATACTTATCGGTTCTCAAATGATAAACTTTTTAATGTTACTGAAACTTGCGAGTTCGCAGAAATGGCGGAGTTTTACCCTTTCATGTATATCTTTCAATGAATAATATCGAAACACCCCAGCATGTAATGGTAAATCATATTGTAGGTAACTAAACTCTCTTAGAGGTGGACTAGGGAACTTAACTCCGTTTTGCAGAACGCAAAACTTCAAACTAAACGTATATATATAACTTCGCAATCCAGCGCTATAAGAGAAAAGCGTAGAGGGAACATTTTGAAGGCATTGTCCTGGTAAATGGACCCAGGAAGCAAATGTACTCCCTACTACCTTCCGTCAGACAACTAAACGGAGAATGGCGAGGAGGCACTAATACACTTGCTGGAAGGATATTTTCTTGGGACAAGGTTTAGATTATATCTGTGTTTATCCAATCGCAGATTTCGATCTCTGTCCACCCCAAAATAATTCACTATTTGCGTTTGTTGTATAGAAGTCTAATAATGTATATGGCTTAGTATTTTGTTGTAGCGTGAATGTATATCGATTTCTTTGCTAAGTTATGACCAGCAGCAGTTTAGGAGAATGCGATACATTTTATATTGCTGATATTCAACAACAGTCAGTTATGAACAAGCATGTTTTAAACAGCATTAAATCCGTTTTAAAGGGATTGAAAGGTTTCTGAATATGTTTTTCCGCTGAATCGGTGTCATCTGCACAACATATTGACCTTCCATCGGTTGTTACAAGAGAAAGGTCGTTTGTATTAATAATAAATATTATTAAAGAAGAAGATAAATTGGTGACATACAGTGGCGTAACTAAGAAAAATGGGCCTTGATGCAAATTTGAACAAATGGCCCCTTCATATTGCTTACATTCATTATGGATGTAATTACTGTATACCTAGGCTACATTATCTATAAATTGGCGTATTTATTTGAAGGAATTGCGTCGAACATTTTGCGGAACAAATTCCCAAAAACTTCAGCGAGACACGCGAGATCATATAGAAATGTTGTTTCGGGGGAAGGTTCAAAACAGCTGTTCCTATATTTAAACGACGCTGTACTGTTAATTTAATTACTAGATTATGTTTCTCTATTTTTGAATGTTGGTGAGAAAAAAGTTTTTCTTACTTTATTTTTAGTAGAACTACCAAGTGTGAAACTGGAAAGACATAAAAAACACTCACATAATATTATTACAAATTTTCAAATTTTACAATATCTACATATATTATTTAAATTAACTAATTAATGTATTTATTTATTTATTTATTTATTTATTTATTTATTTTCAGGAAAACCAACAGCTAATTATAATTTAACAATGCCGGAGTAACATAGCAGAGAGCCAATTAAAGGTTTTCACGTTTAAATAACGTTGTAGAAACATATGTGATCTTTCAATTAAAGCTATCGATTAAGAATGCATCAAAAATTATTCAACAATTAATGCTAAAAAATTCACTGTTCAGCCGCTGCCTAGCTGAGTTAACACTCGTACAGAATAGATCAAAGTCAAAGCGTTTAATCATGTCATTGAAATTGTCACTTGTTCGCCACAGAAATGCATTTTGCCTATAGTTGGTACCAGCATGAGGAACATGAAGAGCAGGGTTAAATCTATTGAGTTTGGAAGGAACACGGAGATTAATTTTATTTAGTAAGTCAGGACAGTTAATATTATTGGAGGTAATTTTTAGCAAAAAGGTTAAGTCCGCGGTTTCACGCCGCTTAATCAAGGGGAGGATATGAAATTTCTTGCATAAATTGAAATAGTTAGATGAGCTGTATGGGATTTTCAGACGGAAGCAGAGATATTTCATGAACTTCATTTGAATGCGCTCGATTCTGTTTATATATTTGTCATAACAAGGGTTCCATACCTGAGATGCATATTCCAAGATGCTTCTGACAAAAGTGCAGTAAAGGATCTTGAAAGTTTTAGCACGGTGAAAGCAAGCTGCACTCCTCATAACAAAACCTAAAGCTTTGGAAGCTTTAGAAACAATAGATTGAACGTGATTATCGAACAGTAGATGAGAATCATGAATGACACCAAGATCTTTAACCACGCTGCACCTCTGCAAGTTATGAAATTTTAATGAGTATGAGGCTAGAGTAAATATTTTTTTACGGGTGTAGGTGACAACGGTGCACTTGGATGGATTGAGGTCAATTTTATTAGAGAGACAGTAACTGTCCAATCTTGAAAGGTCCGCCTGAAGGTCGGCGACATCACCGACCGATTTAATTATTTTGAAAATCTTCATGTCATCAGCAAAACATAGTAAGTGACTATTTAGAAAACAGCTAGCTATATCATTGATGAAAATTAAGAACAGCAATGGACCAAGTAGTGAGCCCTGCGGTACACCGCTAGGGATAGCAACCCAACTAGAAATATAGTTTTTGATGACGATAGCTTGGGAGCGATTACTGATATAGGAGGAGAACCATCGGAGGAGGTCCCCTTGTATACCCATAAACTTAAGCTTATTCAAGAGTAGTCTGTGGTCAATCCTGTCAAAGGCTTTACTGTAATCAGTGTAGACTACGTCTACTTGATAGCCGTGATCCATAGCTTCAGTTAAGAAGTCATTAAAAAGGATAAGATTGGACACCGTCGAGCGACCCCTGATAAAACCATGTTGCGACGGATTGATAGAGTTTTGGAGAGCGGCATATACTTGGTTATAGGCGACTCGTTCGAATATTTTGGCAATAACGCATAATTTCGAAATGGGTCTATAATTAGTAATTTCTGTTTTCGAGCCCTTCTTATGTATGGGTGAAACAAAATCCGACTTCCAGATACTGGGGAATTCACAATTAATATTGAAACAACAGGGATATTGGAACACAAACAGTTTTAGCGCAGCCAATTAGAAATATTGGACTGATATTATCAGGTCCAGCCGACTTGGAAGTGTCTAAATGAAGTAACAATTTTTCCACGTCGTGATCATTGATCTCTATGCTACAGATATCATTTGCCTGGGAAGGAATAACGTCGTTGAAGTCGAGTGGCGGCAAATCAGTAGGCTGCATATCCGGTACCAAAAATGTAGAAGAGAAGTACTGGGAAAAGGCTTCACACATGGAATCTCCAGTGGTCGCAATCAAGTCAAGGTACTTGAGAGGTGTCGGAATGCTATTGGATTTAGAGCAATTATTTATAAAGGACCAGAAGTTTTTTGGATGTTTTTCGATACCATCTTCTATAGATGTGATGTATGATTTGAAACACTGACTCTCTAATAAATTAACCCTATCCCGTAATAATTTAAAGGTTTCTTGATCCGTTTTCATATTATATGTTTTGATTTTTTTATGGAATTTATATTTTTCTTTAATGAGCTTTATTAGTGCTGGAGAATACCACTTAGGATATGAGCTATTAGACATAATTTTGGTAGGAACGAATTGAGTTATTAATTGGTCAAGAACACTGCAAAAATATTTAACGGCTTCCTCAAGAGACCTAGATGAGAATTCTGTGCTCCATTCGACTTCAGCTAATTTAGAGTTAATAGAGTCATAGTTACAATTATTATACAGAAACTTAATATACGACTTGGATTTTAAGTGTGGAATATGTATATAATTAACACTGGCTAGCAGAGCTTTGTGGTGAGGGTCAAGGAGAACCAGGGGGTCGAGACATTCAATTACCGTTACTTCATCATTTGACAAGACGAGATCTAAGATTTTTCCATATACATTCCTCACACCGTTAAATTGGCGAAGATCATGAGTATTCAGTTCATCGATGAGTAGTGATTCAGCAATAGACGAATAACTAGACGGCAAGAGATGTAAATTAGAGCTGGGTATCCAGTCAATACCACTTAGGTTGAAATCACCCAACAAGATGAATTTATCTGATGGATTAGTGATAATAATGTCATTTAGTTTGTTTAAATAATTTTCTAACTGTTCCAACATAGACAGACCCATGTTTTGTTTACAAAGATATAAGCAACAAATATGGACGTTGATAAAGGATTTATTTTTGTGTTTAATTGAAACCGATACCCATAGATCTTCGGCAGAAGATTGGAAGGTAGTCTGAGGAACATCGAGAATATCTTTTCGCACTGCTATTAGCGTTCCCCCTCCTCTGGATTGACCTGTCAGGTCATATTTATTGATGGTTATTGAAACTGCTCATGAGCCACGTCTCAGTTAGTACGATTATATCATACGAGCACAAGCAAATGTTACGATAAAAAACGGATGTCTTAGAACGAAGGCCTCTGACGTTCTGATAATAGATATTTAAGTCAGTGCTATCCATTAAGAGACCCCACACATAATTCCAGAATAAACTCAGTGAAACCTAAAGTAAAGAAAGTAATTGAAAATTTCCAATAAATGTAAATATGATTTAGATACATAGCCATGTTCTGTCCAATGGCATAAGTATAGAGTATCATTGAGTGTGATAAATGAATTATTAAATATAAGACAATAGAATTAGTACGATCAGGGTAGGCAGACGATATAGGCGAGCATAGCTGACTAGTGAAAATGCAGTATGGAAACCGGTATCTGACGTGATCATCCTGCGCGTGTGAGTGACGAGTGAGCGGGGCAGCGGCGAAAGCAAGGGTTACAAACATTTTTATACTGAGAAGTAATGAAGCGGATGTATATAACACTATTTCAAAGCAATTCAATACATACAATACGAAAAAATGAACTGCACTGATAAGTGCGATAGTTTCACACAGGTACATATTAAATAGCGATGGGAAATATACAACAGCATAGAGACGGATTAAGCAACTTTGTTTAAATCAGACACATTGTTGACGATGAATACTGGGGAAGTGTCATTTTTCCGGATATGGATTTTCCCGTATTTCACCCAGACGTACTTGATCCCTTTCTCGTTCCCGAAGGTCTTCGTCTTGTTTAGCAAGGACTTGGAATCCGCGTTGAGGTGGTCGTTAACGTAGATGCGACGAGCAGAGTCACGGAACCCTATGTCAGGGGCCGCTAGGGACTTGCATAATCTCGCTGCTGCCACGAACTCCTCCTTAACATACCGGTTAGTGAAGCTCACGATTATTGATTTGTCGTTGGAGCCATATACTGGAACTCTGTGCAGGTAGTTGATTTGCGTCCTTGGAATGCTAAAATTGATTACTTTACTAACGGAATCAATTATTGAGAAAAGATTTCCATCTTTACGCACTGGAACTCCTTTGATTTCCACGTTGTTGAGACGGGACCTCTGGTCAGCAGCCGATTGCTGAGTTTTGAGTTCAGCGACGTCTTTCTCCAGGACATTGATTGATAACTGCAAACCTTCGATTTTAGAAACCCTTAACTCCATCTCAGCGAACTTTGTACCGAGGTTATCTATCTGATTTCCCATGAAGTCGCAACTATTTTTTAGCTCTTTCATCTCATTCTTAAAGGTTTTGAAGTCTTCAATCAGCGTCGGCAGTCCAACAAGTTGGTGCTTGATGTCGCGAATTTCCTCGATGATTTCATCAAACGGCGTTGGTTCTGGCAATGATGCAGGTGACGCCGCTGGCACAGGAGAAAGGCCCCTGCAAGTTGAGATGCAGATGTCGCATTTCCACGACTTCATCGCTACCTTTTTTATTTTTCTCGCAGTATTACATCCATTATGCGCAGTTTCCTTACATTCCGTACATATCAGAATTTCCTCGGCGACTACGATGTTATTTTTGCACTTTTTACAGGCGTACGATAATGCTGATAATGGTGGCATCTTTATTATCCGATTTGGTTATCCTCTCAAAGGGAAAATTTCAGGATTTGCCCTGTTAGGTTTTGAAGAGCACTTTTGCAGCTTCTCACTGACACCTTTGTTTACGCGTTTATATTGTTATTTATATTTTTAAAAACGGTTTGAAATGCAAGAATGACAGCAAGCACAGAAAACACAGTCAGGCATTCGAAATATGTGAAATAATTATTAAAAATATGAAGAAATACATTTCTAGAATGGTTTTCATCTTGATTTGCACTCTGCAAAATCATTGATCAGTTTTAAGATATCCATTTTTATAGCTTCCTTAGCTTCCTAGCAGACTTGAATGGAACATCGATCGTATACAGAAGTTCCTTTTTGGGCCCACAATTTACTGTGGTCCATAGTACGCCGCACCGGCTGCACCGGCTTAGTTACGCCACTGGTGACATAACAAGGCAACTCCAACTATTGTATCATAAATGCAAAACCAGTTACGTCATAAATATTATTGAATAGAATCCAAGTCCCATACCTTAATATCGTAAAAAACCGCTCAATACTTAGCCCTAAGACCCAGCAATTACGCCAAGGGCGTCATCTCATCCAATTTAAAAATTGAATGGCAAACATTCGAATTTCGAACGAGCAACACAACGCAATGGAAATTTAAATTTGTAACGTGCTTCACGCAACATTAAACTCGCGGCGCCGCAAATTTAAATATTTGATTTCCCCATACATTTGAATGGCGAATTTTAAATATTATTTGTGAAACTGCTCTATATACCAACCAAAATTTCGCCAAAATGTGATTTTGGTCCAACAAAGTATTTATATACCATCTATGTATCAAGTCTTTAAGTCCAATATTTCGACGATGAAATATGACTAGTGTGGCCCCTAGTGGACCGATTTCAACCACAACCCTTTTCAACTCTTGCCATGAAGAAATGATACCTGTATACCAAATTACAGCTTAACCGGATTAAGCGTTTGAGCGCTGTTGTGGAGGAATACATACCCACAGGCACACAGACAAACTTTAGTTTAAAAATAGTCCTAATTGTCTTGGGGGGTGGATGGGGGGGGGGAGGGGGGGGGGTCTCAAAATAGACACTTCCGTCTTCATCACGATTTTTTTCCTAGCGCGTTCACAATACTTTCCCTTTTTGTCGGGTAGTCGGCCGAGAAAGTACAAGGCAAGCCCAAACTAAACATTTAATATTTCGCATTAAGTACCTGAAAATCTTGCAGAATTTATAATATTTGAGTGTAATTATACCATATTGAAGATAACCTAAGAGCCACTACTTCTTTGTCTCCTTTCAATAGTCAGCAACATAAAATTGCCATTAACTCAACAGAACAAAATGGGAAAATGGACTACATAAATATTTACCACAGTATACTAAATATAGACCACTTCGTCTACTTTGAAAAGTCAGTAACAAAAGTTGACATTTACTCAATACACCAAAAAATTAAATAGGAAAACGAACCCCATAAATTATTTACCACAATGGTCTAACTATAGACCACTTCCTTTGGTTTCAATAGTCAGCAACATGAAATTACATTTACGAAACCCACAAAAAATGGGAAAATGGACCACATAAATATATTTTAATAAACAACAGAAATCTGTTGATACTGATAAGGGGAAATCCCCTAACGCCGGACAGCACCTAACGTCAGACACTAGTATCTCGGCAAGTTGCGGCCCGGTCGATACAAAGGCGGGTGAAAAGGATGCCGGGAAGCGTACGCTTTTCCTTTTCCAACATCTTTATATCGATCGCACCGCTACTTGTCGAGATACTATTAGTATCCGACGCTAGGTGCCGTCCGGCATTAGGGGACTTCCCCTACGTAGTTAAATAAAATAGCATACTAAATTTACCACGCGGTTGTTACAACCGGTTAAAATCGTTTTCGAGACTACATTTTGTACAAATCCATTTTTTTTTGCAATAGCTTTGTTTGATTTTTAATATTTTAGGTACTAACAAAGTATGTATTTTAACTCTCACAAAAGTAATATATTTTTAAAGATATTTCCATTTCATTCACAGTGTTATATGTTTTTCATCCCATCTATTCGAAAAGGATGATTTAGTTCGCCTTTAAGTTTGCCCAAAAGTGGTGTTTTCTAAAAGAAACTTTATAAGTGCGCCGCAATTATCTTTGCGGCTTACTTTTTGAATTTGGAACATCTTAGTCTTCAGCGCCGAAGAAATCGAACGCAAATATTGTTTGAATAAGGACTGGCTGGTACGACGGCCCCTAGTTGCGCCGCCGCCGCGCCGTCTGAATAATAAAAAAAAAATGAAAACGCTCGAATGTCAATTGTTTTTGTCGCCCGCGTTTTCGACAATTTCACGGATTGTAAGAAATTCATCGTTTTGTTTTGAAAAATGAGTTCTTCAAGTGACAGTGAAAGTATAGATTTAAATCCTAAAAGCATTAGAACTGAGGCAAGAAATTGTGATTGATTATCTAATACCTGCAAAATCCCGGGAGAAATATATGAAAAACTATGGAAATTTTATTCAATGGGGAAATGCAAGAGGCGCCAAGAATTTTTCAGAATCTGTGTTTTTGGCCTACTTTCAGTACTTAGCCATAACTAAACAACCATCCACTCTTTGGAGTACCTACTTAATGTTAAAATCAACAGTCAGTTGTAATAACGACGTAAAACTGGACACATATTCGAAATTAATAGCGTATCTGAAGAGGATGTCTGATGGATTTAAACCTACAAAATACAAAGTGTTCTCAATCAAAAACGTGGAGACTTTCCTTAATGAGGCACCCGACAAAGTCTTTCTTGCCGTAAAAGTAAGTAACTATGAATATGGTGGATTAATAAAGGATTAATAAAGGATAAATATGAGGCGCTTTTTATTTTCTCATAGAGGGTGATGAAAAGTAGAGTGTATCACTAGGGCGCAAAATATTTTTGGCTCGGGCGCTTTTTTGAATCCCTCGCTACGTTCAGGATGAGGGATTCTAGAGTAGAATCCCTCACTTCGCTCTGGATTCCAAAAAGCACCCTCGCCGTAAAAACATTATTTTGCTCCTTTGTGATACAATCACAAAGGACTATAAGATATATTTTTCTGGACTAAAAGATTTCTGTTTTGCAGCTCTCTATAATAATTATTGTATATTTACAACTTTCCTCCACCTATTAACCGATTGATTCGCCGCCTGTACACATTTTAAAATGCTATAATACTGCAACTGCAGCAGTAAGAGCAATCATTGACATTAAAAATGCAGTATATCACCCTAACGGCCGTATTTTGCACAGAATCAATGCGACAAATCAACCGGAATGAGCATGTTTACACTGGCCGCGCGCCGAGCTGAATATATTGTACATGCACGTACATGGATAGCGTGTGGACTTTTAACGTTGAAAATATGGGAAATCGGTTTTCGATTCATAGTTTTCCCTACGGGTAGATGTGATTTTATTTTAACACTGGCATACACTGATGAATTATAAATGACTCACCGTTTCCTGTTCAGTTTAACCTATAACTTGATCACATGGTTGAAATCGATGCTCAATAACAAAACTATTGTAAGTGTATATTTGTCAATTTTATAATAAATACAAACATGGCCAAACGTCCTATAGGACTCTAACACTCAAAAATCATCCCTTGGCTATAAAGGGTGAGTTTTTTGTTAGTGATATGATAGTAGGCAAGTTTTAATAATTATTTTTTGGTAAAATAAAAAAAAACTGATAAATTTGTAAATTATATATTAAAAAAACGTTTGAGATGCGTTGAGTGCGCTGCGCCACCTAGCACCTGGTAAAATACCGCGAAGAAACGATATTCGCAACTTTTTACCTACTGCTAGATGGCGCAAAGCGCTCAACTCTTTTAATATTATTTTTCAAAAAAAGATTTTTTAACTTTTTAAAGAAATGTTTTTGTTTTTCGATTTTTTTAATCAAAAGTTTATTTACTTTCTCGTAATGATTTGTCCACTACAAGGATGTCACTAATAAAAACTCACCTTGTATACACAGCATTAGTCAGACCTATGATAACTGTTTGATATTCTGTATAATCTGATAACTGTATAATTGCGAAAAGGTGCTGATATGACGACTGGACAGCCAAGTCTGTATCAAGCCAGGAATGAGAAAAGGAGTACCTTTAAACACTGCTTATTCTTGGATCTTCCTTGGCAACTCTGCTGATCGGCAGCTATCAAAGACGCTGGTGTAGTTCCGTGGATGAATCCACGAATTGCTCGGTACTTCGCGAACTATGTTTTATTGTAATTTTCTTCTGTCACGGACAGGCGAGCAAATCCGGTATGTTGCGAACAAATATGCAAGTTGATCTGAATTTGAGGGGGGTTGAGGTATTTGACCAGCAGGAGAAGGAGGGGGGTTGTCTGCTTGCCGGGAAAGTCTTGGGGTGACACAACCGATTTTTTAATATTTATTGTAAATTATGTCCCAATTTATTATTTTTTTTTTTCACAAACGTATGTCAACGTTATTTTGGGCAACTGTATAAACACCCACAAATTACAAAAAAGTAGCTACAGTTCGTATTTCGGTATTCATACTGAACTGCTCACAGTATAACTAAATCAAAAAAATATATATAGTTACATGGTCCAATATCAAAAGTCGAACATACGTTACCATGTTATAATATCTAACAACATTTGGAAATATGGCCAAGGTCATTGTGCTTGTACCATCTCTGTCCATGGTTTCTTTTATCACAATATAATTATGAAAGCGGAGAAAGGTCTGCAAAATGTTTAATTATTTATTTGGTTTGTTTAGCTGAATATTAAATCAGACTTATTAAAATGGTTTTTTCGTGTCACCTGTAATGTATTTAAAAGTAGATACGATTGATGGCCGTGGGGGATTGAATATCTACTTAAATAATTATGATATAATAATAGGAAAAATAATAATATTGGAAGAAATAATGAGCTGGTTAATAAATATTGATGGCCTAGTGTATATTTGCTAAGACTCTGCTCGTAAATTACTGCGACATGTAAACGGAGTTTTAATGAAATGCGTCTTACACAGTTTGCCCTAGCTGATATGAGGGAGAAACAAACAATTTTCGCAAGCGATTTCCTACCTACTACAAATATGCCATCGAGTCGGCTGAAAGTAATCTCGAGAGGGTATAATATGTAAGCTTGTCGATACAATTGTAAACCGCAACGAGACAGATCGGGAGTCAAAAGACTAGTACCTGCTCAAAAATTTTAAATGGTAAAAGATCACAAGACTCGGCTGTGTGTCTCGGTTTATATAAATGTTTCAAGGACGCCAACTATTGTTAACATCTCTGTGTATTAAAAAAACAATAAAATGTCATATGCACACATCAGTAGAATTATTCGTTTGTTTGTCAGATTACTTTAACTACATGGTGTCTCAAAAAAAACTGTTTAGTTTTTTTAACAAATGCATATCGTATAATTACTAATGTGACTTTTTTTTATATAAAAGTTACATCCTGGATACGTGGTAAAATTAGTAACAGCTCTGGAGCTCTTGATACCCACTCCCTCAGTTTTACCCCAGAAATCAACGCCATTAAATATTTATTTATTTAACTTCAACGTTCTTATAAACCACATATTTTATATATGGTTTGTAAGAACATTCTTACAAACCGTTATTACAAACCATATAACCATTTTGCATAATGGTTAATTTACTTTTTTACACAAATCATATATTTCGTAGAATTTTATTTATGAAGGGGCTGCATTTTGTAAAACTATTGTGAGGGCACTTTCATATTTGTCTGCGTTTGTAGTAAAAAACTCCTGTTTCCATGGTATTCAAAAAGCTGTCTTTGATAAAATATATAAATGCCTAAAAATAAGCATAACTGTTTTAATAAAACTGACTATAAATCCAAGTGGTTGGCTATGTATGGTTGGCTTTTAAAAACGACTTAGGCAAATACAATGGTAGGTCTTTGTCTATCATTAATATCCAGGAGGCTATGTGTACAAATGCCTCTGCCCAAAAGTTGTCTTCATTCGGGGGACGTTGAAATCAATAGCCTATGATCATCGCTTGTAAATTCTTTGCTGGGTTCTCTTTGCGTTACCAAAGTTAGTATGATATTCACAGGATGCTTTTAAAATCGATAGAAAAAGAATCGTATATGAGATGATTTGACAGTGACGTCATTCTATATCTCTTTCCATTCAAAATTTGAAAATGAAATGCGGAAGTGATAGATGTATCATCATTGCCTTAATTTCAAGTAAATTTGTGGTGCATCACATTATACCTACTCATGGTTGAGGTCTTCTGACGAGTATCTTCAAGACTTTTCCAACATAAATTTCATTATTAATTTTTAGGAGCAGAATGTAAATCATCTTAAGTGTGTTCATTGGTCCATTATTTCGTTTCACGAAATACAAAATCACATTAACCCTTCAGGCCTCGGCCCCTCCGCCGATTGACAAGTTGATGGCCCAAAAAATTTTTGTAAAAATTAGTAAAAAAATTGAATTATGACACTGTCTCACCAAAACGTTAATTACTGCCAAACCACTGTACCCATAATTAAAATAAAACTTATTAACATAATAAAACATAATAAAATAAAACTAATTAAATTAAAATAAAATTAAAACGGGGTCGACACGCTGAATCGAGTTGTGGCCGATATCGGCCAATCGGGGCCTGAAGGGAAGTACATAATGATCTAATCGTAACCGTTTATATTAGGTACATATCTATTAAATGACCGATTCCCAAAACTGGATAATTTAAACTCAAATCTTTAGCGTTCATTTTATAATTTCAAACTGCAAATTATTTCAAATTAAAGCTAGTGAATTTTTGTTAGTTATTTGTTTATTATCAGTTATTTATTTGTTTTCGTGTTAGCGGAACCATTACAAACCAATTCAGAAAAGCAGCAGTCTTTTGTGAAAGTGACAAAACAATCTTAATTCATTGGCGTCAAATTGGGAAGGTGAAAAGTGGGTACAGTATGAATTGCGTGAAGCCCACCTGCAAACACGCGTTGAGTAGGTACTGCGTGACATTACTCAACCGGCATAATAATGAGGGGATTCTGATTCTGATTCTGAGACTCTCCGTCGCCGACGTACTCTCCGGACCTTGCTCCAACTGAGTTCCACTTTTTTAGGAATTTAGACAACTTTTTGTTACGGAAAAAAAACCGATGAGGCAGTAAAACAACCTTTAAAGAATTCCCTTCTTTTGCTCTCAGATATTTCTAGCAAAGCAATCAATAAAAATCTTTAAAAAAGGCAATAACAAAGGTACATACTTTGATTGATTAAATATATTACTTTCAAGAAAATGACCTTTTATATATCCTTCTATATCGATGCGTACCTTTACTATCGTGTAGCGAATTTATAATATTGAAACGAAATATTTGTACGGTTAGGACGGTAGGCATTTTCATTAGGCCTAGGCCACTCGCACGCAGTGATGACGCGCGTGCCGACTCTCCGGGGGAGTCAACTTCTATTGTGATAAATGCGCGACGCGTGCTGCAATCAGTACGAATCCTTCAGGAAATTGCTCCAGATGGTCCTTGCTAATATCATTCGTACGGATTCAACCGAGCACTGAGCTAAACAAACAATTACCACACACTTTGCCCCCAAGATCTGACCGATATTAAATAAATATCTGACGCAATGAAAACGGGATTATTAAAGGAAACGAGAGAGAAAGAGAGCGAGAATAATATCCTATATAATAAACAGGGAGAGTGTCTCCTTTAATAGAGGAAACTCGATTATCCGACCAAGTTTATAGTGAAAAAAAAAATACGAGCTATCACAACGACGACGAACTTCTAAAATTCATTAGTATTTTTCTCATTATTACCTATTATCATACCCATAATCATAATTAACAAACTAATTTAGTGTCCTTTCTTTTTACCATGATACCGCGCGTGGTTGCTTTCCAGTTAACATTTTTAACATGTAAAACAAATGAAATCAGTCATTCCCCGACCCAAATTTTACAGCTGGCAACGTTCTGAAAATTAAAATACTCTCCCCTTTCTCTTCCTAGCACCTACATCTCACTGAGGTAGAGACCAATAAGTATGCCATCGCGCGGCGTGCCGCTTTGTCGCAGAGAAAGAGAGAGAGAGAGAGAGAGAATATATATACACGGAAAATATCAGATAAGTATCAACGCAAGTTTGACCGCCAGATGTCCGGAAGCCGTACCCGCGCAGTCTGCTAGATTAGCGGACCACCAGCGCGGGTACTGCAGCACAGCAGTCATCGCCTCAGAAGTTGCCATGTACATACTCCCGTATCATCCTATCACCATAAGACGACTGATCCGTCAGGCGTCCCATTACGATACCTGCCACAGGGCGAGCAAGCCCTGTGAAGACCTAAATGAAAGCCGGGTCGATGGGCCCGGCTCACGAGAAGCTCCACCCAACAGCACGAATAGTGGAAGACGTCACGGGCCCCTATCAGAGCTCGTCGACTGATATTTGATTGAAGTATCAACGCCGGCGATCTCCTATCCCGATCGGGAAAAAGAAAGCCACAACGGGAGTTTTTTAAAGGAGCACATTAAACCTAAAATAATATAAAACTGCTACAAAAAAGGAATAAAATTGAAACGCAATAAAAATTAATTGAGTTGCTGTTACGCATGGACCCAAATTTTACCCGCGTTTTTCCTCTCCGCTTTTAACGTTGTGTCTAAGCTAAAATTTAACGTCCGAGTGAATTGCAATAGGAGCGATTTAAATAATCTCCAGCTGCGTCTCCTGGAGCGTGTTATGAAATGCCAATAGACAGCGAGTTCTCGGAATAGAAATAAGTTATTTAAATTAACCGCCCCGCTTAAGTCGAGATCATAATTATTACCGACTTATTTGCCAAGGAGCGCGGGAAAGGATAAGTGCTTTAGAAAGGAAAACGGTTTTCTTCGGTAAGGCTATTCGCGTATAACGGAACTGAAGGAGAAAAAAAATAAAATCGCGCAGCGAGAGTTTTGCACAGACTGATTCCGCCGTTCGTTAGTATTACAGTTGATTATATATGTATGGTTTAAGATTGCTGAACACCATAATACGATTTGTCAACCATTTTGCGCCGGAGAAACGCAGGTGGCGCTTATACCATCGACGGCGAAACTAATAGCAATATAATTACCAACTACTGATAATGAATGGCTTTTAATAGCGGACTGATTAATAATAATAACTTATTGTTTAACCAATTATGTTGATAATAACGTTATATTATTAGTGCCATCTATGGTAAGTATATTTATATAGGGTGATTAGATCACATAAATTATGCGGAGAAATAGGATGCCATCTATTAGTCTATCTGAACTTAAACTGCGTAATGATTACGCATTGAAACCTGTATACCTGTAGACATCATCGTCATCATCATCATCGAACAGTCGTTTGTTATTATATTATTATTTGATACCGTATAGGCACAGTATGCCCCAGACAGTAGCTTTACTAAGAAGAAAATTGAAATCAAAGCCGTCATGAGTCGTAAGGGCTGGAATATGGTCGCCAGATGTTCCGCTACGCGACCTATGTACCTATATATACGAACGCTCGAAAATGTCGCCAGCCTTTACCTGGCCGTCCTAAACCTTTGTGTTCGTCGGGACCTACCCCTCTGCCCACATTCCTCGCACACTCTTTCCGCATTGCCCCGTAGCTCGAGAGTAAAGTTACTGGCTGGTATACTGCCGTGTAGGCGTGTTTAGATCGCCATCTACAAAGCGCCGCCATACTGTTATATTTTTTTTTAACTCACCTTGTTGCCTATTGGCATCATCTTCTAGGTGGGCATTTGTAGCATCACGCAGTCAAACACTCAGGCGGTCACCCATCCCAGTATTAACCGCGCCCGCCGCTGCTTAACTTCGGTAACAACGAGGAGAACCGGTGTCAACGGGGCTACGGACGCTACAAATGCAACATATTTAACATAATAATAGAAGACTGATATTTTTTTAAACTATGACTTGCGTAGCCTACCATCTACACGTTGCGTTTCAAAGTAACATCCCAGTTGCCGAATCATAGTACGACGATGAGCAATCTAATACGCCATATAATTCATGGTTTTACCATTGATTTTCTGAGTTATTCGATTGGCAGCTATGTTTTGGTAGCTAAGTTTTGCTATGAAAAGCAAGGTTATAAGTTCCTTGTAGGTGTAGGTTATAGGTGTATATGAGGTGATCTTAGGACTTATAGATGTATATATTCTTATAGGTGTAGGTTATAGACTTATAGGGGTAGGTTATAGTCCTTATAGTTCCAAATATTAATTATTCTTATCGTATGCTTAATAGTCAAATGAATGGTTGTATAAACACGCCTGTACTGTATCATGTCTCAGAATGAAATGAAAATATAATAACAAGCGATTGTTTTAAAACATAGCCCTCATTATTTTAATACTATTTATACAAAATATGTCATTTTAATTTGCTATACAGGTTTTATTACATACTAATAATATGTAGGCGCGTTATGTTCAAATAGACTAATATATGGCATTCTAATGTCTCGCGCAAAATTGCGATAGATGACACTAATATTTGATGTTTTTATTGGTTAAATAATGGGTTTTTATAATCAAACAGTCCTTTATAAGAAACATTCATTATCAATGTTATTATAGATGGCCAAATAACTTGCTATTAGTTTCCCCGAATTTTATCAGTTCATTCCGACTGATAAAATTCTGAATACCGTATACTGATATTCATAAATCTGACGTTCCAAATGGTTCACTATATTTCTTTGGTTCGCCCATTTATCAAAACTATAATAAAAACCAATTATGTTGTAAAAATATAAATAATGTAAAATCGAAGATTTTGTATAAAATTGATAATAATAATATTAAAAATTATTTTGCCGGAATTCGGGTATTTTTACCGGGCAAAAAAACAAAACAGGAGACAGTGAAAATATCTTCCAATGCTTTATTGATTCCTGACCAGGAGTGATATACAACAAACTCATTACCCACCTCTCAAATAACAAAATTAACTCCATAGATCATTTAGGTCAATATTTCTATTGATTAAATATATATTTTCACACAAAATGTTTGGTCCCATATAAAACGGTAGCTTTAGGGGCTCTCTAGACGATCAAGCAAGCTTGACAAGCTTCGCGTCGCGGGCAGGGAGGGGATCGTATACCGCAGGAAATATACAAATATTTTTTTGTAATATTTACCAAAAATGCCTAATTTTGTAGTATATACCAGGGAGTCACGTTAATTAGACGTAATTGATTGATGAATGACGTGACTCCCTGGTATGAAACTACAAAATTAGGCATTTTTAGTAAATATAAAAACATATATATATGCATATTACCTGTGGTTTACGATCCCCCTCAGCCTGCGACGCAATGCTTGACAAGCAGGCTTGATCGTCTAAAGAGCCCAACAGGTAAAAACCTAATATAAATAGAAAACCAGGACCAATGCAGTGGACACAAAACAGAGAGCGAATAAGAATGGTTTGATCGCTTTTATGCTACGTATCAAAATTTTTACAATAAAAACGGACTCAATTTTTTTATTAATGCAGCAGCCATGTAAAATTTAGAACGGGCTATCATAATTGAATGCGTATAAAATTTTTTGTGTCTGTGCTGTTGGCCGTTGAGGAGTTCTCTCGTTGGTAGTTAACCCTGGGTGCCGCAGTTTTATCTTGGTGAAACTTAGAACGAAAAGTCGTAATTGAATGTATATACAAAATTTCGTGTCTGTGATGTTGCACGTTGAGGAGTCCCCTCGTCGAAAGACAACCCTGGGCGTAGAATCAGGTTAGGCTTACCATAAAAAATGCATTGTCATCGAAACTAAACCAACATGAAAATCTTCAACTTCACGTGTTGATATTTGAGGAGTTCCCTCAATTCCTCATGGATCCCATCATCAGAACAGGATTTTGATTAAAATGTAAGCAATCTGGAAGTACATCCTTTAAAAAAAAATCCAAATCGGTTCATAAATGATGGAGTTCTAAGGTAACAAACATTTTAAAAAATACAACCGAATTGATAACCTCCTCGTTTTTTTGTCGCGTAGCATGGCTACGCGAGATGTTTCGCGCATTAAAGTTCTACCTACAATGGCGGGTAAAAAGCGAAAAGTGGATTCTGAGTGTCGACTGTTTAAAAAAGAGTGGAGGCAAAAGGTAAATCAATTTGTTTGATATGCCATGAAACCGTGGCGTTATTCAGAGACTTTAACCGCGCTCGACACTTTTACAAAAGGCATGATAACACAAAATGTGCTTCTATGAATGACTCAGAAAGGAAAATTAATGAGGAAAATCTTAAGAAAAAACTGTCTGAACAGTAGAATATGTGTACAAAATAAAGCATAGGATAGAAGAAAACACGTAGCTTGGCTATGATCTCCGTAGTGATCATTTAATAGAAAATTACTGTTACAGAGCTGCCACTTAACGTTTGCTCTTTTCACCATTTGCCAGGCAAAGTTTCGGCTCGCTCGGTTCGGGCAACTTACGGAAGTCCAATCGACGATAACTACCGTAATATGAAATATTGTTTTGCACTAGGAAAGAGCACCAACTTTGATTTCTCGCGGCCCCGCGCTCGGCCAGTGAGGCTTCCGCGGGAGCGCTGTACACTTTTCCAACTACCTTAACTTTGTTTCCAAATGGCAGAGTGGTTTTCGTGGTAAATAAGGAGTGAGAAGCGGTCGGCACTGAAGTGAATTGGGAATTGAGAAGTCAATGTTAAGTGTTTGTTTGTACGCGTACGAATCGACCAAGGGTCGATGAAAATGTCGATATCAAACCATTATAATTAATTATATTAGCATTATCATTGATTTAAATACCTCATTAGATTGCTCAATGACTTACTACAATTTGAAAACAAGTATTTTACTACGAAACGCGACGTGTAGATGGCACTCATAGTTCCTAAAATTGATTATTATCTTCAATATGGCGACTTTCGTACTATTACAATATGGCAAAGCACTGTAGTTGGCGCTCTAGGCACGCCCATCTATCTATATGTATATATGAAATGGATGTTAGTAAATCTGTATGTCTGTCTGTCCGAGCTTAATACACTCCGAAGCCGTTTGACTGATTATTATTATTATTATTATTATTTATTTATATACACTAGCAGCTTTTGCAGCTGATGCGTGTACTTCACGTGTTGAGTGAAGTACACGCATCAGCTGTACTTCACTCAACACCATGAATGTTGGCATATATATGTATTTTTTCGTGGAGAAGGTTTTTGTGATCGCCATGAATATTGGTATTCATAGACTTTGAGAACGCACAATATTTTCGCGCTAATAACTTTATTGTAACTCACTACCAGATGGCCCCGCAGGACATCAACTTCTATAACGTTCAACCGATTGCATTAAAATTCGTATACATTTAAGATACAATTATTTAAGAACAGAAATAACACGGGCAACGCCAGGTTATAGTATAAAATAGTAAACGATTTTTTAAATCATAGGTCTTATTATTTTAAAATTAATTACATAAATACGACAATTTTTAATTTGGTATATAGGTTTCAATACCTAATAATTAAAGACTTGCAAGTTTAGATAGACTAGTGGTGGTATTCTATTTCTCCGTATTATTTCTGTAATTTAATTAGCCTATATAAAATAATGTCATAAATTACTATTATTATTATATGTTATTAAAGATGCATAAATAAATTCCTATTAGTTTGGCCATCAATGCTATCAGGGCCACCCGCGTTTCGCCGATACAGAAAGGTTGCCAAATCGTTCTACAGGGTTGCGCAATCTAATAGCATATATAATCAATGGTATTATTATTATTGAGTGTGAATTTAACTCACACGTCGATGGATTTGTAACATTAAAAAATAGTTTTTACTGAGAAATATTTTCACACAACAATTAAATAGAAAATGAGTGTTCGCAGTCCGTTGATATTATATACCGTACTAAAATAAATATACAGGACGCTTAAAAGAATCATACGCATCGGTTTCCTCGCCTTTTAGTGGTGTTGACTCTCTTAAGCTATGTCCACACTGTGCCTTTTTTCGTTCAACAAGGGCATGTGTTATAGCGCAGTCAACAGCGCACGTGAGGCATGCCCTTGGCGCTGAAAGCATAGCGCGCGCTGCGACGGCCGCGTTCCCGCGGTCCGTGGATTTCTGTGCAACATAGCGTTCAACATCAAGATGGCGGACGATATTACTTTACGGTTTATTGAAGACTACAGAAATTTTTCACAACTTTGGGACCAAAATAACAAACTTTACACAAATAAAATAAAAAGAAATGATGGTCTGCAAGTTTTGGCTACGAAATACAACTTGGACGTTGATGGAGTTAAAAAGAAGATCAAAAGTCTTCGGTCATAAAAGGCCGATCGAAATTGTTTTCAGACATGCGTGTAGAGTTTTTAAAAAGAATATCTTTATCTTCTCGCAGTTCACGCATAATTACATTATTTCGATCCATAAAATATCTTCGAGCCCACAACATGCGGTTGGATCCCTTTTGTTTTCTAGATTTTTTTATCACCAAGTAGGCCGCACATAGTAGACTCATCTCGTGGCACATGTTGTTATACTGAACGATAATAACGACTCCGGTCGGATGACGCACGGACATGATGCATTCAATAGTTGCTTGCCAAAGGAAAGTTGAATAGAATGATGAAGGGAAAGTTGAAGATGAAAGGGGCACAGTGTGGGCATAGCTTTAGAGATCTTTGCACCATCGGCATGCATAAGGATTTGACTGTTGGATACTGAATTGGCGATATCATTATCAAAAATAAAAAATATTAGAAACCCCAGATCAAATTTTAGATGCTGTTTCAGTAACACCGAAGCCCACATGCTGACAGAAATTATAAAAATAACTAGCGAAAAGGTTCTAAAGATTGAGAGAAAATCCTATAGCCGTTAATTTACGAAAAAGAATGTTGATCTACAAATATATCTACAAATAAGTTATGTGCACGCATGGATAGTGATATTCCCGCTGTCTTGCACGAAATGAACTTCAATCTGCACCACATTTTTAAAACGGACAAACCCCATGGCATAATAATAAATCCGCCAAAACACAATCAACTACGATTAGCGGTCAGAATGAACTCTCTTCTTTGCCTCAGGTTCAAATCAATAACAATGTCATTGACTATGGCATTACATTGACCATAACTATGACATTGACCATGGCAGACCCCAACTAACAAAATCAGAAAAGGCTCTTTAATGGCTTTTATAACCTTCGACGGTTGCAACAGTTTCTGACAGCAATTTTCAGGCTGACCATTGCCCGATTGTTTATAGAAACAATCGGGCAATGGTCAGCCTCGGGCATTAAGTCTAATATTGGAAATAGTTCCAATATTAGACTACGCGGATGTGGCTTATCTTTAGGCTAATGAATTACACCCCGATAAAATGGAACAATTACAGAATGTCTAAATCCGTTATATTTCAAATTTCCAAAAAATATTTAGCAATTATCGAAATTTCGAAGCCATATTCAAAGAGGGATTTCAGAAACCGAAAGGAGCCTGGGCTCGAAAAATATAACAGTATTTATAAGAATAACAGCTGTTTCCAAGTATACCGACTTAATTTAAATTTTCCTATACCATGTAAAATAATTACATAATATTAAAATAATTAAACAAAGCATGACAAATAATAAATATCTATTTTATTTCACATTAACTACTTCAAAAAGGAAAACTATTTATAAAATATAATATTCGCGAAATATACATAAACATAAAAGATTTCACAAATAAAATAAAACATGCCTGAAAACAAATCAAGAAATCATTAGAACGAAATATAAGGGAAATTTTCCCTGGTATACAATGTGATCGAATAAGATAGCATAACTTTATTAATATCTCAAAAACTATTACATAAAAAATATTTTGAATGAATTTAGTTAATCAAAAAATATTTTTGTTGCAATAATGTTTTACATGGCAGTTTGTCAACATTATCAACATTCTCCAATCCCAATATAGCCAATGCCCTTTTAGAATTCATATTCAATGTTCTCAGTCGTGCCCACGGCACCTCTTTACCTTCATAAAAATTTGAACATTCTAGGAAATCATGGTATTTCATATTCGTTAATACGTTTATGCAGCTCGTCTATGCTATCAGAAATATTAGAAGTGGTAAGAAGGTCCCCGGCTTCAAAGATTTTATAATAGGTATATTTCCCAATAACTACACTTTCGCTTCTGAAAATTAATAATTTGATTTTTTATAGGTAAATTTTTGATTTGTTTTTATTTCTGTAAGAATCTGGAATAGGTAAAGGGGTCTAAGTCAAGTTTGCAGATATTGCAAAGCAAAGTTGGTAATTGGGGTAGACAATCAATGAAATAAATCAAACTGCTAGACATATTATAAATAGGATAGCAACGAAATTTACCGCGGGAAATTTGTAGCATTCGAAGTTTCGGTGACGTTGCAGCCGCCGTTGTCCTGTCTACCCTGGACAACTGCGGCTACAACGTCACCGAAACGTCGGGTGCTGCAAATGTAAGCAATATGTAAATAGTTTTTGATGAAAAATAAACGGTTCGCGGGGTTGCCGGAGGGGGTAGAAACCCGGAGAAACTTCCTCCATGTCTCCGTTCGTTCACCCCTCACGCGCTATCCTTCCGGTACGCGTGAGGTTGTCTTTGCACGACATCCCGGGCAGATAAAACGACCCATGTTGTTAGAACTACCCGAGTGGTGAGCGAGGTTTCTTCCTCCGCCTGTCACCGCGTAAACGTATAATAATAAAATATCCTATTTACAATGTCAAACAACCGCGATAGTCTTCGATACTACACATATTTATTTTAACTAATAAAAATTTCTCGTATACTAAATGGGACACATATTTTTAATAAATAAAGGTATAAACAAATTATAAAACTTATTATTTTATTATTTATTATACTTAGTGCCATATTCATATAATATCAGACTTCCAAATGAGACTTCAGTCCATTCACAACCAGGAAATTCTATGATGTAAAGTTTGAGAACTCAACAAAATATAAAGAGCTCCCGAAGAAGCTGATTATGTATTATTATTATTATTATCAAAAACCATTACAAACTTTACTAACATTCATTATTCGATGTTCCTTCAAATGGTAATACTGGTTGTGATTATTTAATTTTGCAATATTGTGTGTAAACAAAGTCGATTTTGCCCTGTTTATCCAAACCTATTGAGAATAAAAATTAATTTATCCATGTCTCTTTATCTCGCATATAGTCGACTTATCTCCATCTACCTAAACTAATGTGAAAAAATTTACGAAATTGACTTTTTCACAGCTTGATATTTTTCTTTCGGCTGACAGCCTCCTATACAAAAATAGGATTGTTTCCCCTATCAAATGGAATGCTGAAGTCAATTTCCCAAAAATGTCGACTTAGTCCCCTTTACCCATTCACTAGAGATTTTTTAATAAAATTATTAACTAAATGTTTTTTAGATGCCACCCGACGATTCTCTCCATGGCATCTATCAATCGACTGGTCGACAGGAAACGTAAGATTTTTCGACGTGGTCAACGATTTATGGAATAAATCATTTTGAATTGAATTTACCTTCAACTGTTTTCTATTCACGTTAATTAGTGTAATGCGGCTAATTGAACCACTAATTGAATCTCATTAGCTGTTATTATCGAAGGCAATTAAATCATAAAAGAACCGCGTTTGCCCTGCCGACGCGGCGAGGTATTTGCCTAAAGGGCGCGCTGCTCGGGCGGGCGGAAGGCAAAATAATGAAGAAAAGTAAAAGGGTCGCATGGTGAAGAGCCACGTGGACGGGGCATAATCTGTTAACGTCGCTGCTGCTGACGTCCTCTCATTATTCATCTCATTCATCCGATATTTAGCCAAGCTAATTTGGTCTGGCCTGCACTGCACCAGCTCCACCACGGCAGTTATGAGGCTGGCGGTACATATGAAGAAAAATGATCGATGTATTATTTTTTTGTGAAATTGAGATACTACTACCATCGTGTGGCCTGTTCCGAAACGAATCGGCCCATGAATCGATTTTTGAATAAATGATCATAACCGTGATGATGACGTTAAATGATGCGTGAAGAAAACTTGTGGCGTGAAAGAACGATCTGAACCTGGCGGGAAACAACATTGGTCGTTTTTTCCCATCAGGTCGAGAGGTGGGGGGGTACCTCGATCACCCTCCGGTTGACGCTGAGGAAGAACTGTGATTGGAAATACTGATCAAAGTTTTCGCTTGATTCCGGAGGTATGATTTAGGTATAATATGTTCTTTAACTCAAGTATTTCTATTATGATGCGTATATTAGTCTTATATTATAGTTTTCTTTTTATAATGTGATAGAATTTAATAAAAAAAAAATTTTTTTTATAAAGTTAAATATATTTTTGCCCACTAAAATATCCCTTGCTAAAATATATATTTTTTAAGATTGTTAATTTTAAAAATGGAATTACAAAAAAATATTGTCTTTCTCCGTAGCCCTTTATGTTGTAATTCATATAATTTAATCATCTTCATCAAAAACCAATTAGATTACCTATTATTATTATTCTATTAAGAGTGAGTACCAAATTACTGATATGCACACATTGTGACGTATAGTGTTTTTTCACTGGCTTTCCGTTTGTTGTTCGATTTTTTCAAATTTGGTATGAATAATTCTTTGTGTCATTAAAAACGACGTATGTGTAGGGATTTTTACTTTTTGTGCACGTTTTAAGGTGATCATTTTAATGTTAATGCAAAAAATTAATTTCCAGTATTATCGCGTCACATATCAAAATGTAAGTAAGTCGAGTTAACAATTAGTATTTTTTTTTAAATATAAACATACACAATGTGAAGGGGGTGAATACAAATATGATTCCGTTTCAAGTTAGCGGCCGTATTAATGGTTTTTATAATACTCGCAAGGCCTACAAAGTACAGAACTAATAGTTAGTCCATATTACTTTGTACTAATAAAATAATTTATAAAAAAATCAATTAAAATGAAATAAACTGCGTGGATTTAATTTAGTTCAGGTACAAGTTTTCCAAAGTCCTTTCAGAACGACAAGATATACCATATAATTTCATCTGATCCATTGCGAGAATAATTACAGACAAAATTCGTTCATATACCTTGGGTACAAGTAAACGTTAATTGATATATGATATATTCACCGAATCGAACAATACCTTTAAAAAGTCATTGAAGAAGGCGATATTTATTATTTAATGTTACATAGTATCTCTTAAAATGTTTTCTTTTCTGTGTTATTACATTTAATATGATATGTATGTCATATGCATCTATCATATTCTTATGTGTCATATTCTATGTACGAGTATATCATATTTCTATGTATACCATTTCATTATAATTTTATACATAATATACGTTTATGTTGACAAAAAGAAATTTCAATGGTTAATACTTCTTGGCCATAAATAAGTTGTTTTAAAGGAGATCCACGATGTCGGGGTGAGATATAGAAACGATATATCAGGCGCAGACATTTTGAAGCCGATGTATACATTATAACCCAACTCAGTGGAGGCGCTGGACCAAACGTGGAGCTGTGCGACGTCAGTTTTGCGAAGCGTCTTTCATTTCCCAGTCAGAAAGAAAACGTTAAATTAAATGAGCTGAGTTATACACTAATGTATGAGTACAAGAGTATTGATTTCTAATTAAATAATGACAAAAATCACACAAGCAAATACAAATTATAATAAAAGTGAACTTTTCGGCTTTTAGCCCCACTGATTTTTTAGAGGTTATGTCATAATCATAATCATTATCACATGAACACGATAACATAATTAATAGCACGTTGTCGCCTGTGAAAAAAACTTCAGCCGCATAAGTTCTGAGCATGCGAGTCTGCAAGTTATGTGATAGATGAATGAAATATAAAGAAATAACGATTGGGTGATTCGAGTCTCGCGCGCAGAATTGTCTTACTTTCATAGTGTTGCCAGTCGACTCTGGATAAATACTACTCACGCGTATGGAAATAAATACAAATAATTAAACTTATACGAATAAATACGAATAATTAATAATTAAACTTGTAAAACTTTTTTGCGAGGCCCCCTCAGGCGCGAGGACGTCAGCAGTCGCCGACGTTGCCGACGCCTAACGCTAACGCTGAACCCAACTTAACTGTAATCGAGGATTCAAAATGAGCTAAACTTCCCTTAGTCTAAATTAATAACTATAAGCAATGCGTACGATATAAATCTGTAGAGATTTCAGACGAGAAAATTACCACCAGATTTTATCCTTCATGGGAAAAGCTATTGCTTTTATATTTAAAAATCTTCATCAAAATTACGGACACGTGCAATTTAGGGATAGACACATCATCAAAATCAATACAAGGATGAGCCAAGTTGAAGTTTTTCTGATTTCATTTGAAATTATTATTCATGACAATTTAGCGGAGTTCACTGAAAGGCTGATAAATTAAAAAGGTCCTCGTTAACTTCCATGTTATTAAATCGAAGACTATCGCGGTTGTTTGACATTATAAATAGGATAGAAAACGATTTTACCGCGTGAAATTTGTAGCACCCGAGGTTTCGGTGACGTTGCAGCCATCGTTGTCCAGGGTAGACTCGACAACGGCGGCTGCAACGTCACCGAAACGTCGGGTGCTACAATTTTCACGCGGTAAATTCGTTTTCTATCCTATTTATAATTCCATGTTATTGGTAAACAGTCAGCTTGCTCTGCACCAATGAAACTTTACCGCAAGAAATTCTTTAGTTTACATACATTGGGCTCGATTGCGTTTCTTCGTGAACTAAAATCGGAAATTAGTCTGTGTGAACGGGGCAGGGCAATATGCTAGAGCGGAGTGTGAGATGACCGGTTGTTACTTTTTCGCATTAAAACTGCCCGCCAAGGTCAAATCTTACACCGCACAAAATATGCTCGAATTTATTTGGACGAGTATAAGTTCGGAAGGTAGTATTTATCGACGATCGTTCGTTTCATATTCCGCTCTAACTTATTGCTCTGTCTCGTTCGCTTGGACTAATTTTAGTTTTAGTTCACAAAGAAACGCAATCGGGGCCATTCTGTATACATTGTATATATTTATGCCGCTTTAGGGGAAATTTTGAAAAATAAAAATAAAATATCGTCAGACATCGTACCATGAATATTAATTAGAAACTTTTACTGTCATGTGTCCTGTCAGCTTCACAGGAATGGCTGTACCGGCTACCGTCATGGACAACCGACGTTTCGAATTAATTTTGCCTGAAAGGCTTTCGGAATCGGAGTGGTCGAGACGTGCATAGTGCTGAAGCTTGTTTCCGAAATATGCACGGTAAAAAACAGCGCTCGTAGTCTACAAATAGTTTTGATACCAGTAGCTTGCCAGTAAAAATACTGAGTAAAATACATATTCATAGCATGAAGATTAAGTTTATTATGCTATATTTTTTAACCATCAAAAAATCCGTTGTGTCACACCAAGACTTTCCCGGCTTGTAAGAAGACTTTTCAAGTAATAAGGATTTTGGGTATTAATTTCATAAATAAACCGACCTCTCTCGGCCTCGGTCGAACCCGGTTGGGTGCCATTGCGGTACTTCAGGCCCCGCGGCTCGTTTTCCGGCTAGTCTCGGAGGCTCACCGTTAATATTTGATTAAAATGTATTGCGGAATTTAAATATTATTATTGCAGCTTTATATGAGATATTTCAACTAAATTTTCACGATGTATTTTGTGCCCAACAAGGCATCTGCGTATCAAATTTCAAGTCTCTAAATCGAATATTTCGTGGATGATACATGACTAGTGCGCCCCCTTAGTGAACCTATTTTACCACAATCTTGCCAAAACCAAATTATGTATACATAGCAAATTTTATTATTGTTATTTTTATTATTATTATTTATTCCGTAGCCGAAGATTGGGTACGGGGTCGCCCTTGCAGCCAATACGCTACTGTCGGTGCCGCTGGACCTCGTACTCCATTCACGATTCGCTTCCATTCTTGACGATTTTTGGCCACGTCTCGAGGATCCTTAGCCGATAATCGTTGATTCTTAAGGTCGTCTTTGATGTCAAATTTAAGGGTCAAATTTTAGCTCAATCGCATTAAGAGTTTGGACGCTATCGTAAAGGAATACATACACCCAGACAGACTCCAATCTGGTGATGGTCTTAATCGACTCATGGGCCTCAAAATAGATACTTCCGTCTTCATCTCGATTTTTTTTAGCTCGTTCACAACACTTTTCCTTTTCGTAGGGTGGTCGGCAGGGAATGTAATTAATGAAATTACCTAAATACATCCAGTATATGCATCAATTATATATATATATATATATATATATATATATATATATATATATATATATATATATATATATATATATATATATATATATATATATATATATATATATATATATATATATATATATATATATATATATATATATATATATATGTATATATATATATATATATATATATATATATATATATATATATATATATATATATATATATATATATATATATATATATATATATATATATATATATATATATATATATATATATATATATATATATATATATATATATATATATATATATATATATATATATATATATATATATATATATATATGTATGTATATATATAATATATATATATATATATATATATATATATATATATATATATATATATATATATATATATATATATATATATATATATATATATATATATATATATATATATATATATATATTTATATATATATATATATATATATATATATATATATATATATATATATATATATATATATATATATATATATATATATATATATATATATATATATATATATATATATATATATATATTATTAATATATATATATATATATATATATATATATATATATATATATATATATATATATATATATATATATATATATATATATATATATATATATATATATATATATATATATATATATATATATATATATATATATATATATATATATTTATATATATATATATATATATATATATATATATATATATATATATATATATATATATATATATATATATATATATATATATATATATATATATATATATATATATATATATATATATATATATATATATATATATATATATATATATATATATATATATATATATATATATATATATATATATATATATATATATAACGTTATCGATGGTACGTAGACTCGAGTAGAGAAACCTGGCTATTTGGTTGAATTCTCCAAGGAACGCACGATAAGGGGGAGTACAACCGAATTACCATAAACCGACATAAACAATCTGTTATTTACATTCATATGACATCACCGTAATAAATAATAATGTTATCTTAATGGAATTGAGCTATATTAACGTGAATGAAACATGCAATTAACGTACGGGTTGTCGTTTTAAAATAGACGCTAATGCGACACGGTGGCTTTTTAATTTCATTTTGCTACCGTCCCTTTACGTTATCTATGAAAGTATTTACCGTTCGCATTTCAAAATGACGAGTTATCATAAAATGCACTTCCGTGTAGTGGAAAAGTCGCTCCGGCGTAATTCTGTTGATTAAATAATTCATAACCTCTGTGCATTCATAGTTGTAGATGTAATTCATAGTTGTAATTTCATAGTTGTAGATGAGCTTCTGATGTTGCTATAATACAGACTTCTAAGTGTGGACATATTACACTCCTCACATAAAAATCGTCTTGTGTAAGAATTCAATTTAAAAAAAATCTACGGTCTAGATCACATTAATGGATTTGTGTAACTTTTAAATATGTATATTTATGTAATGTATTGAGTTCTGTTTGGCACCATAACAAAATATAATATGAAATAATTCATGATATTGGAATCATTCGTGAGTTGGTATCAGATGGAGGTAGGAAACTATGTCCATACAATATGACGTTGACGCAGAGGCGATCATCATCTTCTTGCATAGTCGTCGCCGCGGCGGATGTGCTAGCACCATCATTGGGACGCCTGGCCGACGCTCTCTTTCGCTCCCGACAACGTTAAACTTAACGCTTTTTGTAACGATTGTGTGTAGCATCACTGGATTGCTCTCGAGATTCTCATTCTAAGCATATTCGATTCATATATTTCAAATTTCTACAACAGTTTAGCCCAATGATGTATCGTCACTCGCTGTAGCTATTTATTATCGTGCTCCATTTTCGGCCATGTACCGAAATCCGTATGATTTATTGCCAATTTAACGAGGAGAACTGATAACATTCAGGATTATCGAAGTGAACTGTCGTTCAGTGGACTGTATCACTACTTTATGAAACTACCTGATTGGTCATGGGCGGTGGATTCTCAATGTGAGAATTCTCTGCCTTTAGGACGTAGTACACTGAACGTGCGTAGGCATGAACAAAGAAACTATCATTGCATAGCTTTCAGCCGATAAAAAAATGAACTTCTATTTTAAAATATTACCGCTTGTGGTGAATTATTTATTTATTTTTCTCTTTTATACCTCCTTACGGACCTTATTGTCTAACGACAATTAACTTACTGGGGGCCGGATTATTATAACATCAGGTGGCAGTGTTTAGGCGGTCACCCATCCAAGTACTGGCCACGCCCGACTCTGCTTAGCTCCGGTGATCTGACGGGCACCAGTGTTTCAACGCGGCTATCGACGTTGATCATTAATCAATTAGTAACATTAGTTAATTACCTTTAAGTGGAATCCAACTAATTTTCACGAATTTTCATCTCAGCTGAAAGCGTCACGATCTCCGCAATTTTGTTAGTTTGAAACACACTTTCTTTTATTATTTTTATTAACTTTAACCATTTACAGCTCCGAATGTATATATTTATTACATAGCTATATTTTTTATAAAATTGGTATATTTATGTATATATACAGGTGGTGGGTCCAAATAATTTATTTTAAAAAAAAACACTTCATTTCTTAAAATTGCATTAAAATATGCACATCTAGAGACGGGCCAAATTATCGCCTAGATAGATGTGCTTTTGGCAATTAAGGTCATGTAAGATGTGTTAAACCTCCCTATATTAATTATCAAATAATTTATATAATTATTATAAGATTACATGACCAATGAATGAACTGTATACCTAATCCTATGTACCTAAATAAATAAATAAATAAATGGAGATTGGTATCATTTCCCTTGGAATTACGATTAATTAAGTATTTAATCTGTTATCATATTCTATATGCTAAATCTTTTCTAATGAATGCTATTTAAGTGAAGTGCAGGTTCAATTAAATGTTTTTAACGAAATTTATCTCAAACTTTATCTATTCACATATTTTTTTCTTTGGAATTATCATATTGTTCTCTCATTCTATGTCTTTAATTTAGTCAATAAAAGGATTATTAGTTTGGCATAATCTAATTTCGTATTCTGGATTCATGATAATTAAATTGGACGTTTGTATGTCTTGTTGCCGAAATGGTCTGTTAAAATTTTATGCATATTTATTTGTTTTAATGATTGTTAAATTAAAAGGGCGTGTTGATTCCCTTCATTCAAAGGGACTCGTGAGTCGCTTTTATTCAAAAGAGACTCATTATTTTGATTTTTCGCTTCTCTGCGGACTTGTTAAGGGGCGATTAATTTTAAAATGCCACGTTGTAGGTGGTATTTTTCCAAATACTAAATCTCATACTCGAGCGCTGGTATACTCAGATAGATTCTCTTAATAACAACTTAAGGGAAATACTTTAATTTCTCTTTTTTTGTGTGTACCTATGTGTGTTTTCCAGCTGACGTGTGATTCTAGGTTGATCCAAAGTTAGTTTGATTATTCGCTATCTCAATTACGGGGCATGCGCTATTTGTTTTCTTTCCCAGGATGGGTTAGTAGATGACCGTCTCTTTCTCGCTGTGTCTAAACTCTCGGCGAAATCAGAACAAATTTAAGTTAGATCTTACGATTTTGTTTATTGCGATAGCGACATACGATATGTTTAATGTTTAGCGATCAGTACTGTACCGATACATCATAGGGCAGGTGTTGAAGTTGGTTTATTTTAAACATCAACAGGTGTTATACACCCATACTCTAATACATCGCTGAAAATGTCAAAAGCGAGTTATTGAAATGCGTTGTGCATCTGAGTAGCTGCGCCAGAGGTAGGAAAGCAAGCGATGAGTGTCACCACGCAGCTCGCTGACCGGCGGAGTATTTAGACAAAAGTCAAAGTTGCTGCCGGGTGAGTCATACTTTTCTTATTCCATTTTTATTAATTTTTACCGAATACTTTTCACTGTCAAAAAAGTCATAAGTTGAAAAAAAAGATTTTATTTGTTTTGTTCATTATCTATTAAAAAAAAAATTTTTACTATGTGCCATATTATCTTACAATATAAGCTAGAAACTTGTTTTGTTAGATAGGTAAATAAATATTAAAGATTAAATATTAAATATTGTACTTAAAGTTTTTTTTTCTATCCATTTCTTTTCTTTTAAAAATGCGGAATGATTATATAAAAAATAAAATAATAATAATCTATACCTAAAATGTTGAAATGTTCAATCAATCACGTGGGTTTGTCGCACCCACCCTATGCTCCGTGTTACAACTTCTAACCTTATGCACGCCGGGTTAATAAACTTTCACCAGAACAATTGAATTATATTGTTATGTATCATATATGAGTTCAATATGGTAGTAGCGCGCCCCATTTCGTCTCACGCGTGAATTCACCAACCCAATAAGGTGAAATTAATTCATTTATTCTTTAAGTGGTATACTTTGATTTACGATATAAGCAATGGTTTTTGATTTTCGATATAAGCAATTCGATATAAGCAATACTAAATTTCTTCCCCTGATTTCATTATCCTCAAATTTTCTGTTATACTCTCAATATAAAAGAAAATTTATAGACATATTCACGTCAATAGAGTGCCGAAAAGAAAGTTTATCAACGATAGTAATCTTATGTCAAATCATTTATTCATTTATTCAAATCATTTATTGTATTTAAAAACATTTACATGGTTATTTAGACACAACATAGAGCCGCTTAATGTTAAAATAACTGTTTTATATACTTAAAACTACAGTTTGAGATATCATTAAATATAATATAACATCAAATGGTCCAACAAATAAGAAATACAATTCATCATTGGAGGCAATTTGAATTATTGATAATAATAAGATAATAAAATGGTAAATCAAATCGTAAAACTTAAATCAATAAAATCTTAATAGAAATTGTCAGTCATCTAATTATAATTCGTTGACAGTATACAATTCTCTCTCAATATAGTAGCCTTTAAATTTCGATTTAAACTGGGCTATTTTCCCGTTTCTACATATAATTTTAATATTTTCAGGCAATTTATTGTAACACACCATTCCATCGTAATTTGAATCCCTTTTGATTAATACCAAAGATGTACAGGGTAGTATTAAATTGTGTCGTCATTCATACTTCTAAATGTCATATGTCAGAAAATGCCAACTTTTCCGGAGAGATCCAAACATTATAACTTTTATTTTTATTAACGATTTTTTGCATCATTTTTCATTTAGTTTAGTTAATACTAAACTAAATGTTAATACATACGCCAAATTTCACACGTGTTTTACATCCCCGGCCCACCAAGCGACGAAGAGATCAGTATTGTGAACGCTTGTGAACGCCTGGAAAAGGGTTTAATCGTCTCAGGGGGGAAGGGGGAGAGGGGGAAAATGTATAGAGCCGTCTTCACTTCGAAACAATTCGACATGCAGAAATCAGCCGGTCATGGCAAGAGTTGAAATATCATACTTCAACCTCGAAATATTGCTATTAGATACTTAAAATTTGATGCACAGATGCCTTGTTGAA
Source organism: Micropterix aruncella (assembly GCA_944548615.1). Lineage (NCBI taxonomy): Eukaryota > Metazoa > Arthropoda > Insecta > Lepidoptera > Micropterigidae > Micropterix > Micropterix aruncella. The sequence goes on from OX155953.1 coordinate 18,551,432, forward strand.
CCGAAATCGCGTTGTGAAACCGAAATCACGTGTTTCGGTTGGAATATCTTGTATACAAGCGACGCAAATAATATTTTAATTTCGCCATATTTAAGAAACTACTACATGATTGTTGGAAAAATGCCTTGTTAATAAGCACGGAAAATGCTACAAATTACTAAGATTTTTAACGCGGTGTGGGGGGGGGGGGTGTTACGAGGGGGGTGCTAGCTAGGTGACACGAGCTATTTTTTTAAATAGTTGTCGATATTTTTGATATAATATATTATGACAAAATTTTATTTGACACTAATCATTTTTTCTCGATATGTCTTGACAAGATTTACTCGTATTTGTTAATGCAAAAGAATTATTAAAATCAAAGATATATACTTATTGAAAAAATATTATATATTAACTGTTATGCTAAAGAAATGTGTTATTTTTTAAGAAAATATCCAACGTGGAAAGATATATAAAAATTTACAAACGACAAATTGCAACGTAGCCTATAGCTGCCTTAACAATGTGTGTTGATTAGAGTAGGGCCAAAATCAACGTGCACCTGGAGTCATAAATCATTAGGCCGGACCTCTCGCTCACACTCGCTGTCTTTCGCTCGCACTATGGGGATGCGTGTTTTAAAAATAATAATAGCAGTATCGATGGATTATCGATGTATCGATGGAATATCGATGGACTATGATGGATCGATGGTTGGATCGATATAGATGCCAAGAGATATCGATGGACATTATAGATTATGATGAAAATTTTCGTAATAATTTGTAATGATTGCTTTAGTTAGTTTTAAACTCATTTATTAAGAAAAAATTTCGTAAATACAAACTAACGTATACATGCAACAATAAAGTGAAATAAAAGTTTAAAGAATATTAAAAATATATTTTAAGTTTTTAAGAGAATAAATTATTTGATTTGATTTGAGTAAATTATCGATAAGCAACGTCGACTTGTTGGACATCCTTACGCGCACCATCCGGCCTAATGATTTATGACTCCAGGTGCACGTTGATTTTGGCCCTACTATAGTGATCTACTACTATGTTGTAAATATTAGGAAATTTGGTTTTAACGGCGTCATTATATTTTAATATTAACAACGATATTACGGACTGAGAAAATATTCCAATATCGCCAATTTTATCGAATCTATTGACGAAAGACAAAAGAAACAAATTCGTTACTCAATATTTATTCAGCTTTGAAATGAATCCGTCAAAGTCTTCGAGTGACTTTATTCGCTGTTTCTATAGAAATACAGCTCGATTCTATTGACTCGACAAATAATACTCGAATCGTTCAATAAGGGACGCCACTTTGACTGCTGAATGGCTAACTTTAGACGTATTGTTTATCCTGGCTTCTGCTGTATTGTTGGTACTGTTCGGATTCCAATTCGATTTAACTGAAGATATGCCTATCGCCAAAGTCGCCGATTTTTTATGCCTATGAGACTTTGTCTCAGCCCCGGATCTAGGGTGTGGGGGGGGGGGGGTAAACAGGGGTACCTACCTACCCAGGGCGGCAAATAAAGGGGGCGCCAAATTCAAGTGCTTGAAGAAAAAGTTATTTCACTAAAGCGCCTAGCATCCAGAGAGCGTTGTCGTATGGATTATTCATTTAATTTTAGAATTAATTCCAAGTAGATTTTTGAACGTCCGAGCAGTGTGTGTGATATCTCTGCCAAGGAAATTGCATAGAAAAAATCCTCCCCACATACAGAAGGGGACGAGTCTACACGAACAGAGCCAAATATTCCCGAACGGCCGAACGTCAAGCGATGGTCGGTATTTATATAGTTGCTTAGGCGTGCGACTAAATCGCGTTTCGTTTCTTTGTTAACAACTACTATTTTAAACTTGTCAGTATAATTATTAGTTAATGTGTTGATAGATTATTTCGCGGAAAAAGAGATCGATGTGTAAAGCTGTAACAAGATTAAATAGTAAAATTTTCTGAGGACTAACGATTGAAGGTATAAGTACAGTCTGGCTTGTGCGTTGTCTACACTGGTTGGTATGTATTCTATGTTATTGTCACACATAAGGAAAAGTTATTAACAAATAGGTAATGAAGAGTGTAACTTTATTTAAGGTGGTCACAAAAAATCTCATCCAGTATATCTGTTTTATAAGTTTTCTAAAATCATTTATTTCAACTGCTGGAGGGGAGGGGCGCCGATGTCAAAAGTTTACCACTGCTCCAAAAAAATCCAAGTATCCAAAGTATTACGGTATTAGAGCAAGACTGCAATCGACTGTCCTTATAGATGAGTGCCAAGGAAGTGAATTTAACCAAAAATATGTCAAATTTTAAACTATTTTATAGTCATCGTACACCAATTATTGTTTTTTTTATAAACCCCGTGTTCTATCAGCGAAGAGTGTGTGATTTTCGGATGCGTTTCGAATCAGGGCAAGTCAGTAGTGGACTGTGATGATATATATATATATATATATATATATATATATATATATATATATATATATATATATATATATATATATATATATATATATATATATATATATATATATATATATATATATATATATATATATATATATATATATATATATATATATATATATATATATATATATATATATATATATATATATATATACATATATTTGATTGTAAATGTGTAAATTATTATTTTTTCAAATTGAAATTATGTTTATTACTAAATAAATGAAATGATAAAATAAATGAAAGGGCACTTATCTGGTCTGTGGCGACCAGGAGCGACTCCACGCCTTTTTCGTTTTCTCTTCTTTCAGTATTTGCGGTTTCCTACTGTGGTATTGGAACCTTTCTACTTTATCCTACAGCGTAGCATAATATATATATATATATATATATATATATATATATATATATATATATATATATATATATATATATATATATATATATATATATATATATATATATATATATATATATATATATATATATATATATATATATATATATATATATATATATATATATATATATATATATATATATATATATATATATATATATATATATATATATATATATATATATATATATATATATATATATATAACTCACCCTTGTTTGATGTCTACAGCACCTTTTTAGTCAGGTTTCACAACGGCAGTGGAGCTTCTTCGATTTTCCTGCTGAATGACGACACTTTAACTTCTACAGTTTCCAGGCAATTAAAGAAAATATGTATGTTTCTGACTAGTGTATTATCAAAACTTATTAATTATTATTATTTAAGAGCTCATTGCCCAATGCGAGCGCGCGATTACATTTATCTCGCGTTGACGTCGGCCTATAACACCTGAAAGTGCCCGCACGTCTCAGCTCTCTTTTTGCAACTGACTAACATGGCGTCCTTCGCTTTTCTTACTATGTTTACTAAAAAAACCATTCCGCCCTATGCTTTTAACTGGCCGGAACGATCTCACACCTTTTCTATTGGTCAAAAGGATCTCTGTGCCAGGAATGCAGGGGGTGAGAGCGGAGTTCTGTGAAAAGACATATTATATCGCCTTTTAAGTGGGGCCTGACTTGTACCCGAATCCGGGATACCGAGAATGCTTTTTAAATCTGTGCAGCCTCTCTGAGCGTGGACTGCGTTTTAATAAAAAAAAAAATTAAGTAACACCCCGAATGTAACGTCAACTTCGATTATTGTCTTCATGCCTGGCCAATATCTAGTACATCCATATTAACTCAAAATTTTGGAGTAGCTGCTGTTTTCCGAAATCGGCAACAAATGATATAGATGTTGTAGTTAAACAGCTGATTATTTTCCTTATTCACTTTTATGTTCAAGTTCTTCAAAATGCGACCCTGCCTATTATTTCCAAGCCGCTCAGTAAGTATATGACTCCACTTCATACGTTTTCCACCCTCCTTTTAAGTATGCGTTTGACTGACATCCCCGCGATCGTCCAATCAATCTTTTCTGAAGGTTCTGGAAGCAGTAAAAGGCTAAATTTTTAAGTGGACCTGAAATTAAATAAAATGTTACTCTGACCGACAAAGCCTTTTATCGGAATGGCATGCTGAAATTTCAGTGTGTAATTTTCATTTCAGCTTCGATAAAAAAAATATGAAAGGACTTGAAATACGCGATGAGCGGATCGCTGAAAAATCCATAGCGATTAAAAAGGAAACACGTTAAAAACTACCTGTGAGGACAAGAGATTTTTTTTAATATCTCGAAAGAAATTTCTCGAAAACGAACGAAACATCTCGAAACACTTCATTATGTATATTTAAATCTCATCTTTCTCAAATTATCGCTCATATCCGTTGTAAATTTCAAACGCACCAATCGATTATTGCGGAAAATTTCATCTCTTTTGGCAATACTCGTTTCACTGTCTTACACTGCATTCACCATAAGGGCCGGGCCACACGATGCGGTGCTGCTGCGGCGCGGCGCATGAGCGGCGCCGCTGCGGCGTTTTACATACAAATATCCATGATACAAACCGGTAATATGCGCCGGAGCTGCACCGCTCAGTTGTTAAGTGCAGTCGAAGGAGGGTATATGCTTGCCTGTTTCATTTGTTTTCACGTATTATTGATGATTTTTAATCGAAGTGTTTAAAATGAGTATCAACAAAGATATTGGCATTGACTACCTCATTTGACTAGTTCTACGTACAGTTAACTACAACACTATTCTCCCACTGCGGCGCCGTAGTAACGCTGCGGCGCCGCACGCTGCACTGTACGTGTGTACGCCCATACGGCGATATTCGTTTCTTCGTGGACTAAAATAGGAACTTAGTTTAACCGAACGAGACAAAGCAATACGATCTGAAATGAAATGAACTATCGTCGATTTTCCCGCACCAATAACACCATAGGCGCCTTAATAAGTTTGAACACATTTCGTGCGATGTTAGATTGAGCTGCTTTAGCTTCGGTGAATAGTTTTAATGCGGAAAAGTGACAACCGTTCATTTCACATTCCGCTCTGATATACTGCTTTGTCTCGTTCACATGAACTTATTTACGATTTCAGATCAAGAAAAACCCAATCGAGCCCATTGTGAACGTAATACTCAAGCGATATGAATAGTCACTTGTGGATAAAGTTTTCTATCTATTAACTGTTTAATCTCATTTGGGCAAATGCTTTAAGTCTCTATTGAGACAGAAACCTATCTTAGTTATCTTAGTTACATTTCTATCTTAGTTATGTTTATGTTACTGCGCCGCGCGGTCGTCAAAGTACAGTGGAATGCAAACATTTTGAGCTCTACAACTACATGCTCAGGTCACACGTATTGCATTTATTGCACTGCACTGCACACCAATGCACTGAAACCAAAAAAGGGATAGGCATATTTTATACCTGTGAGAATGACGGAGAGAGGTTGAGTTTACGCGTGACTGTAATGATTCTCGTCGAAGCCAGCCGTTTAACGGTACAGTCAGACGATTACATAACTAATAGATTCGTTTAGTGTTGAGTTGAATTGGGCTGTGATAATTTTTCAGTATATACGTGATTGTCTCAGCGGCCCGTCGTTTAGCGGTACAATCAGAAAAGTAACAAATAAATAACAATAAAATAGATCAATTGTATATACTGATGAGACATATATCCATAGCAGCCATACTACTCCTAAATCATGGACATGTAGTCCGACAAAAGGCCTTAAAATGCTGGCAATGGCAGCAAGGCAATGCTGATATATAAATCTTCTCAAAAATGTGGTGATTATCACCACGACATGAACTTCAGTAATTATGAGAAATGGCTTAAAGAAAAACTTATTCCGAATTTAAATCCTAATTCTGTTGTAGTGATTGATAATGCCCCATACCACAACGTGCAATTAAACCCAGCACCAACGTCCAACTCTCGAAAAGCTGTTATGCAACAGTGGTTACGCGATAAAAATATTCCATTCAATGACGCCATGTTGAAGACATCGCTTTATGAGATTATTAAAATTAATAAACCCCGATTTAAAAAGTTTAAAGTTAACGCTTTATTAGAAGACAATGGTCACACAGTACTCCGATTACACTATACCACCCTGACCTTAATCCCATAGAGGAAATATGGGCTCAGATAAAGGGATATGTAGCGAAAAAGAACGTTTCTTTTAAACTGGACGATGCTATGACACACGCCATAGATAAAATTGAAACAATGTCAACCAGAGACTCCCAATGTTGGACTAATGTTTGTCGTCATGTTATCGATATAGAAAACAAATATAGGCTAACCGAACCGGTGTTAGATAGAATTTTAGACAATCTATCATTTGTAGTAAATACGGGAAGTAGTGATGAAGAAATGAACGCAGTTAATTTAGATGAAAGTAGATCTGAAAACAGTGACAGTGATTTAGAAGGAATATATCCACTTCAATGAATAATACTATGTGTCTTACTGTGTACTGTAAAATTGGCACATATAATTATAATAATAGTTTGGACAGTGAAAGGTGATCGTATTGTGTTGTAAGCAGAGTCTATAAAAGTATTGTGTTTGAGATGTACTGTTATAATTGAGGCTCCTAATATAAAAGTGGTAATAGTTTGGAAAGTGAAACATGATTGTTTTGTGTTTTTGTGTCACAATCCTAATGTTATTTTCCACATAATTATATATCACACCGTATTATAAACCAAACTAATTATCGATATTACATCATGGACGGTTATGCATATAATGCATGTGTTAATCGCTAATGAACATTTAAATTATAGTACAGTCATTCTCTAAAACAATACTGTTAGGATGGCTAGTCGATTTTGTACGTCGAAATTAAGTTTTTTTTATTTTGTATTCATCACTTCAATATTTATTAATTTTTTTATTTTATTTGATTAAAAAAATTACACCGTTTGTAGTAACAAATGCTTGCGTCGCTCCTAACTAGGCATAGCCGATCTATTTTGAATATTTATATTTTATTGTGAAATTACTTGTTTTCTGCCTGCCTTTTTTCTTTCTGTTTCATGTCTTCAATTCACGGGGACATCGATAAAGTAAATACATGGACCGGGGACATGAAATATTTTTGAATTATTGATTATATATAAATTATGGACAATAATAGTACCAAAAAAGTGGTCACTGGTTTTCTTTGGCGGTTCTTTCCAGTGGAATCTTACACCGTTTGTAGTAACAAATGCTTGCGTCGCTCCTAACTAGGCATAGCCGATCTATTTTGAATATTTATATTTTATTGTGAAATTACTTGTTTTCTGCCTGCCTTTTTTCTTTCTGTTTCATGTCTTCAATTCACGGGGACATCGATAAAGTAAATACATGGACCGGGGACATGAAATATTTTTGAATTATTGATTATATATAAATTATGGATAATAATAGTACCAAAAAAGTGGTCACTGGTTTTCTGTGGCGGTTCTTTCCAGTAGAATCTTACTTGTAGAACTCGCCGGAAAAAATAGGAAAAAGTACAATTACTGTCTTTTGACGTTCAGTATGTGTATATTATGTATTTACATTGAATAAAAATATTTGAAATTGAATTTGAATTTGTTAATTAGACTATAAAAGCCAATTTTAAATTTTCAATACATCATCACGATATCAAATATTCTGTCGTTGGCTGTACATGCCTTGGTTTTAAGGAAGACGGCGAAGTCCGTTACATATAGCGGCTCTAGTCTAGCACGAGGCCATTTGATTTTCTTTCTCATGTGCAGTTTTGACGAGGTTGTGTTTAATCTGTGTAAGCATTTTTGAGACTGTGGTCGAGAGCTCAAAAAGAATGCAGCGGAGTGTAGTCGGCGCGACGGGTCGCAAGCCGGCGATTCCGCGATGTTGCGGGGATGTATTCCCTGCCAGAGAATAGAAGACAATGAACACCATGAACTATGATGATTTCGCCAATCAGAAATACCGTAAAAAGTCCAGGATTTCGATATTGAAGTATGACTCTGGTGGACCGATTTCAACCACAATCTTTTCAATACTTGTCATGCCGAATGATGCCTGCATACAAAATTTCAGTTCAATCGAATGAAGCGTTAGGGCGCTATCGTGGAGTAATACATATGCAAACAGCCATGCAGGCATTCATACACACAGACAGACTTCAGTCTGGTAATGGTCCTTATCGTCTTTTGACCCTCCCTCCCCCAGGGGGGGTCAAAGTACATATATCCGTCTTCATCTCGAAATAAAACAAAATGCGCGTTCACAATACTTTACCTTCTCGTCCATCGGTAGGCTGGTGATGTAAAAAATAATAAAGCATTAATCGCGTAGTTTAAGTTAAAGGTTTTCTGTACTTGTAAATAGCATACATTCTAAACAAAAACTATTTTCCGCAATTCATATTAATTGAATGAGATGCAATAAATAGAAATGAAAAATTTGATTCTTTATTTATTGGTTGCTTAAATTAAAAAAATAAGTTTTTCTTCACAATGGCCCTTATTATAGGAATATTTTTCATATTATCTTGATTCACAATGCTATGCTGAAAATTGACATGGAAAGTACAAAGAAACGACGTTTCAGCATTATGCCCGTTCAACTGTGCGCCGACATGCACACTGACATTCGTAAAAGTCGCAGACAAACGGGATTTACATGTTATAAAAACTACCCCCTTTGTCTGAACTCTCTACGGATTAAAATTAAATCTGCCGCAAGGTTTCGGTCCATGAGCCTCAGACTATCGTATTAATAGGGAAAACATGCGGTCGAGTCCCGGCACATGATGAAAACGACTGCCGCTCGGTAGCAACACAAGTAATATTTTATATCGTATAATTTACAGATATTTGTATTATTGTATACGAAACGAAACACGGCTGACCGATGACCGCCCCCTTTGAAGATGTGATGGATGGCTTCCTCATTCAGTATATCATTAGGGCGGCAAGGGCGCGCAGTGGTCCCCGAAGACAGGCTGTGCTCGCCCTACTGACTCTGAGTGGTGACCCCTGGAAAATCGTGCCTGGAAATCGTGACCTGCCTCCTTTGTTAAGTTGAGCCGCCGCCCGGGTGTCAGCTTAGTCTTAAGTCGGCTATTATGGCAAGCCATGCTACACAGAGGTGTAACTAACTCTACAGCGTTGCAGATGACATTTATATATTTTTTTCTATTTTTGCTATTAAATATTTTAGGAGTTTATAAATGAATGCATGACTGTTAAAACCCACTAATCGACATAGACCAAACTATTACCAAGAGAATGTATTAAAAGGAGTAAAAAAACACGACTGAATGTATTTAATATAATATAAAAAAATACGTTTCTCTTATGTAAGGTTTGTGGTTTATATATTTATCCATATAGATACAAGGTGGCGCAAAATTAATCATCCTGAATCATCATGAAAATTAATCATGAAAATTAATCATCATGAATAACTTTTTTATTAAATAAAAATAAACACTTTTGAGTGATATTCTATGCTCTTGCGGAGTATAGAGCTCTATTGCTTGTCTGTTCGTATACTGCAGCTGTCTAGTTCACAAATGTCAAATTTGATTGACGTACGACGCCATTTGAAAAAAATGTTTAATTTTGCGCCATTTCATTAATTTTGCGCCACCTTGTGCATATATTATATATTTTCGGAATATACTCAATCAGACCTTCCATTTAACACTAAACACAATATATTTATGTTAATTTATTGACATTTGGAGATTTGGACATATAGACACTATTTACTTGATATATTGACAATTAAAGTACTCTATAACATTCAAGATGACGTAATGGTACTAACAATACTAGACTGCAATGTGCACATTGTGTTTTATTACTAGTATTAAAAAGAAACAAACATTCAGGGGGAACCCAAATCTCTTGAACTCAAAGGGGTATTCTGACGGTATAAATGGTATTCGTGCTATAAATTCGTGTTTTATAATTTAATTTAATTAAGCATGAGAACATGTACCAGTAAATGACATATCTTCATACAAATATATCATCTCCTATGTCAACACTTTAGGGGTTGAAACTTAAAACAAACTTCTATTTGCCTACCTTCACTATCAAATAAAGCCTTGTGAAAAAAAATCGACCTCCAGGATACAATGGTTAGGGTATTACCATACAATATTTCATCATTTAATTTAATCGATAAGAAACTGTGAATGTCACTATTTTTCATTTAAAATAAGTAGCTTAAATATATCTTTTTATAGCTGTATCTTCAGCGGTTTCGATTTTCTATACAACAGAAAAAAACCCTTGTTATTGCTAGGTTATAAAAGGAAGACTTGTAAAATATTCCAAGTTCCTAGTCCCAGTGGTTTGGAATGTGCGCTGATATGTCAGTCAGTTTCTCCTTTTATTAATTTCTCATGGAATTCACTAAAAATATATGCGTTTTCGAACAAATTTGTACCTTTTTTATTAATCTCTTAGGGGTAGAATTTCCAAAAATCCTGAAACAATTATTTTTATTCAATTTAATTAACCGAGAGACCAAGTACCTAACCTTCCATCATTGGATTTTTTTTCTAGGTGCTTACATCCAATATCAAATAAAGAATTGTACTAAATTTAGTGTTTCAAGATCCATTGGTTTGGGTATCCCCATACAATATTTCATCCTTCAATTTACACCCCAAGGATTTATTTTTCAAAAACTGTGAATGTTTTTTTTAAAATTAAAATGAATAGTATAAATATAAATTTTGATATCTGTAGCTTCAGCGGTTTCGATTTTCCTTACAACAGTAATTTACTCTTTTCACCCCTGTAGGAGTTTAATTTTCAAAAACGGCTTCTTAGTGCCCGCCTACATTATAAAAGGAAGCCTTGTGCAATATTCCAACTTTCCAGTCCCAGTGGTATGAAATGTGCGCTGATATATCAGTCAGTTTCTCCTTATATAAATTTCTTATGGAGCTCACTAAAAAAAATATTTATTTTCATACAAATTTTTATCATTTTTATTAGCCCCTTAGGGGTGCAATTTCCAAAAATTCTAAAACACGTAATTTTTATTTTATTTAATTACCCGAGGGAACAAGTACCAGTACATGACGTATTTTCATACAAATTTTTATAACCTATTTTACCCCCCTAGGGGAGCAATTTCTAAAATTTCTAAAAGACGTATTTTTTATTTCATTTAATTACCTGAGGGAACAAGTACCAGTATATGACGTATTTTCATGCAAATTTTCATCACCTATTTTACCCCCTTAGGGGTGAAATTAGAAAAAAAAGGTTGTACGTGCTCCACTACAAAATAAAGGCATATGCAAAATTTTGATTGTCCAGATCCAACGATTTAGGTATTTCCAGTCAATATTTCATCCCTTAAATTACCCTCTAAGGGTTGATTTTGAAAAAACTATGACTGCCATTACTTTTTATTTGTAATGATTAGAATAAATATAAATTTTGATGTCAGTAACTTCAGCGGTTACGATTTTCCATACAACAGAATTTCCTATTCACAGCCTTGGGGGTTGAATTTCCAAAAAACCCTTCTTAGTGCTCGTCTACATTATAAAAGGAAGCCTTGTACAAAATTTCAAATTCCTAGCCCCAGTGGTTTAGTCAGTCAGTCAGTCAGTAAGTCAGTTTCTTCTTTTATATATAATATTTAGATGTAGAGAGAAATCGCTATAGGATATAAAATCAAAACCATTCTAAATAAATTGGAAAACTTTCGAACATTACTGTTTTGATACTAAAATTACGAAAACAAACACTTATTCTCATATTTTGCAAAATTTTTTTGGTGACTTTTACGCAAAAGTTAATGATTTTTTATAGATTTCTTACCCTTTAGAAAATGTAGTAAAATTCAATGATTATCACTAGAGCAGCTGTATTCCTTGATGGATCCAACCTCATTCGACCTCATAGGACCCACCTAAACCAGTGCCATCCTCACCACATGAATTATTTTCAGCCTATAAATACCAATTTAGTCTTTCTAGCTTTAGTTACCAAAAGTAATTTAATATACTATACTGATAAATCTTACTAATATAGTCATCTATGCAATAGATAAGTTTCTTGCGTGGCTTATGCCAACAGTAGTAGCGGGATTTGACTTAGTCGCTTCCGCCCCGTGTGCCCCGATAAATGGGCTTCAAAGGAACACACGCTAAAAGTTCCTTCTTTTCCCTCCGTGTATTTTGCTTTCTCCTCATATGCTCCTTCCTTTCCGCTCCATGCGGATTACTTACAGTAACCGATTACGTGGAAAGAATGTAAATTATTAGTCCTACTCTGCTTTGGTTATCTCCTGAATACAATTTTGATCATTGTGTGAAAATATATGTACTAATGCTTTGAAACATAGAGGAAACTATGGGTAAGAAAGAGAGGGAGAGAGAGATGCAGGATTGTAATCAGAACTATAGAAGTGCAAGGGAAATATTTTGTTAAAAATATCGTCGAAAAGTTTAACAAAATCTAAGTTTACGCCATTTCGGCGACTGTATATGTATATCTTTGCCACTATTGTATCAGTTTACAGTGTTTGAATAGGACGTACACGCAATAAATACGGATTAATTTATTTTAATATTATTTAGTAACCATCCGCGAATTCTGCTTCTGACTTTTTGTCTTCCAGATTCTTTCAGTCTTCCAGAAAAAATCTTGATTTCCAGCTGGTAAAAACACTAACTTTTTTATAAAATTTGACCAGTTAACCGATATTTATTTATTCTTTTTTATTGACAAATATGATTCTATTTATTTAGGTAATTTATTTATGCATTTTCTGATCTTATAAGTAATAATAATAATATATCATATACATTCTCTATCTTAATTTATTTCTTATATGGTGAGTATAAAATAGTTGGGCGCGTATCGCGTGGATAGCAATGTTCGCGCAGGTAACTTTATGTACTAATTCATTTTTATTATACCGTTTCCGAAACACCACGTATTAATATTCGCTTATTTCAATCATCATTATTAGATATAATTAAATTACTAAATTCGATATGATCCTCTACTTTTAATAGATGGTCTACTTCTCTACTCTCTACTCTACTTATGTAGAATGTTCTACTTTTGACTTGGTCGAGTTTGCGAACCTGCGAGAACTGTTAAACTAGTCGGATGAGATGAAATGTCATTGCTAATTGATTAATTGATTAATTTCGTACTTTTCTAGATAATATTTAAAATTTCCAAATAATTGCTTATTGCATCGCATTGTCAAGATATTATTCTAAAATGAGATCTCCAACTTCAACTATACTTAGATTTATCACACACGATGATCTTCCAGTTTAAATCGGCTACGTACAAATTTTATTACCGTTAAAGCACTGAGATAGGAATCAATTAGACGAAACGGCCGGTCTGACACCTAGAAATTCGTCATTATTACTCGTCGACACGAAAGTCGTTGGAAAATCTTTCGACTCGGTCACAGATTAAACAGAGAGTTGTGAGTAATCGCAATAGATACGGCGCGAACACGACTTCGTCCCATAAACGTGCTCTTTGATTCTATCGAGTGCATGAACTCTCTTATAATAAAAAAAACAGCTGTTTTATCATGAGCTTCTGTGAAGTTTGCTATCGATAACATAAATGAATGGTTTCGATAAATACTTTGCAGTTGAGAGTTAATGTGGTTTTATTAGACATAACCCTTAATTAGTCGCACGAAGAAAATTACATAACTGGTCGCAAGGGGTCTCCAAATTGGTGACCTCAAATTGTAGGAATTATTTTTAATGTAGGGGAACCTGGTCAACAGTGGATCAACATTTTTTATAATGTAATATCTTCAAAGTTATCCAATGTATTAAACTAAGATTTTGCAAGATTTTTCTTTGATCATCCTTGTATTCATTTTTAATTACCGCAACTCCTTGGCACAACAGGAGAAAAAGTAAAAAGAAACAAAACGATACTAAGCACATTGATCCACTGTGGGACATGGGTGGTACACTGTGGATCAGCATATGGTTCACAGTGGATCAAGGACAAGATTAATATGAAAGGGTAAACAAAACACTTGAAAATTGTCAAAAATATTTTAAAGTAGGTACATACTAACTATAACAGAGAGAAAAAAGTCATGAAGTACATAGGAACTTAGATATTTATCATACATTAGGTAATGTATCATCAATTAAATGTTGATACTCGAACATAAGAAAAATTAAGAATGTAGGAAAGAAAATAAATCTAATTGCCTCAAAATGCCTGCTTATTTAGCGCATGTTTAAAGGAGACAGATTAACTGAAAATTTATACAAACACTGTCGCCTCGATGTGCCGCTTACTACCGGTCTGGGTAAAACTAACTTAATGTCATGTTCTTTAACATAAGATAATATCTGGCACATCTGGCAGTCCAAACTGCTCTTGAGATTGTATTTTTAAACGAAGAAAACTAACATTATACTCCATGTTGTCATTTCTTGTTTGTAATACTTTAGCTACATAAAATACTCTTTTTGTTTTTTGTAGTAAACAGTATGAGAACGAAGTCTCCTTCATTAGGTTTTTTTCGGTAGAAATTCTTGGTTTTTTAAAAAGTCTTCCGTCAAAATGTTGTCTTCATTTTCCTTTTCATCTTCTATAAACCAGTCCTCATCATCATCATCAGTATCTTTATATATTACTTCGGCATCATCTTCAGAGTCGCTTTGTAGAACTTGCCGCTTTGCCTTTTTTAACCTGGTTTCTTTTGTTTTTTTTGTCGCTTGTTTTACTCTTTCTATTTCACCTTTCTCTGGCGTGTCTGTAGCAATCATACTTCGTCCCAGTCTTCTTGGTTTTCTTTTTTTGTTTCTAAATCCAGCTTTCAGTGGTGCTCCACGAATACTTAGGCCTTCTGTAATTAATCTTAATGCCTCTTCCACTTCTGCTTGTGTGAATTTTCCTATTTTCCTCTCTTCTTGCTTTTTCCGAGGCATCCTGAAGAATAAAAAGCTTATTCAGTACTATTTAATCACACTTGTTATGCGATACTTTTTCATATATTACACAGTGGTTCACTGATCCACTGTGTAAGGTGATCCACTGATTCACTGTGGACCAACCTACCAAACTTATTTTGATATTTTTTAACGATTTTATAATTATGAATAGGACACTATTTCGAGTGTTTACATGTGTTGTAGTAGTTAATCAAGCCAAATAAAGCGTACTATAGCCTCAAAAAGAAGAATGATGAATATGGTAAACGAAAATGTACTCACGCGATATTTTCGTAGCAAGCGATGAAAACACAGAGCTCCGCGTCACACGTTCTGTCGCCAGCGCAACCGGGCGGGTACTAGCGCATGAGAGCACGCGCGGACATGGGCTTACTACGAGTCTACAGCAATACTCGCACTTGCGATAGTTTTCTAGGAATTGGCGTGATCCACTGTATACCACTGATCCACTGTAGACCAGGTTCCCCTATACTAAATAAATATATAAATAAAATGATTTTATTGTTAAAGTGCTTTATTTGAAGTAATATATTTTCAAGGAACAACATGATTTAATGTCCAATTTGCCAAAAAATAAATATATAGTGAAACATTAAATAGTGACTAAAGGAGAACAAATTAGTCAAAGACCAAATAGATTGTTTCTTTACAATCAGAAATTCCTCGAGGAGGCGATTCATAGGCCGCTGATGTTAGGCATCATTAATCTGATGGCATCCGCCTGTAAGAATAGTCCATGTGAGTCTTCTTGAACTTTAAAGGTTTAAATTCAATAACAAAGAAAGGTTCATTTTCTCCGCAATCTTGACGTATTCAACACGTCATCTATAGCTCTGAAGAAAGCAATGATTAGTATTCAGTATTCAGTATTCATGAATGACGGTATTGGCATGTCATTTTAATTGCAATATATAATAATATGTATTCATGAATATATTTAAATATATGTACGTATGACATGACCGTGTATTTACATTAAATTTATTTACTTATAATATTCCCACATCACCATATGTGTGTTGATATAAATAAAATAAGAAAATGTATTTTTAAAACATTCAATCAGCTTTGTCCTTGAAATGTCATAATGTTGTATGCAATTTATTGAACATCTGTATGCCTCTGTATGTTTCTGAATATTCATAAACTAATAAAATAAGCAATGAACATAAGACAATTTTACGGATGTCTATTATATATCTTTGATTATCTAAGTACTAGCTAATTGTGCATCTTTTTTATGATTTTTTGTTAAGGTTCACAATTTAATGCTATCAATTTTACTTTTATATTATCAATTTTATATTCAATTTCCAGCTTGTAAGAATTAATAATAAAACTTAGTGTATGAATTATCCCAAATGTTCTATATTCTACATTACTTAGGTTTTTTTTTAATATTGTTTCATAATATATTTACAACATTAAAATAGATTCTATCTCAAACTGGCAACAGTTTCGGGCATAATATTTTATCAGTTTTTTGCTACTAGATTTTCCTATATGATATTTTAATTGTATATGTTCATTTACTGTAGATAATTGTAAACTAAAAAATAAATTTTAAAAAATAACAATAGATTTTGGAAAAGCTTTTAGGTAAATACCTTTAGATGAGGAGTCGATGTTCGTCAACACATGTTTCGTCCTGTACTTGTACTTCTTTCGCATGTACTTCTTTCGCAACGCATGTACTTCTTTCGTCACCGCATGTTCACTTCTACACACGTACTATTTAGCGTTTGCAACACGCATCAAAACATATAAACCATAAGAAAATTGCTAAAGTTAAGTGAAAAAATAGTAACATGCACTCGGAAAGTTTTTCGATTTACCACCAGAGGATTGATTGACATATTTATGTTAAATGCCGGAACAGGCTAGGATAGACAATTAGCATTTCTAGAGTCATTTCTGATAGTGTTTACATATATTCATCACTATATTTCTTATACCTATAGTTGGAAAGATTACTACTCAAACATTTATTCATACTAAACTTTTATTCATAAGAAACTTAATTTATGGTATAAAGGAGTATGAAATTTTGATTAATATTATTATGATAGCTGGTAGCCATATATTTATAAAATTTATTTTATAACTAAAACAAATATATACTGGGTGTTATTACTGCATGGGCTTTTTTTTCTGTGGGTGAAAAGTTTTGGAAATTACATTGTTTTTTTTTATTTGGATTTTTTGAAGAAGTTTACTGTTTAATAAAGTTATATAACTGTTTAATAACTGTTTAATAAAGTCGTAAATAAACAATATCAGCGACATTTTACCAACCGCTAGATAGCGCATCGTGATCACAGATTTTCATACTATTTAATCATAAAATTAAAAAACAAAATTAAAAAAAAAAAAAAAAAAATCAGTTTTTTTTTTAAAATTTTAATCAATAGTTGCTTACTATGTTGTACTCATTCACCCACAGAAAAAAAAGCCCGTACAGTAATAACACCCCGTATATACGATGGCATATTGCTGGGTTGACAATAAAATAATTTTATCTTGATAATTCTTCATAGAATTTGCATTTTCATTTTAACATATTATTCTACCTGACTATATAATTATATTAGTATACTAGCTGTGCCCGCGACTCCGTTCGCGTACATTTCGATTTTTACGAAGCATTAGGTGCAATAACATTTTTTATTGCGTGATTTAAAGGGATGCTAATCATATGGTAAGGTGGTAGCAGTCGTCATGATCTTATTGTAACGCTTCTTTGTAAACGATGTTGTGTGTTGTGTTATGAGGAGTGCAGATGTAAAGATCGTTACTGCTGCTCACTCTTGAGCAAGCAACATACAGCTGTCCGTGAGAGAAGCAGCTCGTGCGGAGATCTACACCTGCAGTGCGGAGCGTCTGTCCCTGCGACTTGTTTATAGTCATAGCGAAACAGACGCTCACAGGGAACTGTACACGCTTGAACTCGAACGGGTAGTTGTTGGGGATGAGAGGGATACGCGGGATGAACACGTCTTCCCCTCGGCCGCAACCTGTTAGTATGGTCGCCTCGATGACGTTTCTTTGTAACGACTTCACCAGAAGCCTGGTGCCGTTGCATAGCTTGGGGGTGCTTAGGTTTCTCAGCAACATTATGGGAGCACCAACTTTTAACGTTATCGTATGTGCCGGAAGTCCAGGAGCATTCAAAGAGTTGAGAAACTCGATCGGGTAGTTAGTCGCGTCGCCATCATCAACTACCCTATTAATGGCATGGAACACCATTTCGGGGGCCTCGAACATACTTAAAATTGCGTTATTAATAGCAACCGCCTCATCATTTTTTGGGGTGAGAATGGCTCTTTCGCAGAGCCAAGAGCTTTCCTTGCTAGACAGATTTTCTATGTCAGGATAAACTTGGGCGATCAGCTCATTAACCGAAGTAACAGTTTTACATAATGAAAGTGGAAGCTGAATTTCGCCATTCACTTCGGTCATTGTACCATTACCTATCTTCAACAGCAGATCAGAGAACTCTCCCGTCAGTGAATCCCCTCCGAGTTGAGCTCTCATATTGACGGTAAGTGAGAGCTTTTTTACATTGGACCAGAGAAGGGATCGTTTGAGACAGGCGTTTACTTCATCAGCGCGCGTACCTCTGCTGATGACGGGGAGAGTCTGACGGAAGTCACCAGAAAAGAGGAATGTGACACCACCCATAACTTTGCTATTGTTTCTCATGTCCTGTAACGTGCGGTCAACAGCCTCCACTGCTTTTTTGTTTGCCATCGTGCATTCATCCCACACGATGAGAGCACAGTCTCGCAGCACTTTTGCTTTTTCACTATTTTTTGAGATGCCGCAAACAGGATTGTCGGAGCGATCTAGATCTATAGGTATTTTAAACATTGAATGAGCTGTCTTACCCCCGGGCAGTAATGTTGCTGCTATCCCAGAGGATGCCACCGCAAGAGCTATGTCGGCATCTTTTCGAATTTTTGCTAAAATTAGATTTATCAAAAAAGTCTTTCCAGTTCCTCCCGGGGCGTCAATGAAAAAGATTTCACCCGATTTAGATTTAACGCTGTTCACGACTCGATTGTATATATTTGTTTGTTCCACAGTTAGTTTTGGCTCATTTTCTCGAACCAAACTATTCATTTCGGCAATGTTATAGCTCGTCTCAGCGGCATACTCCTTGCTTATTGTTGCGTCGTTCATCATCTGAGGAGAAGGAAGTCCGTATCCACCCAGAGGATTTCCGCCGATAGAGATGACGAAATCCTGAAGTTGTAATAAACCACGATTTTCTATGTCGGGTCTACATTCCTCAACATTGAGATCAGGGGTACGTCTCTGAATCTCCCTCGTGATGTCTTCACAGAAGATATGGAGGTACTTCTCCCATAGATCGCTTGGATTCGACAGGTTACAGAAGACCAACATAACAGCAAAAAGTTGGCGAAGTTTAGCGGCGTTGTCACTGATGCAAGCCTCTCGCAATGTGTCATCCCAGTTAGAATCGTCTTCAAGCAGATGTAGTGCTCTACATGCTGCTTGGTAAGTTGGATGAACTAAGCCGTCCACAGATTTAAGGCATTCGAACGACGTCGGTCCTCGTACGTGATGAAGTAGCAACCGTAGAAAGTAGCATTCGCTATTGCTTGGATGTACTGTGTACACCCTACCGAGTACGTTTTCTCTAAAGATGCCAGTAACACCTTCTACGATACTACCACGCTTCCTACGATTGAAGACGCCACGTTGTTTGTCGAACGTATAGTATGATGGCACTTCTTCGTAGAGCAATGTTTTAGCGAATTCGTCATCTTGGCAGAGTTTGAAGAATGCCATTAACGTCGTATTTTTTGGATCATCGACTCTATCCCTCACGTTATTCAAAGTGAAGTAGACGCGCTGCCCATTCTCGAGATGGACAGCCAAATGAGTAACGGGAGGAAATCGTTCGTGTATAGGAAACGACAGGATGCGCCAAACTGCTTCCGAACTGCTTACATATCGTCCAGATTGGTACCGCAACACTTCGTCGTGTTCGTTTTGTACCCCGAATGTCGCTTGGTCGCTGCCTTTATTTACATATTTGCATATGTATTTAATGGACTGGACGCTGCTACATAATTCGACGTTTATGTGTGTTTGGAAGGCTCTTGAGAGGGTCGGTGAGTGCGGAACAATCCACCTGTTATCTACTTCAATAATTTGACCGCGTATACGAATTTGTGCAGTGAACCCGCCTTCTTGGGGACTCCTGCGTTGGTATAAAGGGTAGCCGTCTGTACCCGTCACCGTTTCCGTAGTGAACTGTTTAGGAAATTGTTTACTGCAGCGACCGTCCTTCATGCAAGGCGACTGCATGTTCAAAGGTCCGCAAGGACCATGAACCATGTGCGTTTTGACGATTTCATATAGTTGAGGATCGTTTTCGGGATTTGGTAGTTCCGCGCGTATGACTCGATCGATTTCATTAGGCCTAATTTTTTCTTCCAGCCACAGGAGTATGTGAGCATGGGGGAGACCTCGTTTCTGCCATTCGACAGAATACATGAAGCATCTAGCACCACCAAATATCTTCTTCTTGGTGATTAAATCCATTAGTATTTTTAACTTAAGATGAAAAACTCTCGAGATCAAGTCATGTCTATCATAAGGAAGTTGTCCAGGTAGAAGTTCCTTCTTTATTTCTTTCCACTTGGGATTGGTCGTGATGGTGATAAAGAGATCAGGTCTTGAGTACTTTCGAACGTAACAGAACGCATCTTGAGTGCGCTCGTGCATATATCTCGGGCCACCTGTGAAACTGGATGGTAATATCACCAGGCGACCCAAGTTCTCCCCACCTCCATCCTGCCTCAGCGCATCTTGTAAATGTACATACTCTTCAGATCTCAGTTTCTTTTGGTTCGTTCTGATAAATATTAGTCTTTCGGTCTCTATCTTTGCGTACATGTCTACTAAATATTGATTAAATAGCTTACGAAAGTAGTGAAGGTGATTGTATACATCCTGTCGAATCATTATTCGATAACAGTAAAACTGGAGAGCGGATGTTTTTTTTCTATTGTTCTCTTCGCGCGTCACAGGATCCACATTAAAAACCATAAAGTTATACCCATCTTCACCGTGGCAGAGTAGCAAGGGATATTGCAGTGCATCGTAAGATCTATGTGTTTCGCATATCCTTAACAAACGGTCATCGTTTGTACGAAGAACGATATCTCTTTTCTCACACTGCTCATTCACCAGCAATACGGCTACCTCGTTCGTTGTTGGTTCGTTGTATCGACCTCTGTGTGCTGTCGACGGCCTTCGGTCTGCATGTATGACTAACTTATAGTCATCCCGATTACCAGTAGGGAGAGATTGTAAAGCCGTCTTGAAGTCTTTTACATACGGATTACACTCATTAAGCATCGACTGAAGATTTTGTACTAAATTTCTATCTATGTTTGAAATGTGTGACATTCTTGTGTCAGTTTGAGCTTCATAATCTGAAATGAAGTAAATCTGAAGGAATTTTGCTATTGCGTTTTCGACTGGAAGCAATGATCCTATGCGATGATAAACTTGGCCTTGTATTTTAAAAGTTGGCATGAATGGGCCTTCTGATATTTCATTGCCCCCAAAGGATGTCATTTGGAAAGCACTGTTGTAAGAGCGAATGGCATTAAGGAATTGCGCTGAGGATGGATGGTCTCCGTTCAAAAGCGACTTAAGTGGTTCCGGAGGTGGTTCTATTGGTTCCAAGTGAACCTTTCCCGATGAGCAGCACAATCCATTTGACTCATTTTTCCACTTTAAGGCCTTACAGTAACGACAAACGACTTCCATATCCCCAATCTCAGACTCCTTGGCATAGTTTATTTCTGGGTTATAAGAAAACCCACTTTTATATTTTTCAACCCAGTACAAAATGTCAACAACAGCTTCATTCCGCCCCCCATCTATGGATAACTGTAACTGTCTGTTAAGACTGTGCATTTGACGTCGACATTCCAATCGATCATTCCGCTCATTTTGAGACAAAGATGCTCGGAACGTCGCAATCTGTTGTTGGTTTGCATATAAAGCACTTTCTCGTTCTTGACTTAACAGGGCATATCTGTCTCTACTGGCAGCCAGACGTTCAGCTTGTTGTGTTTCGCCCTCCCTTCGAAAGGAATCCAAGTGACGCTCTCGATCGGCAGCTAAACGTTCTTCACGCTCTGACTCGGACTCAAGTTCACGCGTGCGTGTAGCGTATTCACGCATAGCCGTCAAACGCTGTTCTCGAGCTTCATCAGACTCGTGTTCACGTACGTATGTAGAAATATTGCGTTTTAATAATAATCGTCGTTCTCGCGCTTCATCAGATTCGACTTCACGCGTGCGTGTAGCCTGTTCACGCATTACCGACAACCGCTCTTCTCGAGATTCAGCTGACTCGAGTTCACGCATGTGTGTAGCGTGACCACGCATAACCGACAACCTCTGTTCTCGCTGTTGCGAGGACTCCATGTCTAAAGACAAAGCATTCCGCTCGCGATTTGATTGTAGGCGTGCATCTCTTTCTTGCTGACTTTCAGACTGTCTCGCGAGTCTAGCTTTTTTCGCTTTTGAAGACACAGAGTTGAGATTAGTTCTTTTCCTAATTGGCGGCATTGTATAAAAAAAATCCTAAAAATTATCACACATTATTAAGATTATTAGTATCGATTATTCCTACTCTTTCATTTTAGCTAAGGTACCTATGCTTTCAGAATAAACTACATACTTACGAAATTAATACGAACATTCAACTCAATTCAAATAAAAACCAGTCAAGTACATAGGTACTATTCGGTAATGGAAAGTAAAAATTATTGCCTAATATATATTCGCAATAACACCTTTATTGCACTTAAAATTAATCAATAATCAAATGAACATACATAGAACTAAACAAAAATGCTAACTAAACTAAACACAAAGCTATCAACTCAATTCAAATAAAAAACCATTCAAGTACATAGGTACCTACTATCCGGTAATGGAAAGAAAAACTTAAATAAAATAAGACCCTAGAAAACGTTCCCGGCAGTTAGGCAAAATACCTAAGTAGGTACCAAATACCTAAGTAGGTACCTACATAGGAACATCTATTGGTGAAAGAATTGTTAAAATCGGTTCAGTAGATCCCGAGATTACCCCTTACAATTTAACAAATATACAAACACACAAACTTTACTTCTTTATAATATTAGTATATTAATCAATAATCAAATGAACATACATATGTAGATCTAAACAAAAATGCTAACTAAACCCAAAGCGATGAAACAGATTAAAAAAAATAGCGTTCGCTCGAAACAATGCATATGAAACACCACGCTCCGCGCTCTACACGCGACACGTCCGTGCAGGTCGAGTTTGGCGTTCTATATGGCGAGCGTCCCCGCTCTGGTCCGTATTTATAGACACTCGCTCCCCGCGCCCCGCGTCATAAACTCGCACGCGCCGCGCGCCAGGCGAAAATGCGATCAGAGTTTTTGATCAGTACTCCGTCATTTTACTACTTCTAGCGATGATTTTTGGCATACTCTTCTTTTAGATGTATGTGATTATAATAGTGTAAACAAAATCTGAATAAAATCACCTCATTCAACATAATAAGCATCTAAACATGCAGATACTCGAAAAAATAAATTAGGTTTGTATGGGGGCCACGTCTTATCATAACTGGAGCTAGAATTTAAATAGCCTATCCTGTGTCCCAGATGTCTATATGTTTTTATACCAAATTTCATCAAATTCGGATAATTGGTTTAAGAGTTATGGAGGAACATACATACATACACACATACAGAAAAAAATTCTAAAAATCGTGAAATTAGTTTCAGTATCATATATTGAGCCTATAAACACAATATCTCTGAAAACAAACTAACTTACTCCATGACCGATCCTTACAGATTTATTATTAGTATAGATTTTGATTATTAGTATGTAGGTAACAGCAATGACAACTATCATGATAGTTATATTTTTATACAATCAAATTTAAGAATTTTGTGACGCATTCAATTGTAGGAATGTTAAAGAGTAGTTTATTGTATTGTATTGTATATGTTTTTAAAACTACATATAAAAATGTACATATTATTATTATTGCGTTATTGAGATAACGCTTTCAAATCGTAGTGCAAGACGCAACTGATGTATATGCCTAATTCTAATCTGTGGTTCGGTTTGCTTCAGCCTTACAATTAGATTTCTTGGTAATATTACGACTTCACACGCGCCCTCGCGTGATTCAACCAAAAAATATATCAATTGGGTGTTATCAGAACTCAACCTGCTTTATTGACTAAGAGAAGGCATTCTATGATAAGGTTATCACAATTATTGGATAACCAATGGCGTTTTTAATTACAAAGGAATATTATTTGAAATCTTAAGCCCTGAAATATTACATTCTTCTTATTTTAGGTATATTATTCTATATAGTTTATATTTAGTGCGCTTTTTAGGCGATTATTTTATTATTGTGGCAAAGTGCAGCTTTGCGAAGCATATGTGGGACCGAATTGAAGGGGCATGGGGGGCCAAATTTCGATGTCAATGTGTGTTTTTTTTCTGTGTGTCCATGATAACTCTAATACTTTGTTTAATTTTAAAACTTCTTTTACCAACAGGTTGTATTCGTCAATGGTAAAAACTGCTTGTATCCGGGTTCCGTACCAACGATAGGAATGCGACCTGCCACACAAAAGAAACGTTTTGAAATGTTTATTTGCACAATAACGCGTGATCGCGTTGCTCCAATTCAAAAATTCTTTCCCTAATAGGTTTTACTCGTGATTGGAATTAGGCTACCGTACCAACTACAAACGGACTTCTGTGAAAACACATTTTAGTCGTACGATCACTGCGGTCGGGTGAAGGTACGCTATGAGTAGGGTAAGTTCGGGCAAGTACTATACATTCCGCTGAAATACTTGCAGCAGTCTCCTTGAGAAAATAATTAGTACCTATCTTTGTTCAGCCGCGAATCCGATGAAGACATGGCTGCTGATGCTGAAGATGTACGTGAGGATGAAGCTCACTTATGCGGCACCGGCCTGGAACAACCTAATATAGCAACGCAGCGGAAGAACATCCAACGGGTGCTGAAAGTCGGACTGAAGAAAGTGTCGGGAGCCCCATGGTACGTCTGAAAAGAGATTTTAGAACGCGACTTTAGCGAAACAGAGTCCGTGGAGGAATACGTGAAGCACCTCGCGCGCGCCGTATACCCAAGAGGCGATACGTCGCGGCACAAGCACATCCGTGAGTTCTCCCAGCTGCAAACTAGGCCACTAGAAGTCCGGAAGCCGTATCTGTGCAGTCCGTTAGATTATATAGAGCAGCCTTCCGCAACCCTGGGGTCGCGACCCCGCACGGGGTCGCGAAATATAATTATGGGGTCGTCAAAAAAGTCAACAAGGTCCTGTACTTATCGATTTTTATTAAAGTTTATGCGTAAAATATAACCTCTCCATACACATTTTGATTCCAATTTCTTTAAAACGGAGAGATTCGATGAACTCAAAAGGAAAGGAGCAGCTGATCGATTTAATGCCCGATGAAAGCCTTCGAGCTATTTTCAAAACCACGGATCTATCCAAGTTCTGGATAATAACGGAAAAGGAATATCCACTGTTATACAAAATATCTCTGCTGAAATTGCTGCCATTCGCATCTACATACCTGTGTGAGACAGCTTTCTCTACATTGACCGCTATAAAAACAAAATATCGCTCCAGACAATGTAGAACCTGATTTGAGGGTGTATATTTCTGATAATATATCACCAAGAATTAATATACTGACTGAATGTGTGCAAGCACAAGGTTCAAATAAATTTTTAAACTTCCTTACCTAATTTTCTTAGTGAATAAAATGTTAAAATAATTGCTTGTCTCATTTAATGCCTTCATAAATATGTTAAAGGCATATTTTCTCGTTTGCTCTAATGTTATTTTCCAAAATAAATAAACTTTCCGATATAATTTACGAAATAAAAACAGCTAGAACATGGAGGAAAATTGAAGTTTACCTTGATCTCGTTACCTGAACCAACCTTTGCATGTGTAAATTTAGTGTTTTTTTCTGGGGTCGCTGAAAACTCTTATTTTTAATTTTGGGGTCGTAACATCAAAAAGGTTGCGGACCGCTGATATAGAGGACCGCCACGCGAGCGCAGAAATCGCAGCTCAGCGGCCATTCAGCGCTGATGATGCCAGGTACGCCCGTCTTCTGTCTACCTATCTTTCACCGTAAGAAGCCTGTACCATCGGGCGCCACGCTAGATACTTACTGCAGGATGCTCAGCCCTGCTATGCCATACTTAGAAAGCCGGGTCAATAGGCCCAGCTCACGCGAGTCCCCGCTAAAGGGCAATTTTCTAGCGAATGGCGTCACGGCTCGGACAAGGCTCGTCGACCGACTCATTGAAAAAGAGCAGCTCAGATTGTCGCCGGTCCTGCGTTCGGTCGGTCGGCGCAACGTTGCGCAGTAGCCGCGCACGCCGCCTAGGAACTTTATAATGTAAATTCAATAACCCGGGCCCGGGAAAAACAGACGTGGTCAACGTTTAAGGGCACCATTTTCTGAAATGGGAGGTTTAACATCTACAAAGTCTTACGTCTGCATATTGTTTCACCATAAGGCGGCTGTACCGTCGGGCGCCTCACCAGATACTTACCCTAGGGCCTAGGGCGCTTAGCCCGGCGACATTACAGTCAGAAAGCCGGGGCAATGTACCCGGTTCACGAGAAGCCCCGCTAAAAACAATCGCTTGGACAGGGCTCGTCGACAGTTTCTCGCTCAAACGTACTCTCCGTTTGAAATAGTGAATTGGTTTTATATACAGTTTGATCGTGACCACGTGACACAGCCTGGTAGCATAGTAGGGCCTTAGGACGCATGATCTTACACTGTAACGTTCCTGGTTCGATTCCCGGCTGGGCTAGTATTTTCCGTTGGCATACGATTAACGGAATTGCATATAAAAGTTGTCAATGGAAAGCGACGCACACAAACACACATGTTACACGCACACACGCATATAAACACTTCATAGTAGGGTTGGATGATGATCGTATGATAATAAACCCGCCCATTGTAAAATTTAACCATAAGGAGTAGAAACAAACAAACATTATTTTCTGTCTAGTAAAGCCAGTAAATTCAGTGCCAGTAAATCATAGCTATCGATTGGGCGGCTGTGGCGGAAACCCCAGGACAAGTGCGGTTCTGGAGAACCGCACCATCTTAGTGGTCAGCAGCGCAGCGGCTGCTTTTCACAGAGCCCGGGCGGCCACATCTGCCTAACTTCAGCCACGATAATTTGGAGGCTTTACTGGAGGTTACGGAATCCGCCTCTG
This sequence comes from Micropterix aruncella, assembly GCA_944548615.1. Taxonomy (NCBI): domain Eukaryota; kingdom Metazoa; phylum Arthropoda; class Insecta; order Lepidoptera; family Micropterigidae; genus Micropterix; species Micropterix aruncella. The sequence continues at coordinate 18,578,697 of OX155953.1, forward strand.
GTCGCAGTGTACTGCAGTTTTAAAGCAACATATTTTCTCTCTCCAGAAACGAGCCATAAGAATTTTGATCAACCTTAACCATACTGAATCATGTAGTGGTCACTTCAAAAATCTCAGTATTCTCACGCTACCATCACTATATGTATTTGAATGCATAAAGTTAATATTAAATTATGGACTACTATTTTGGGGAAATGCCGCAACTAGTAAAAGAATCTTTCTTTTGAAAAAGAGAGCACTGCGCAGCATGTATCAGGTAACTACTAGGACCTCAGGCAAAGAATATTTCAGTAAGGCAAGGGTAATGACTATGTATTCGGCGTTCATATACCAGTGTTTAGTGTATGCTAGACAGCACTTCGCAGAAACTGCAATTAATGCAGACATTCACTCGCATTATACCCGCGGTAGCTCCCTTTTATGCGTACCCCGAATACGACTGGCAAAAGTACAGAAAAGCTACTTGTACCTTAGTAGTAAATTCTATAATCTACTCCCTACAAATTTTAAACAGCTGGAGGACATAAAATTTAAAAAAAAACATCAAGGAGATGCTGTTAGGCCACCCCTTCTATAATCTGGCCAAATTTGAGGGCTGTGAGAGTGGCCACCCTTCACTAGACTCCAATTGATTGTGAGCGAAGGGTGGTTCTCATCAAGAAGTTTTCTCCGTTATTGAAAGTCGTCGTAGTTGAAGTTGCAGTATTTAATCAGAAGGTATGTAGTAGGTTGCCAGTTCGTAACGCCTTGTTTGATATTTCGCCGGTGTGTAGGTAGTGTGGGCGCCAGGTGAAGTCGTGGATGTGTGTCCGAAGTTTGAAGCGCCGCGATAGATTCGAAGATACTGATAATCGCGTATACTATGCGTAGTTTGGTTGACTCGAAGGTAATGAAGAGCGCGAGTACTTGTAGATGAGCGGTAACTGTCCGCCAGAGAATGATAAAATATGTGTCGAATGTACTGCTTTTTATATGGTATGTAGTGATGCAATAGTTATGAGTGAGGTGAGAAATAAGTGTGTCAATTCGTATCGATCAGAAGAAATGACATTAGTCATCGTTTGACTGTGCATAAAATGCCGAATTTAGTTGGAAATCAATTGCAGCTGTATATTCGAGCGTGTTTGCGATTTCGATTCTATAGAAATTACTTTTTTGTTGTGGGTATGTTGGACCGAGTCTCCAACAGGGCCATGATTTTTCAAATATTGTGCATATTTAAATTACTTTAAAAAGTAGAGCCTTATTGTCTGATTATTTTATATGGTCGTATATTTGTACTTTTTGTTTTTAAATGCATGGCGTAGCTTTAATTTGATTATTTAACATTTTACTGACAATTTTAATATTACGATGAATAAATTTACTACGTATTTTTTCGAATTACTGACTACTTACAATACTAGGCTTCTATTTTGATTAATCATATTTATTATAGTTTGACAATCTACATAGTAGTTAATTTCTTGACTACCTATATATGTTCAGTAAAGAGTAGTAACGAGACTTACTAACTAATTCAATTAATTTGAGACGTCCAAGAGCGGTTTTTGGCCGTCAATTGGAAACGACGAAAATGTAATGTAATGTAATGTAAATGTATTAAAAAATAAAGGAAAATTGAGGACCCAAAAAGAAATTCACTCTAATTTCATTAGGGGTAAGCACGATTTAACATTACTCTGTCCCACTTTAGAATTATTCAAAAGGGATCTAAATTACGTTGGAATGGGTGTGTTACAATAAACTGCCTGAAAATTTTAAAATTATATATATTTATTTATTTATCTATTTATCAAAGGTAAAGCACAAAATATAATTTACTGCAGCATTACAAAAAAAAATGTGTTTGGACCAGTAGCGAAAAATAGAGCACACTGCAGTATCTTGGTCACTGCGTCAACACCGCCTAACTAGGCCTAGGCCTGTACTAAGGCAGGTGTACCAGGAAATATTTTACCTGTGCACACAAATATTTTACCTGTGTTCGATAGAAACGGGAAAATGGCCCAGTTTAAATCGAAATTAAAAGGCTACCTTATTGAGAGAAAATTGTATAATACCAACGAATTATAATTAGATGACTGATAATTTCCATCTCGATTTTATTTATTTAACTTGTCATTTTTACCATGTTATTGATTATTACATTATAATTTTTATTTCAAATCGCCTCCGATAATGAATTGTATTTCTTATTTGTAGAGCCATTTAATATTATATTTCATGACAACTCAAACTGTAGTTTTAAGTATCTAATACAACTCCTATCAATTGTGTGGTGAGTCTCTTGAGAAATATTTAGTATCCATTTAAAAGTTATTTTAACATTAAGCTGCTATATAAAGTATTGTATCTAAACGACTATATAATACGACATTATATCTAGATAGACTAATAAATATATCTGAACATTAGAGAGCGTAATTATTACGTATTGAAATGTGTATACCAAATTAAAAAATTACGCCTTTATGTAACAAGTAAATATATTAAAAATAAATTAAAAACACGACTGTCGTTACAGAAAAGGAACTATTGTATATATATTTATGTTTGTTACGTTTTATTTATGAAACATTTGTAGTTTGTATATTTTTCCATATAGATACATGTATATTTCCGAAATGTACTCAATTAGACATTTCATTTGACACTAAACACGATATATGTATGTTAACTTATTGACATTTGGACATTTAGATGACTACTTACTTGATAGTTGGACAGTTAATGCACCATGACACTCTGGATGACATAGCGATTCTAACAATATCAAACACTTCTAAATCGGTTTAAGTATAAAAATGTATAATAATAAAAATAAAAATAAAATAAAATAAAAATAAAAGTGTTTAAAAGTTATGGTGGAATAAAGAAACGGAATACATACATAGATGAACCCTGAATACATCACACTTATTTTTTGTTAGTCAATCATGTAAATAACATATTTTTATTATTTTATACCGTTTAGGCGTGCTTAGAGCGCCATCTACAATGTAACATAATAATCAATCTTAGGAACTATGAGTGCTATCTACACATTGCGTTTAGTAGTAAAATACTAATGTCTATATCGTAGCAAGTTATTGAGGATTCTAAGACACTATATAATCAATAGTACTAATGCCGAATTTAATTAAAACCCTCGATGTGATTTTCAACAAACATAAAAACAGTATTTCTTCTCATTATGCCAATATCTTTTTTGTGTTAAATCAACTTGCTCCATAAGAATATTTTTTTTTTTCATTTTACTAATGTGTATTTCATTGTTTTGTTATAGGAGTTAAAAAGTTTCAACTATGGCTTCTTCTGTCCCCCTATCAACGGAAAAGCCGGAAAATTTTTCGATGAGGAGCGTCGTCTTGGTGATTACCCTTTCAATGATCCAGTCGGTTACCAATAAACGTGATTTAATTTGGTTTGAATAATATTCGGAGTGGATCTAAATCAAAACAGTTAAATATAATAATTTGATTAAAAAATAGGGTATCCATTCATGTAGCATTTTCAATGCTAGCATGGTAAAACGGTCCTATTATGTACATACTTAATGGAAGACGAATCCTCAATTCGGATTTGTATACGCCGGAGATGTGATTTACATGGTAAGTGCACACCTGATGCGCTTAGGGAGTGCTTCCATAAATCTAGCAAAAGCGAGCGAGATATAATCCTATTAGGTATCTACGTCAATAATATTTCTTGTGTAGAATATCTTTCGTGTCTCTCTGTACGCCTTTGTGCCGCATGCGTGCATGCTTATCCAAAAATCCTCGATTATTAAAGAAAATCTTTAGCAAAATAACTCTATTTCAAGCTATATTTTTACTTTCCAGGCCCAAGGGAAAGTGATGTGAACGCGCAAAAAAAATCGACACGAAGACGGAAAAATCCATTTTGACCACCCATTGTAAGACCATTTCTGCTTTATTTAGAAACTACATCATATTGAAACATTTGAATGCAACAAAAATAATACATTTGCGATTATAATCACTTGACACAATCACTATCGCAAGGGAGGGACAGCGCGGTGGGGGTTTATCCGAGCAGGGGGAGGCCTTGTCTGCTTACTGGGAAAGTCTTGAAATGACATAACCAATTTTTTTTTAAAGTTACACCTATATACCTACAGGTAGGTACTATGTGTACAATCTATTTTGCTGGGCAGGTTTTAATGGCAAGTGAGAAGCCTTTTGAGTGCTTGGCGATTTTTATTATGACGAATCCATTATTATATTAAACTTTGCATAAGACATAATGAGAATAATAATTACGTTATGATAAAAAAATGCGTTTATGCGTAATATGAAATTAACGATCAAAATATCAGCAAATTTGTTCGGAAACTGTTGTTTCTTGTGAATGAATCACCCTAATCTTTGCTTGATCGTATTTTTTTGGGAAAAAAGCTAGGTAGTCCGATACTTAACTAAGAGCTGCGATATTAATGCTAGTTTAAAAGTCGCTTCTGTGATTAAACGACTGATGGCAGTTCAGTGCTGACATCGATGGACGTTCAAACTTCATCATTAGTTCCAGTTCACTGTTTGGGGTGAGAGGGTTAATGTAAGATGAGAGTAAATCACCGTCCCTATTCCAAATTTGTGAATGTTAGCTAGGACTTTACCTTCGTTTTCCTTGCTTAGATGCCTTGACCACTAAACCAATGAAATCGCTGAAATCTGAACCTGATTTAGATGATCAGCAATTTAAATAGCAATTTGAAATCACGTCACACTCACTGTATTGCGGTATCATGTGACGTTTCTTTTCCACGCAATTTGAAGAAAACTCGTAAAAGAAGGATGTTTTGCGAATCTCAAGATCCCGAATACACCACCTATGCATTTTCGCTGTGTTTTGTGGATTGAAAAAACTCTTCTATGTTTAAGTATTATAATTATAATTCCTCGTAAATTTTCACAAGTCTTTTAAAATATTTTTTTACAGTTCAAGCGGGCGTGGATGGAACTTATGAAAGCTTTACTTGTATTATCTGCCAAACGCGGTGTCAAACTTTCCAACTTCACAGTGTATTTACAAAAATAAACGAAATTGGTCCCATTGAGGTTCATTTATTGTGAATATAAACAATGCTGTGATAATTAATTTAGTACTAAAATAAGTTACATATCTTTGTGTTCATTTCCCAGAGATTATATTTTGAATTTTTCATGCCTTGAATTTTTCATGCCACTAACCTATTGTAAAATAAAACGATGTATGTAATTTTTTAAAAATCGGTTGTGTCACCCCAAGACTTTCCTGTCAAGTAGCCAGGAACTTAATTCATCTGAATGTTAATATCATAAATCCTACCACAACCCCCCCACGCCCAACCCTTAGCCACCCTTTAACCCTCGAAAATCGAAATCGAAATCGACTTCGACTTTACCGACTTTTCCGATTTTTTTGACTTTTTTGCCTTGTTTGAATTTTTCGACTTTTTTGGCTTTTTCGACTTTTTCACTTTTTCGACTTTTTTACTTTTTTTTTACTTTTTTTACCTTGTTTGACTTTTTAGACTTTTTTGATTTTTTTGACTTTTTTGACTTTTTCGACTTTTTCAACTTTGCCGATTTCCTCGTTTTTTTCGGCTTTTTCGACTTTTTTAATTTTTTCGACTTTTTGGATTTTTTGACTTCGTTGAATTAGTTGACTTTTTCGATTTTACCGACTTTTTCAACTTTTTTGACTTTTCCGTCTTTCGTCTCTTTTGGCTTTTTTTTTACTTTTTCGACATTTTCGACTTTTTTGACATTTTCAACTTTTTTGACTTTTCCAACTTTTTCGACTTTTTCGGCATTTTCGACTTTTTCAACTTTTTCAGCTCATGCCATGACCAAATGATGCCTGCATGCCAAATTTCAGCTCAATCGGATAAAGCGTTTCGGCGCTATCGTCGGAGAATACACATAAACACACAGAAGTGCGTCCACAATACTTTCCTTAACAGGGAAATAATAATTAATGACCATTTCACACAATCGCACGGAATGAATATCAGTTATGAATGGGGCAGCTGTCAAACAATACAATCTCCGCGAAAGCCGTCTATTGAAAGTGGCCGATTTCCCAAAACGACCAATTTCGATTTTTTCGATTTTCAGTTGTTTCTTTGAGTTTTTCCTAAATATTTTTTTTGTAAACCACCCCTGAATCAAGCCAAACAAAATAAAAGAAAAATAATTCAAATCGGTCCAGTCATTTCCGAGATCCTGCGAGACTAACGCACGGCGATTCCTTTTTTATATATAAGAAGATTATTACTCGGTATTTTATGCTTTCCCTGTAAAGATAATTTTTAACACTGGAAAAAGCGGAATATCAAAGGAAACAAACCGTTTACCCTGATAGGCACGTGAGGGAGTGGGGCTCTTAACGGAATCTCTCACCCGGTGTTGATAGCGTAGAAATTGTACTAACAGTACCTAGACGACAGAATGGTTGGAGCTTTTCTAACTGGAACACCGTTATTAATAGTGAGAGATCCAGAATTAATAAAAAGCGTTTTAGTCGAAGACTTCAACAACTTTCCATATAGAGGTTTTCGCCCCAACGTGATCAGAGATCCGCTCAGTAGAAATATATTTCTAGGATCTTCTGCAAATGAATGGAAAATCCTCAGACGCAAATTTAACCCAACATTTTCTTCAGGGAAAATGCGAAGTATGCTTCCTCTTATAGCAGAAGACGGTCAACAATTTGAACAATACCTAAGCGATGTAGTATCCCAAGGCAGAATGCCAGACTGTTTGTTTATACTCTCTTTTGTGAAAATGTCACAATGGGCGAGTTTATTGTCATATGACAATCTCTTACAACCAACCCTATTATGACGTGTTATATATATGTGTGCGTGTAACATGTCTGTAAGTGTGTGTCTGTTATTGCATTCTATCGACAGAATTGAAAATGCAATTCCGTTAATTTTATCCCAACGGAAAATGGTGACCCAGCCGGGAATCGAACCCGGGACCTTACAATGTGGATACGCCGGATTTAAGTATGTAAGACAGTAAGAAAGCTATGCATAAATACACGACTGCTCTAGTAGGATCTTGCGTATTCGGTATCAATATGAATATACTTGAAGACAAAATTACACCATTCATAATCATAGGGAATAAAATATTCAATCCTTCGCCATGGGTACGTATTAAATTTCTCGCATTAATTTTTGTACCGTCAGTACACGAAAAGGTCAGTTAATCCGACGAGTCCGACTCTTCCCGTCAATTGCAGCTCGTCGAAGAAAATTATGTTTTAGAAGATTTTAAAAGTATATGTCATATATTTTTATGTATGTATGCATTGTTATAATATGTAAGAATATATATCTTAAATTACAATTTTATATAACTTACATATAGTACGGTGGTCATAAATTTTTATTTTTTATTTATGTTCTCGTAACAGATGAGACTTGCCAGTCGACAGGAACTTCCAAACAATATTAGTACCACCTAAACACAGGTTAATTCCTAGTGAGGTGGTAATCCATTTTCATGTCAAAGAGATGAATCTCCTTCCCGATGGGATTATATGAAGTTAGCATAATGATAGCATAATTTATATGATATTAGCATAAGGATTTTTTATACCTTGTATCGATCAATAAATGAAATTAGTCTAAACTAATTTAATAACACTCGTCGATTATACTCAATATACTGAAAGTCGAATAAAGTATTTAACAAAATAGACACCATGTTTAAATTATACCAACATGTATAAGGAAGATTAAATCATAGTAGTTACAAAATTATATTGTTATTGTGACTAAGCAGTCTTTTTATCAGAGACGTTATGCGAAAGCAATTTTATAGATATCAAATTATACGGTACGTCCTTGACCGCACATACGTTGTAAAATACATAGGTTGTTATCGTGACTCAGCAGTCTTTTTATCAGAGACGTTATGCAAAAACAATTTTAAGGGCTCCCTAGACGATCAAGCATGCTTGACAAGCATCGCGTCGCGGGCTGGGAGGGGATCGTAAATCGCAGGAAAAATGCAAATATTTTTTTAAAATTTTTACCAAAAATGCCTAATTTTGCAGTTTATACCAGGAAGTCAAGTCATTCATCAATCAATTACGTCTAATTAATGTTAATCCCTATATAAAGAGTCTATGACGAAAAAAAAGATTGAAAGAAATTTATATTTAACTCTTTGTGGGCACATAATGTGGCACACCAAAATAATCCAACACCTAAAAGGACGCTAATAAAAAGGAGTAGAATGGGAAGGGAAAGGTAATTTATGTAAAAGATTTCAAATGATCTCTTAGTCTGTTTTTAAAACTTGTTATGATTGGCGCGTTTCAGACATTTATCGGCAAAGCATTTCAATGACGGGCTACATGCACGGTGAAAGAGAATGAGAAGAAGTCAGTGCTGTGACTAGGGATAGAGAGTAGCAAGTTATCTTTTGACAGACTGTCAATCGTAATCTTTCTCTCCTCCGGGAGAATATTTTTCAGCCTATTCAGCGAGTGAAATCGACGAAGAGTTTGCGTTTTATTTAATATTTATTGCCTTTTATTTAATAAAAGTTTACTTTATAAAAGTTTACTTTTTAAATAACGTTTACTATATAAAATTGCTTTCCTGAGAGATCTATAATTGGACCATTGCTCTTCATTGTCTACGTCAATAAAATCCCAGAGTTCTTTAAGCCGGACGATTATGAAATCATTCTATTCGCCGATGATATATCCCTTCTATTCAGCAGCAACCCTTTCTTCAGCAGCAATCCTTGATGATATATCCCTTCTATACAGGAGAGGTTATACGAACCATAAATGAAATAGTATATGTTATACATGGACTAACTGAGTGGTTCCAAATAAATAAATTATCGTCTAATGTTATAAATAAGTAAATATATTTAAAGGAATAAAAACAGGATTTCCGCTACAAAAAGTGAACTACTGTATATTTAATTATGTTTATTACGTTTATTATGAAATATTTGTGGTTTATGTATTTATCCATATACATAGATATATACATATTTTCAGAATGTACTCAATCAGACCATTTATTTAACACTATATATTTGTGTTAATTTATTGACATTTGGACATTTAGACAACTATTTACGGTACCCCCATGACACAACGATTCTAAAAATAACATATATTTTTAAACGGTTCGAGTGATTGGAAGTTATGGTGGAATAAAGAAACGGAAATCAAACATAGATGAACCCTGAACACATTACTCCCTTTTTTTGTTGGGAAGTCAATTTGCTTGACTTTGGTAATTTGTTTTTTTTTTTTTTTGATAATTTTGCATTTAGCAATTTCCAGTCTGTGAATATATATAGGGTATCCCCCATTAAGTACTTAGGCGTGATGTTAGAAAACAGACTGCGCTGGGAGGATCATCTGACGAATGTTTCGGCAAGTCTAAGTCTAAGGGTTATCAATAAAAAAAAACCGCAACTTATTCTTCTGACGTCCTTATCCGAGTGTATGCGGTCTTGTGTCAGAAAAATATTTGTGCTGAGTACGATAAGTGTTGTACCTTGTATTAATTTAATATGTGCCTATTTATAAGGTATATTAATATGTAGGTTGAACAAGTGCAGATGTTGTAGGTTAAATATAATACAGACAATTTTCCGGCAGTTTCAATAAAAACTGTAATTTAATTTTACCAATAACTAATTAATTATTTTCAGAAAAAATGTTTTATACAATACACATAGTAATAAATTAGTAATAATAACATTACTTAATCGCCAATAGTAAAAATTTAAATTCACAATGATACAATATTCAATAATAAAAAGAAGAAAGATAGTCAGAGAACTGAGAAAATTCGATATTATCAAAATAATTGCTACCATAAATTGGGTTTTCAATTGGGGGTTTCGATTTAGATATATTTGGTATTCTCACAAATTAGCATATAGAAAGTAAAACAAACAATTTAAAAATTACAAAAAGTAAGTAATTGGTAATAATAATAATCGCCAATCGCCAATAGTCAGAATAAAAAATCATAATTACATAATAATCAATAATAGAAAAACTGAAACTTTACGCATTTTCCTGGATGATGTGATTTTGAAAAATAAACTTGCGTCTTTTGAGAATTTTTTTGAGTTTTGCGAAGCGCAATCCGCAAGCATACTAATTTTATAGACTTCGTTGGTGTTAGGGCTCGAGAACGGGGAAAAGAATTAGGCACGTTATATACAGGGTCTTTATGCTAAGGAAACAGCCTGGCTGTGATGGCGTGCTTATGCTGGCACTAAGAGTAGTGCGAGACAAAATATCATGGAGGTTAGGAGATATCCGGTACACGACGATGGATGGGCCCGACAAAAGTCTTTTAGTCAGCGGGCATGAAGAAATAATGAGGTATAAATCTTCTAGAATATGTCACAATTTTTCCACCCAGGGGAAATACGTCGAGCATCACAGAGACTCCGTCGTTGAAGAACTTCTGGAGGGGTTCTGCTGGAAGCGCCTGTAGCTCGGATTGTTATGTATAGTCAGCAATTCAATGGGATAATCTCTTTTAAGCAAAGCTGATTCGAGCGTGGCCAGAAACTCTTTCCGACTGGAATCCTCATTGCAAATGCGATGTCGACGAATAATTAGTTATAATAAAAAAATACGATGCAAATGCGATGTCGACGAATAATTAGTTATAAAAAAAAATAGGCAAATAGGAAAAAAACAAATAACAAAAGAAAAATATTTTTAAAATAATGTATTCCGATAGGTATGGCGAGCCATAAGCCGCACCGTAAAAGTATCACAGAATCAATATGTATGGAAAATACTAGAATCTTTGTGTAACAAATTGTTTGAATCACGTAATTATTCAGACATGTTTAATTAATTTCCCTGAGATTACGCCCCGACGCCCAGTGATAAGACCTTTTTTATGTATTGCATGAATTGCCTAATTTAACTTCTGAATGGTCATCATACTTGTAACAAATGACTTGATTTTTTCTGTACTACTACTCCCAGCCAACGATAATAATATTAATTTGCAGAGTCACATTGTCTAGATAAAGGAGGATTCCTAAATATTATTCGTTTTTAAAATCATATCGTTATCTAAATATTATTATTGTGTAGTTGAAGGGTGAGTGTTTCTAGATTAAAAAAGCCTTGTAAACCTACATCTCTGTTCGCAAGTCAAAGACAACCAACCAATCTCGTTTAAATATAAAGCAATCCCTAATTTAAACAAGGGACCCCTATATATATATATATATATATATATATATATATATATATATATATATATATATATATATATATATATATATATATATATATATATATATATATATATATATATATATATATATATATATATATATATATATATATATATATATATATATATATATATATATATATATATATATATATATATATATATATATATATATATATATATATATATATATATATATATATATATTCAAATTGAAATTATGTATTAATACTAAATAAATTAACGTATAAAATAAATGAAAGGAGACTTATCTGGTCTGTGTAGACCAGGAGCGGCTCCACGCCTTTTTTTCTTCTCTATTCTTTCAGTGTTGGTCAATAATCCCTGCTTTGGTATTAGAAGTCTGGCCAACCGGACTTCTTCCTGCCTCATGCAGTGGTGACACAAGTAAAAGTCGAGAATCTATGCTGGAAAGGAATAGGCGATTAGTATATCTAAAAACTAATGATTAATGAAAAATGTTGGTTCTATATTTCGGTGTAAACCGTTGTCAAGATAAATGACATTTCTGAAATCGAACAATTCCTTGAAAATTTAAATTCAAGAAATCGAACCAATAGAAATGATTAAAAATATTTTACACGATCCAGCTAAAGTATATCATAACCGACCGTGAAAAATATTATTTTTAATGAATTATTATAAATAAAAAATAAAAAGCAGTTGATGAGTATTAAACCTGATTGAATAAACCACATTAATTTTGTCTATTGAGACCCGAACCTTTGCAAGCGCCTAAAATATAAATAAAAGCCATTTCCCAAGATTTGACATCCCTTTCTTTTGCATTATCACCAAAGCACTTTATTATTTTAACCTTAAAACATTGATCAAAAGTTAAATTATGGGCCCTGGCATGCAAAGATATTAGGAGCTGGCTTTCATTTCCTACACTGGCCCTATGATTATTTAGTCTAATATTAAGTGGTGTGGTTGTTTCGCCGATATAAAAAGCACTGCAAGTCTTACACAGAAGCTGATATACTATATTTTTTGAATTCATTCAAAGCATACATTGTATGCATGATGCATACAATGTATGCTTTAACGATATTGACATATTTAACCATCAGAATAGTCGATCCTTTGTTAAGGAGGTACGTGAAAAGCTGATTATCAGATCGGATTGAATTAGCATGCACAAGCACTCACAAGCACATTCGCACTACAGATACACACACCCACACACACATACATAGTTACATACACGCACACACACATACAAACACACACATACACACACTCACACATACACGTTCTCCATCACACAAACACACACTAACATCCATACACTCGCACCTAGCGATTTTAACTGTTACTTTTAAATTCTTTTTGGTTTTATTTATTTTGTATTGTTTAGCATATTTTGTAATCCTTATATAGCAAATAATTTAAAACATCATTGGCTTTGTTACTGGTATATATATTATGCTTATACGTATTTTTTTATGCTGTATGTTTTTAAGAAAAATAAAATTTTTAAAAAAATATGGCGTTTGAATATTCAAGTGCAGATTTTGTAGGTTAAATATGTTAAGAAAATTTTCGACACTTTCCATCAAAACTCTTCTTTAATTTCACCACTCAGAGTTACTTTATAATTGCACGATACAATAAAATACAATACAATCAACTACTCCAGCAGTTAGGCATTCCTACACTTGGATGCGTCACAACATTAAATGCTTAAATTTTAATTATTAAAACCATAACTATCAGCTTCACAGCTTTGCAGCTTCGAAGGTCCTGTGCGACCTGAGCAATGCTCATAGACCAAAAAAAATCACTTCGATTTTTACTCAATTTTTCCTGAGGTATGCATCCTATAGAAAAATATTAGTTAGTTTCTATTCTTAAGTAGATTAAATTTACTATAATTTTAGCCAAAAATAAGCACCGTGCGTTCAGAAGTTTCCGAGATACAGCTCTTCTAAAATTGACAACAATTTCTGAAAAAAAAAAAAATCACAACACACAAAAAACAAATTGTTCAGGGATTTGAAGAGCCCCTTGTTGATCAGAGGGATTACACCATATATAATTTTTTTAAGCATTGCCTATTTTTCAAGAGCTGTATCTGGGAAACTCCTGGATATACAAATGCATACATTAGACTATTGTTGCAGCAAATCTATTTTAATTAAAAAAGAACAGTTTCTCCTGCAGGATGCATACTTTAAAATTTATAGAGCAGTAGCCGATACGAGTGTTAAAAAAAATACTTTTTAGACATTGAGCAGATTATATTAAGTGTTTCGAAGCTGCAAACGTGGTCTCTTCTACTATCACAGGTCCTGACAAAATAAAACCAGAACAATATTCTGAAAAAATAAAAAAACACAGCTGCCGTTACAAAAAGTAAACTAATGTATTTATTATAAAGCATTTATTACTCAATAACACTCGGGATGATATAACGATTTCACAATTCCATACACTTCAAAATCGGTTCAAGAGTTTAGAAGTTATGGTGGAATGAAGAAACGGATAGCTTACTCGCTTAGATTACACGTTTCCTGAACACATTACACTTCTTTTTGTTGGGCAGTCGTATAACTATTAGAACTACATGACCTATGCAACATCGGATTAATAAACTGACTAGGTTTACCGGTGAAATCTCTTTTACTCGTAATATCAATCGAAATTTAATTCAAAAATCAAATAAAATTAACTAAAAGATAACAAAAGCACGCTGAAGCAAATTTATTGGGTATAGTAAAGTATATATAAAGTACGAGCTAACAGGAATTACGCAGCTATTGTATGGTTAGTATTGCGAATTACACATTCTGATGGCGCGGCTTTTATTTAACTTTCGACCGCAAACATCAAACACAATAATATGCTTGTTAGTTGGACGCATTGTGGCTTTTCGCATTGAGAGAAAACAATTTCACTGCGCGAGATCAAAAAGCGCTTTTAATGTTTTATTTATCCAGCAATCGCCGGAGGAATTTAAAATATTTCGCGAACACATTGTTTCCAGAATATGCAGAAAATAATAAATACGTAGCAGAACCAACTTTATTCTCCCTATTTATTTAGATGTATACATACGTCCAATCTGCCAGTCCGGGTCCGATTTTATCTCGACATTTATCATTTCGCAGTTCTTTGATTGGGATTGACGATATGAAAAATGTTCTTTCTTTCTGTAAGTAAATTATCCTGAACTTGGAAATCCGCGCTCTGCCGTGGTGGGCTATACTAATATAATATTAACCCTTTGGGTACATTTGACGGCTGATACTCGTCATTAGCATGTTTTGGCGTAGCAACAATTGACGAGTCGGACTCGTCATTTCATTTTAACAGGGACATAAAAAAACAGGGACAGGATAGCATTGTCAACAGGACAAATTATCTTGATGAATTAAAAAAATGCTTTTTTCTTACTTGCGTGCTGACTTTGTTCTTTGTTCTTTGTTAGAACCATCCTCACCCAGGTTCTTCAAATGTTGCGCCGTAATTTTGTCACCTCCACATGCTTTGGGCTTTAAGCGCGAGATAGCTGCACGGACTTCCTCCAGAAGTATATCAGGTTCACGTTCCGGACATTCTTCCATCCTGTGTTCATGCACCTCGATATGTTCTGGGTCACGATATAATTCTTGGCAATAAGATCGCCACCTTTGGAGAATCTTTATGGGAATAATAATTACCTTATGGGAATAATCTTAAGGGGAAAATGTGCGTTTATGGGTGATTTTTTTCGGAAATTGTTGTTTCTTGTGAATGAATCACCCTAATCTTTGCTTGATAGTGATATTTTGGTAGAAAAGCTAGGTAGTCCGATACTTAACTAAGAGCTGCGATATTAATGCTAGTTTAAACGTCGCTTCTGTGATTAAACGACTGATGGCAGTTCAGTGCTGATATCGATGAAAATTCAACTTCATCATTAGTTCCAGTTCACTGTTTAGGGGGAGAGGGTTAATGTAAGATGAGAGTAAATCACCGTCTCTTTTCCAAATTTGTGAATGTTAGCTAGTACCTACTTTACATTCTTTTACATTGCTTAGACGCCTTTGACCACTAAACCAATGAAATCACTGAAATCTAAACCTGATTTAGATGATCGAGGGGACTCGATCAACGAGGGGACCAACGAGGATCAACGAGGGGACTTCTCAACGGTCAACAGCACAGAAACGAAATTTTGCATACGCATTTAATTATGGTTCATTCATGGCTGCTGCACCCAAGGTTGGCTCCGGACAGAGCATTTTAATAAAAGCTTGTTTTTAAAAATGTGTTTTTAATATTAACTTATTTTTAGACGGTCCTAACGATTTTGATGAAAATTGTTTTAAAAATAGGCTTTACAGAAAACGATATAATGCCTTTACTGGTTGTTCCAGGAAAACTAGTTTTCCAATGAAAATATATATGCAAATGTATTTATATAGTGCTATTTGCAAAGCATTCGTGTCTCGTCTAGTGGCATATTTGTTAAAGCGCAGAAGCTGTTTAGGTATTGGTCAGATCCTGGGTTCGATCCCGCCATATTCCCTCGAAATATGGACGTTTAATCCCTCAATAAAATTAACGTAACAATTTGAACTCTATTTTCAGGCTCTAAAAATATTATTAACGATCCTAAAGGGACCAAGCATGATTGTCAAGCTTCGCGTCACGGGCTGGGAGTGCAGCGAAATATGCAAATATATTTTTTTACATTTACCAAAAATGCCTAATTTTCATTCATCATAAGTCATTCATCAATCAATTACGTCTAATTAACGTGACTCCCTGGTATAAAAAACAAAATTAGGCGTTTTTGGTAAATAAAAAAAAACATATTTCCTGCGGTTTACGATCTCTCCCAGCCCGCGACGCGAAGCTTGACAATCACGCTTGATCGTCTAGAGAGCCCCTAACCAGAATTTGAAAATTATTTTATTTTTGTTTCAAAGAGTATTCCCATCTCTTAGTTAAAAATACAACTAAAGCTCGATTACATTGGCTTCACACAGCCACGTCAAATTCATGCACTAACAGATTCCTGTTTGCACCAATAGATGGCGTTTTGTTTAAATTTTTAATATTAGTAGAATAAAAGCTGGAAATGTGATTTTATCTTTAACTATTTTCAATTCGTTATTACATTAATTTAATTTTGTATATACTCGTATAAGGGTCGTTTGTTAGTGTCGGACCATATATTTATTTTTACCGGGATCAGTCGGTAAAAATGTTTTAATTCGCAATTACCATCTCTCTGATCTAACCAGATATTGGACGTTTTTCGTACATTTTTAAATTGAAAGGAAATGCAAGGAAGTTGAGGCGTGGCGACGGATATTAGAAGTTAAATGCCTCCCTCCCCTAAAGGTTGGCATTGGATATTATTGTATATGCGTGTACATATCCTACACGTGACTGTATAAACATGAACGTACATGTGGATATATCGTTTACCTAAAATATCACCTTGTCCATTCTTGCCAGATCATCGTGATACAATAATATAATAGCCTCTGTGTAGAATCATTCTCTCGATAGTAAAGTCGATAGTTGTATCCAAGGAAGAAAGTATTTTAAAGATAATTACAATCTTTCTCAATTGAGCTGTTCATCACAATAACCTAATCCGAGTCTTCTATTCAACAATGTATTACCTTCACTGTCATTAAGTGGGTATCGATTTGTCACTAATGGGGTATTGATTTGGAACTTTATGCTAAATAGAGCCTGTTCATCTTCATCACAACAACTTCATGCCGAGTCTTCTGTTTAATCATGTATTTCCTTCATTGCAATTGGCTAATGAATGACAATGGATTAAAATGGGATTTAAGTACATACAGACAATATTACCATTAAAATAAGACAACTCATACACACGTTCAAATTATTGTTATATATTCTCTTGTTTAAGAGAGAATATTTTATTCCATCTTCTACCAAAAATTTTACTAGCTTTTGCTAGTAATATTTTCATGTATTTTGTATCTATGAAAATATAATTACCTATTTGAATTTTACAGAATAGCACTCATGCTGATTCAGTACCAGTCGATCAGACACCACCACAAATACCATTAGCACCCAATAATCAATTAGAACCTCCTCTATCACACTTAGGACAACCAGGGTCAAGGAGAAAAGTAAATTGTCAAACATTGCTTCAGTGATAAGAGATTTAAAAAGTATGCATGTAAATATTAATGCAGCGCCAGAAAATGATACGGAAGAAGAAATGGATGTCTTAGGGAAGAATGTAGAGGTGTAGCTAAAGAATGTTTCTTATGAGCAAGCGATTATTATCCGGGAGAAAAATTCAGAGAGATTGTTGAGATGCATGTTGAATTCAATATACTATAAAAATACGACCTTTACTGCAGCCTGCTTATATCCAACTGATTGTTAAGCCTATTAAATCACACCCTAGAGCCGTTCAGTTCATCGTCCACTGGTAGCTTTTCTTTGTGATTTAATTATAATTATTACAATGTAACTTCTTTAGACAAGCAATATCACACTCAAAACCGCAGAATCAAGGTTATTTGCAGATGTTCTCAGTAATAAGTAGGCCTCAGTAAGTTACTTAGGTATGTAAGTTGGTATGTAAAATAATAATTAAAATAAAACACTGGCTATATGTAAGTTAATATTAAAATAAAACATTTTATTTATTCATTCATTCATTCTAGTAAATTTAAATAATGTAGATATGCGAAAATTACTACAATTGTACTATATAGGGCTCGATTGCGTTTCTTCGTGAACTAAAATCAGAAATTAGTCCGTGTGAACGAGACAGGGCAATACGCTAGAGCGAAGTGTGAGATGACGGTTGTCACTTTTTCGCATTAAAACTGCCCGCCAAGGTCAAATCTTACACCGCACGAAATATGCTCGAATTTATTCGGACGAGTATAAGTTCGGCAGGTAGTATTTATCGACGATCGTTCGTTTCATATACCGCTCTAACTTATTGCTCTGTCTCGTTCGCTTGGACTAATTTTAGTTTTAGTTCACAAAGAAACGCAATCGGGCCCATAATGTGGGTATATTTTAGTCTTTCCATTTTCGCACTTCGCAGTTCTATTCAAAATATAGTAATAAAAACTCTTTTGACATTCAAAGTTGAAGAATTATAATTCAGTAATTAAATTAACAGTACAGCTCCATATTAATATATGAACAAATGTTTCGAATATCCTCCCACAAGTATATGAACCCGCGTGTCCCGCTGAAGTTCTTTGGAACTTGTTCCTCAATATGTCCGAGGTAACATCCCACAACTGAATTCGCCGATTTATAATTTAGCTTCAATATAAATTTGTAGTGTATCTAGGCAGTAATTACATCATATATGCCATAATGAATATAAGTAGGGTGGAGGGACCTTTTGTTCAATTTTGCAGCGTGGCTCATTGCTTTCCTGTTGATAAGGAAAGTATTGTGGACGCACTTCTGTGTATTCTCCAACGATAGCGCCGAAATGGTTCATCCGATTGAGCTGAAATTTAGCATGTAGTCATCATTTGGCCATGGCATAAGCTGAAAAGATTGTGGTTGAAATCCGTCCACCCTGGGTTGACTCCCGACGAGGGAACTCCTTAACGATCAACAGCAGAGACCCAAAATTTTGTATACGCATTCGTCTATGATAGCAACTTCCAAGTTTCATCATGACGTGGCTGATGTACCCTGGGTTGGCTCCTGACAACGTAACTTCTCAACGGTAAACAGCAGAGACCCAAAATTATGTAACGCATTCATTTATGACAGCAACTTCCAAGTTTAACTATGACATAGCTGATGTACCCTGAGTTGGCTCCCGACGAGGGAACTCCTCAACGGTCAACAGCAGAGACCCAAAATTTTATGTACGCATTCAATTATGATAGCAACTTCCAAATTTCACCATGACATGGCTGATGTACCCTCGGTTCGCTCCCGACGAGGGAACTCCTCAACCGTCAACAGCAGATACTCAATATTTTGTATACGTATTCAATTATGATAGCCCCTTCTAAGTTTCACTATTACATGGCTGATGTACTCTGGTTTGGCTTCCGAAGAGGGAACTCCTCAACGGTCAACAGCAGAGACCCAAAATTTTGTGTAAGCATTCAATTATGATAGCAACTTTTAAGTTTCACCATGACATGGCTGATGTACCCTAGGTTGGCTCCCGACGAGGGAACTCGTCAACGGTCAACAGCAGACACAAAATTCGAAAAGTCGTAGTCGAAAAGTCGAAAAAGTCAAGAAAGTCGAAAAAGTCAAGAAAGCCGGAAAAGTCTGAAAAGTTGAAAAAGTCGGAAAAGTCGAAAAAATCGGAAAAGTCGAAAAAGTCAACCAAGGCGAAAAGGTCAAATATCGAAAAAAACGTAAGAGTCGAATAAGTTGGAAAAGCCTAAAAAGTCGAACAAGGCGAAAAAATCGATAAAGTCGAAAAAGTCGAACAAAGCGAAAAAATCGAATAAATCGAAAAAGTCGGAAAAGTCGAAGTAGATTTCGATTTCGATTTCGATTTTCGAGGGTTAAAGGGTGGCCCTAGATTGGGGGTGGGGGGTTGTGGTAGGATTTATGGTATTAATATTCAGATTAATTAAGTTTCTGGCTACTTGACAGTAAGTGACACAACCGATTTTTTTTTAGTTACACCACTATTATAATACAATACATAAAAAGATCTTTCATTAGATATATAGTTCATTGTTATTGGAGAATGGGTTCAAATAGTTTCATTCTTCTTTATTATTCCGAGCTAAATATTATGTCCGTCATAAAGTTTTGCGGTACGTAGTAAATCGTTGTCAACAGAATGCGGGTGACGAGGGGCCGACGACGTACGGAGTGAAAAGCGTTAAAGTGGGTGTGGCGGGGAGCGGAAATTGCACCGACGCGATGTCTCCCCCACCCATCAAACCGGATACCGTACAAGCTAACGCAACCTACGATTTCGATAAACAAATAATAATCACAACATATAACATACATTTTAATTTTGATTT
The DNA here is from genome assembly GCA_944548615.1 of Micropterix aruncella. Taxonomy (NCBI): domain Eukaryota; kingdom Metazoa; phylum Arthropoda; class Insecta; order Lepidoptera; family Micropterigidae; genus Micropterix; species Micropterix aruncella. The sequence goes on from OX155953.1 coordinate 18,598,959, forward strand.
TCGTGGTGTTTCCTTGACGTTGTACTTGATGTGTGAAGGCGTTCATCATATTAATAACCGCGATGGAATTCTTATAATACTCGTATTGTTAAGAATAGTTGCGCACAATTATTTTTTATTCCTTCTATTATTGACTATTATATAATTGTGATTTTTTATTGTGACTTGTAGCGATTGACTATTATTATAATTACTAATTTGTCAACATTTGCATTAATATTTTCATTACCATTTTTAGTACTGTCTATAATTTGGGAAATTACCAATTAATTATGATTGATTAATAGCACGATATGTACGATAGTACGATAGCACGATAGTACATATGATTATTTTTTAAATTGTTATTATATATAGCGTTGAAAATCTTCGCTTAAATGTTCAACCTTCTTATAATGTAGGTTTATTACAGGTGCCGCAGCGAAAGCTGGCACGTTCACAGTACTCACACTAATGCAATGTCGTGACGCGCGACGTGACTTTCACTTGATGCGCATCATAAAAAGTCTTTCCGTCTCTCTCGCTCGCGGTCCTGTATAGTGACATTGCATTAGTGTGAGTACTGTGAACGTGCCAGCTCTTATCGCGTGACTTGTATATACATATTCGTATAGTAATTTTGAGCAACATGGGACCTCAGAAAAATGTTCGAAATGGGCGGACACGCGAAAAAATAGGCGATGTCAATTTTGTTGGGTTCGACCAATAAAAATCCAGCGTTGACGAAGCGTCAAGCGCAGATTCCACGTCTGCTCGCGCCGAGGACCAGGCGCATATTAAACGGTCTATCGCAGCGCTAGCATAGAATAATTATCTTTACGCAGTGGTGGTATAAGGGTGTTAATGGCGAAGCATATTTAGCGTAACTCTCAAAGCGCTCTCACGTTATAATTAATAGTAATTAATTTATTGCCTAAATAAAAAATATGGCTAAGTGCTGCCCTAAAAAATTAACAAGTCAATATAATGAAATTATAATACAACACACTCACCGCTTACATTGTAGGAGTAATCGCGCCAGGCAGTTTAAAGCCTTACTGACCAAGGCAATAAGCAATTTATTTTTATCCAAATTTTAATTTTTTTCCTTATCGAGGGATTCACTTCGAAACTTTTTTAAAATTAATGCTTATATTTTTAAAAAAACTCAATAAACTAAAATTCTTCAGATATGGCCGTTCCCATGTATCATGTCGTCTTAACTTTGTAAATTTGTGCTCCGAGTTTGTGATAAATGTTGGCTTAATTTGACTCTGCCAAGTGTAGGAACTCCTACCAACTAGTTTAATAAATAAGCATAGAAAATTTTATTTTTTGTTTTTATATAATTTTTGTTTTTTTTTAATATTTCTTTTTATTTAACTAGGGTAAATCTCGGAAACTAGTTGCACGCTTACTACGGCATAGCTGAGCACTTGCCTTTTATGGCAAAGCTGTCTTTCTTGTGGGTATTTTATTTCAAAAATAATTTATTTTTAAGTTAGTATTGTATGCTAAATAAAAAAAAAAGAAATAACAATAATTTTCTCATCCATAAGGATTTTGTTACAAGTTCTTCTAGTCAGCAATCAGAAATCAGCGATTGCAGTCGGCAATCAGGATAGATCAAGTAATAGATTTATCCACTTAAACCCTGTTGAAATTCTCTCGGTGCAGGTTAAAATTATCAAACGAACGCAATTACATTCAAGGGGTGATATGCATGCACTTATCCGTTTCCACTTTCGAGTTATTGCTTTTCTTCCGTTGCTTCATTAAAATCGCTTGGAGAGTTGCCAATTCCTCTAGCTGTTAATTGGATGGCTCTTTGACGAACTTTACAGCGAATACGAAGCGAACAAAGTGTAATACAATCGAAATGAATTAAATCGCCTTCGAATAAAAAGGCACAGAATATTGCTTCGTCTCTTAGCTATAATGGCAATTAGGCCCTGACCTATGAGCCCACGCCGTTTAGCCCCCCCCCCCCCGAACAAGTAATAATTACAAAGAAAATTAAAAGATATATCATCATTACGAACGCTACTGGTAAATGATTTTTTCGAAGTTGAAATTGCCCGATCATCGATGACACAAGAACGACAATTTCGCTTACCATTATGGCCACTAAATACGACGTATTAAAAAAGGTGAATTTCCAATATGTCAAAAATGTTTACCACAAAAAATTAAGAATAGTATATATTTAAAGCCCTATCAGTTAATAAAGTTTAAAGTATGTTTAATAATATTACAATATATATTGTTTATCAATGTTTGTTTTATTTTTAAAAAATGGTTTATCACGATTTTATTATTCACAACGTATTAGGATATAATTTGTAAAGTGCAAAGGGGGCTCCGAGATTTCGATGGCCTCAGGGCCTCTACATGGGATAATCCGGTACTGTTTATATAATAATATGATAGGAACTCGGATATATGTACGTACGGGGTTTCGCGTCAGCACGGAAAACCTCTCAAGTCTCAAGCGGTAAATCTGTACATAAACTAAATAAGACATTTTTAAATTAGTTTTTTAATGTTGACTTTTATTTTGTATAAGAACCAGTCAATTTGTACACGAAAAATATCTCGACCTAAAAAAAATACTTCTAATGTTTTAGTTTGTTGATAGGACCTATAACAATAGAAATATACCAAGTTTGAATCTTCGAAAGACCTGTGCGACCTACACAATGCTCAAAAACCAAGAAAATGCACTTTCTTTCAGTTTTAATTCAATATTTCCTGAGGTATCCATCCCACAGGAATAGATTATTCTGTTCTTTTCTTAACTAAATTAAATTTACTATAATGTAAACACCGTGAGTTCAGAAGTTTCCGAGATACAGGTCTTCGGATATTAGCAATGTTTTCCTAAAACTAAAAAGAAAAATTTCACAACACCCAAAAAACAAATTCTTCAGAGATTCGAAGAGCCCCTTTGTGATTTAAGGGATGGCGCATAAATACATAACATTGTTAAACGTTGCCAATTTTTCTAGAGCTGTATCTCGGAAACTTCTGAATATACGATGCAAAGTTTAGACTTCTGTTGTAGCCTTATCTTATCTCTCTAAATTTACTTTAAAAAAGAAAAGTATAGTTTCTCCTGCAGAACGCATACTTTAGAAGTTATAGAGCAATAATCAATACGAGTGCAAAAAGTATATTGTTTTTTGGGGCATTGCGTAGATCGCATTAGGTCTTTCGAAGCTGCAAACTTGGTCTCTTCTATTAGCACAGGTCCTAACGAAATATAAAAACAATAACAATAATAAAAATTAAAATTAAAAACACACGACTGCCGTTACAAGAAGTAACCTATTGTATTTATAATCATTAGAGACAATTTGATCGCGCTGAAAAACACGTTTTTTAGAGAATAAATTTCTTCGTTGAAGCAACAATTAAAAAAAAAACAATTTTCAGAAGCTTTGTTGTTGACGCGTCTTATCTCTTTAAACACCCAGTGCTTTAAAAACGATTGCGCTTCTGTGAGTCAGTCGACAGGCCTTGTCCAAACCTCGTGACGTCTCCCGCTGGCAATTGCCCTTTAGCGGGGCTGCATCTGTGCCGCGTTTGTCGTCACAGTGCTGCAGCACGTATCTCGAAACGATCCCGCGCCGCCGCCGCTGCACTCAATCGGTTGCAATCGGTGCTCATTTAATAAAACGGTTTTTTATGAAATACTTGTGATTTATGTATTTATCGATATAGATACATATATATTTTCGGAATGTATTTTTATTTGATACAATAATACATTTTAATTGACACTAAACACGATATATTTATCTAAATTTATTGAAATGTATGTAGGTAACATGTATGTAGGTAATTCAGCAAATATATTGCAATGGAGCAATTTTATATTGCGATGTTTTCAGTGAATAATAATTATAGTATATTATTACTCGGTATTTTATGCTTTCCCTGTAATTGTATTTAACAAATAATTTTTAATACTGGAAAAAGCGGAATATCAAAGAAACAACCCGTATCCCCTGATAGGCACGTTAGGGTGTGGGCTCATAACGGAATCTCACCCGGTGTTTATAGCGCAGAAATTTAACCAACAGCACCCAGAACAGAGAATGGTTGGAGGTTTTCTAACTGGAACACCGTTATTCATAGTGAGAGATCCAGAATTATTAAAAAGCGTTTAAGTTGAAGATATCAATAACTTTCCATGTAGAGTATTTCGCCCCAATGTGGTCAGAGAAGCGCTCACTAGAAATATATTCCTAGGATCTTCTGCAAATGAATGGAAAATCCTCAGACACAAATTTACCCTAAAATTTTCTTCAGGGAAAAGTATGCTTCCTCTTATAACAGAAGACGGTAAACAATTTGAACAATACCTAAGCGATGTAGTATCTCAAGGCAGAAAGCCAGACAGTAAGAAAAGTATGCATAAATACACGACTGCTGTAGTAGGATCTTGCGTATTCGGTATCAATATGAATATACTTGAAGACGAAATTACACCATTCATAATCATAGGGAATAAAATATTGAATCCCTTGCTATGGGTGCGTATTAAACTTGTCGCATTAATTTTTGTACCGTCAGTACACGATTTTTTAAAATTTCGAATTATTGATATGGAAAACGTCAGTTAATCCGACGAGCCCGACTCTTCCCGTCAAATGCAGCTCGTCGAAGAAAATTATGTTTTAGAAGATTTTAAAAGTATATGTCATAGTATATATCATTTTTATATATGTATGCATCGTTATAATATGTAAGAATATATATCTTAAATTATAATTTTATGCAATTTATAGTACGTAGGTGGTAAGAAGTTTTATTTTTTATTTATGTTCTCATAACAGATGAGACTTGGCCCAGTCGACAGGAATTTCCAAACAATATTAGTACCACCTAAACACAGGTTACTTCATAGTAAGGTGGTAATCCATTTTCATGGCAAAGAGATGAATCTCCTTCCCGATGGGTTAATACCATCTATACACATTAAAAATGATTTCTATTAGCATAAGGATTTTTTGTACCTTGTATATTGAGTGTATCGATCATTAAATTAGTCTAAACTAATTTAATAACACTCGTCGATTATACTCAATATACTGAAAGTCGAATAAAGGGTTTAACAAAATAGACACCATTTTTAAATTATACCAATATGTATATGGAAGATTAAATCATACTACATAGTTACATACAAAGGTTGTTATCGTGATTTAGCAGTCTTTTTATCAAAGACGTTATGCGAAAGCAATTTTATAGATATCAAATTATACGGTACGTCCTTTACCGTACATAGGTTGTTATCGTGACTAAGCAGTCTTTTTATCAGAGACGTTATGCAAAAACAATTTTAGAGATATCAAATTATACGGTACGTCCTTGACCGTCGGGCACTTTATAAGAGATGATCAGTAGAAAAAATGAAAAAATGCCTTTTGTATGTATGTATATACTGTATATATTGCTTATAAGAATTGTTTTTTTCGAATCCTACTGCCGTGCGAAGCAATGCACAAACAAATATACAAACAAGACTTATTGCAAAAAATTTGAGTGAAGTATCAATATAAACTTTTAACTGTTAACAGCCGGGGGAGTCTGGGAAGAGTAATTGTTTTTTATAGAGCGGGGGTGGCTGTTAACCTTAAGGCAACTGCTCTTGAAACGACCGTTCGGCCACCCGATCCCGTTTGAATAAGCCGGGCAAAGGATGCCGTGGTCCGCGATAGATTTGGTGTACACCCTTATCACAGCTTCACAAAGGAGTGGAACGCGCAAGCGACCACGATCCTGTAACCAGTCGGGAGGCAGGAGGTATCCTAAAGATTAATTGCAGATGGGGATATCCTTCCAAACTGGTAGTCAGTGGTCGAGGCTGCCCGCTGTGTACCTTTCCCAGTGCCTCGCCGCAAGGCGTTGGACTCTGACGGGCATATTGGCGGAGCTAGACAGTAGATTGTCTTCTACGTTCATCCCACGGCTGAAAGAACGATTACATATCGTTATACCAGCCTGGGGTCATTGGGGTGATGGGTTTGCCCGTTGTAGTCGACACCGCCCTACTGTCCTTTTGTGTGCTGGTTTGAGTTGCATCAAAAATCGAAAAAAAAAACAAATTGACGATTTTACGATACAGGATAGCAGCATGTCATTATGAAATACTACCTATCTCAAACTCGAAGAACATTTACGCCACGAAATGTAATAACCATAAGTTTAGGTAGCGTTCATTCAAGAGGTGACCATAACTTTAGGTAGCTATGTCTTTTAATTTGCCTTCTTAATGACAATGGGCATTTTTGTATTATAGGTGTACCCAGAGTGTAAAAACTAGGGACTTATAGCAATTAATTGTTCTTGTGTAAAGAAGTAATAATATCAAAGCTCAAAACAGTAATCCGTGTCGTATTGAAATTATACACATTTGCATATACAGATTTGATATTTTTCATAAATAGATGATTTTCTGAAACAAATTAATTATTTTATCTAGTTAAATTTTGTTTTAATATAACAATGGTTATTCAATATAACAAGTCGTTATTTAATCAAGCAGTTGTACTAAAATCCAATCGTAAAGCGAAAACCAATCTCAGTACTATCCTGAGCCAGAGGATTTAATACCGGAAAGATTCACGCCTAAAGCTGTTGCGGAGAGACTTCCATTTGTTTATTTGCCTTTTGGCGAGGGACCACGAGTTTGCATAGGTATGTCAAAATTTCAAAGTTTGCATAGGTATGTTATAATTTAAAACTTGCTTCTGCTGTAATCAGATTCTAGAGAGTATGCTTAAAGCCTATTCCCACTCCCGAATAAGAATTAAAATAGTGGTTATTTATTCTATAGCTAAAGTTATCACAGGTGTTAGATTTTTTAATTACGAGTATTTTTTTATAAATACTGTTTTTCACAGGCGAGTTAATGAGGCAAACTGTAATATGCCAAGAATCATTTTAAATAAAGTAAAAATAAATTTACCGCTTAAAGTTTGTAGCACACAAAGTTTCAGCGATGTTGCAACCGCCTTTGTCAAGGGTAGACCAACAGTCTACCCTGTACAACGGCTATTGCAACATCGTCAAAATGTTGTGTGCTTCAAACTTTACGCTCTAAATTCATTTTTATCTTCTTTATAATGTCAAATAACCGCGATAGTCTTCGATTGAGATAACATAACAAAAAAATGTTTAAAATGACGTATTCCGATAGGTATGGCGAGCCATAAGCCGCACCGTAAAAGTATCACAGAGTAAATATGTATGGACAACCGAAAAATACTAAAATCTTTGTGTAATAAATCGTTTGAATCACGTAATTATTCAGATATGTTTAATTAATTACCCTGAGATTACGCCCCGACGCCCAGCGATAAGACCTTTTTTTATGTATTGCAAGAATTGCCTAATTTAACTTCTGAATGGTCGTCATACTTGTAACATGACTTAATTTTTTCTGTTACCTAGTCCCGGCCAACGATAATGATATTAATTTGCAGTCACGTTGTCTAGATAAAGGACGATTCCTAAATATTATTCGTTTTTAAAATCATATCGTTATCTAAATATTATTATTGTGTATGCTATGATATGATGATATTAATGTGTATGTATTTTCGGTAGATAAGATATAACGAATATGTATAGTAATGATTACTCGCATAAAAAAAATATTTAATTTTTATTGCTAGTCAACTTACAGCAGGCTCAAAAGTTTCTATTTTTAATAAAAAGGTTGACTATAGTATTGATCATCATTGCCGTACCTATGACTATATTATCTGTCGTCTCACATCCCTTATTTTTAATATAATAATACCTTTGTGGGCCATCCAATACTTTAAAACCTCGACTAGGCCTTTTGATTTAATATAACTTCTTTTCCTGTTCTGCGTACCTGTTGGTAGCATTCGAAATTTTGGTAGCATACGATGTTGGTAGCATTCGAAATTTGAATTATTTCGTAATGTCACTTTCATTTGGAAAACGGCTTTGCCGAAGTGATCAATAGTTTAATTTTATATTTTTTCGCTTAATTCGTCTCAATTGAAGGCATTTTGTGTTGCATAAGGATAAGCCCTATTTATGAGATATATGGATGAATAGTGATCGTTAGTCGACTGCAAAAGGACCTTTAAACTTACATTGCACCGTCGAAAGTCGTGCACATCCGTAAGTATATCTCATTCAAACATAAGCATTTCCCAATACAACCTGGGATTTCCTTCGCTACTTTTTAAGTAGCGTTTACTAATTTTATTTTAAATAAAAACATCATCCTATAAACGGATTTCTTTACAAACCTTATCATATATATATATATATATATATATATATATATATATATATATATATATATATATATATATATATATATATATATATATATATATATATATATATATATATATATATATATATATATATATATATATATATATATATATATATATATATATATATATATATATATATATATATATATATATATATATATATATATATATATATATATATATATATATATATATATATATATATATATATATATATATATATATATATATATATATATATATATATATATATATATATATATATATATATATATATATTTTCAAATTGAAATTATGTTTATCACTAAATAAATGAAATGATAAAATAATGAAAGGGCACTTATCTGGTCTGTGGTGACCAGGAGTGACTCCACGCCTTCTTCTTCTCCTCACTCAGTGTTTGCTGGTGCTTCCTGCTGTGGCACTAGAACCCGATCAAAATGGCCGTCTTTCACAGCGGCACACAACAATGCGAGACGAGAATGAATGCTGGAAAATAATAGGCGATTAGTGTTTCTTAAATATTAATGATTGTTATAAAATGTATATCAATATTTCGGCTCAGCCGTCGTCAAGATATGTGACATTTCTGAAATCGAACAATTCGTTGAAAATTTAAATTCAAGGAATCGAACAAAAAGAAATGGATTAATAATATTTTACACGATTTAGTTAAGGTACCGAAACCAACCGTGCAAAACGTTATTTTAAAATGAATGATAAAAATTAAAATAAAAAGCATTTGATGATTATGATAATATGATAAACCTTATTAATTTTGCCTATTGAGACCGGAACCTTTGCAAGCGCCTAAAATATAAATATAAGCCAATTCCCAAGATTTGACGTCCCTTTCTTGTGCATTATCACCAAGGCATTTTATTATTTTAACTTTAAAACATTGATCAAAAGATAAATTATGTGCCCTGGCATGCAAAGATATTGGGAGTTGGCTTTCATTTCCTACACTAGCCCTATGATTATATAGTCTAATATTAAGTGGTGTTGTTGTTTCACCGATATAAAAGGCATCACAAGTCCTGCACAGAAGTTGATATACTATATTTTTTGAAATACAACTGCAATGAAAGGGAACCCTGTAACTATTAGTAGTATTTGGACTGGTAAAAAAAGGACTTAGATCTAACAGAGGACAAGTTTTACAACGTGGACGACCACAAGGTTGAAGACCATAAGTATTATTACCAATAGAGAAATTTTGATTATTTTTTGTTTTGTTTAATATTGATCTAATATTAGGTGGTCTGCGGAAAGATAAAATTGGCGGTGAATCTAATAGATCCTTAGTGGATGCATCATTAGAAATGATGGGGAATAAATCAGATAATATATCTCGCAGTTTCTCAGCACCAGGAAAATAAGTGGTGCTAAGAAAGATTTTATTATTATTATTATTTTTATTTGAAGTAATTTTAGGTTTTGGTATATATTTTACTTCAGAGTTTAGAATATGTTTATCCAATAGAGGAGCAGGGTATTTTCTTTCAAGAAGAGATTGCTTTAGATTATTGAGATATTTATCTAAATTTTCTTTGTTGTTAACTAAACGGTGTCCGCGAATGGACATTGAATAGGGAATGGATCTCTTGGTGTGAAATGGATGACAGCTATCAAAGTGTAAATACTGTTCTTTATTTGTAGGTTTTATATGAATCGCGGTTTTAATTTTACCTTCGGAAATTGTTAAATCAACATCTAAGAAAGTAATTTGTGATTTAGAAATGGTATGAGTGAAATTCAAAGGGCCAAAATTATTTAGGTCGTCAAGAAAGGTTGTTAGAGTAGTTTGTCCGTGTGGCCAAATCATTACTATGTCGTCAATAAATCTATACCATAATATGGGTTTTAAATTTTGCGTTTGAAGAAAATTTTGCTCGAATAATCCCATGAAAAGGTTGGCATACGAAGGTGCCATTCGCGTGCCCATAGCAGTCCCTTTAATTTGAAGATAAAATTCATCTTCAAAGGAGAAAGCATTACACGTTAAGACAAACTCGGCTAATTTGCAAAGAAAATCCGTAGAAGGTATTTGAGGATGAGGTCTCTCATCAAGAAAATAAGAAATGGCTTCCAATCCTAAATTATGAGGAATATTGGTATACAGGGATATGGCGTCAATAGTAACAAATAATAGGTCGTCTGACTTTGGAATTACAGTATTCTTTAAAATATCAATAAAATGATAGCTGTCTTTGATATGAGAATTTAGATTTTTCACAAAAGGTTGTAAAAAATAATCTACAAAAGCCGAAATTCTTTCTGTCGGAGAGTTAAAGCTTGCGACTATTGGTCGTCCAGGATTATTAGGCTTGTGAATTTTAGGTAATAGATAAAAATTTGGAGTTCTGATAGGATCAGGAATTAAAGTTTTAACATCTTCGTCTGATAATTTTTCATTTGATTTATTTTGTTCAATATATTATTTAGATTTTAAATTTTTGTTTGGATCTCTGGATAGTTTTTTATAGAAAGTTTCATCTCTAAGTTGTCTCAAGCCTTCAGTAACATAGTCAGTTTTGTTAAGTATGACAGTAGTGGAACCTTTATCAGCCGGCAAAATGACGATGCTGGTATCTTTGCTAAGACTCTCAAGAGCTGCACGTTCATCTACTGACAAGTTTGATGTTGGCTTGAGGCTATTTAGAAAAGATGGCTGTGTTACTTTGTTTAATAAAATAGTAATAAAATTTTCTACCGGATGATTTTTTGGTAATGGAGGGGGTTCTTTATTAGAGTGTGGACGAAATTGAGATAGTGCATTGTGTAATTTAATATTATTATTGTTATTCTTTTGATTTGAATGCCAAAATTCACGCCATCTTAAAATACGACAAAATTTAACAACATCATTACCAAAACTAAAATGGTTCACATTTTGAGTCGGTGTGAAATTTAGACCTTTAGATAATACTAAATATTCATTGTGGTTAATTACTTTGGATGACAAGTTTTTAACAGCATTTTTTTCTCTAGGAGATGGACCTTGTATATTATTAGAATATGATACTGATGGTGTTATACTGTTATTAATTTGGTTTACTAATGTGGCACGTATTGGTATGGAATCTGATACTAATGGAAATATATTGTTAGTAATTTGGTTTACTGATAGGGTGTGCATCGGAGAGGAAAGAGTACCTTGGTGAACTGCTGGGATAACATTTCGAAGTGAATTTGAATTCCTTGTTTTCTTAACATCGGAATGACTGTAATTTGAAATGGAAACTGGATTCAAAATGTTTCGTGTATAATTGTTACTTGGGATAATGCAAATTTTCTGAAAGTTCTTTAGTAAATTAAGGAACTTTTTATCGTGTTTTAATCTAATATTTCGTAAATCTGTTACAGAATTGTTAACTATTTTATGAGCTTCTTGAAATAAGAAAGGAGAATGTGTTGTTATCATGTTAACATAAAAACACAGTGAGTTTAAATGTTTATCAACTAAAATTTGATATTCATTTCGCAAAACAGACGTAATTTCCATTGAATACCTTAAACGTATTGCGGTGAAATCATATTGAATTTCTGTACTAATTGCTGCGAAAGGAAATTTTGGTAATAACCCTTTAGGGCAAATGTTGTTTTCTAAACATTTAGAAAGAAATTCAACGTGGCCCGTGAATTTAGCTGTCTTAAGTGAATGGAAATTTATTTGGTTATGTACACTCATTATGTACACTCATTGGTTAATGAGTGTACATAATGGATGTGATTGCAACGTAATTAAAATTAGGTAATATTTTAATATTTGATTGTAAATGTGTAAATTATTATTTTTTCAAATTGAAATTATGTTTATCACTAAATAAATGAAATGATAAAATAATGAAAGGGCACTTATCTGGTCTGTGGTGACCAGGAGTGACTCCACGCCTTCTTCTTCTCCTCACTCAGTGTTTGCTGGTGCTTCCTGCTGTGGCACTAGAACCCGATCAAAATGGCAGTCTTTCACAGCGGCACACAACAATGCGAGACGAGAATGAATGCTGGAAAATAATAGGCGATTAGTGTTTCTTAAATATTAATGATTGTTATAAAATGTATATCAATATTTCGGCTCAGCCGTCGTCAAGATATGTGACATTTCTGAAATCGAACAATTCGTTGAAAATTTAAATTCAAGGAATCGAACAAAAAGAAATGGATTAATAATATTTTACACGATTTAGTTAAGGTACCGAAACCAACCGTGCAAAACGTTATTTTAAAATGAATGATAAAAATTAAAATAAAAAGCATTTGATGATTATGATAATATGATAAACCTTATTAATTTTGCCTATTGAGACCGGAACCTTTGCAAGCGCCTAAAATATAAATATAAGCCAATTCCCAAGATTTGACGTCCCTTTCTTTTGCATTATCCCCAAGGCATTTTATTATTTTAACTTTAAAACATTGATCAAAAGATAAATTATGCGCCCTGGCATGCAAAGATATTGGGAGTTGGCTTTCATTTCCTACACTAGCCCTATGATTATTTAGTCTAATATTAAGTGGTGTTGTTGTTTCACCGATATAAAAGGCATCACAAGTCCTGCACAGAAGTTGATATACTATATTTTTTGAAATACAACTGCAATGAAAGGGAACCCTGTAACTATTAGTAGTATTTGGACTGGTAAAAAAAGGACTTAGATCTAACAGAGGACAAGTTTTACAACGTGGACGACCACAAGGTTGAAGCCCAAAAGTATTATTACCAATAGAGAAATTTTGATTATTTTTTGTTTTGTTTAATATTGATCTAATATTAGGTGGTCTGCGGAAAGATAAAATTGGCGGTGAATCTAAGAGATCCTTAGTGGATGCATCATTAGAAATGATGGGGAATAAATCAGATAATATATCTCGCAGTTTCTCAGCACCAGGAAAATAAGTGGTGCTAAGAAAGATTTTATTATTATTATTATTTTTATTTGAAGAAATTTTAGGTTTTGGTATATATTTTACTTCAGAGTTTAAAATATGTTTATCCAATAGGTATATATGTTTATACAATAGGCAGGGTATTTTCTTTCAAGAAGAGATTGCTTTAGATTATTGAGATATTTATCTAAATTTTCTTTGTTGTTAACTAAACGGTGTCCGCGAATGGACATTGAATAGGGAATGGATCTCTTGGTGTGAAATGGATATATATATATTATATCGGTGAAACAACAACACCACTTAATATTAGACTAAATAATCATAGGGCTAGTGTAGGAAATGAAAGCCAACTCCCAATATCTTTGCATGCCAGGGCACATAATTTATCTTTTGATCAATGTTTTAAAGTTAAAATAATAAAATGCCTTGGTGATAATGCACAAGAAAGGGACGTCAAATCTTGGGAATTGGCTTATATTTATATTTTAGGCGCTTGCAAAAGTTCCGGTCTCAATAGGCAAAATTAATAAGGTTTATCATATTATCATAATCATCAAATGCTTTTTATTTTAATTTTTATCATTCATTTTAAAATAACGTTTTGCACGGTTGGTTTCGGTACCTTAACTAAATCGTGTAAAATATTATCAATCCATTTCTTTTTGTTCGATTCCTTGAATTTAAATTTTCAACGAATTGTTCGATTTCAGAAATGTCACATATCTTGACGACGGCTGAGCCGAAATATTGATATACATTTTATAACAATCATTAATATTTAAGAAACACTAATCGCCTATTATTTTCCAGCATTCATTCTCGTCTCGCATTGTTGTGTGCCGCTGTGAAAGACGGCCATTTTGATCGGGTTCTAGTGCCACAGCAGGAAGCACCAGCAAACACTGAGTGAGGAGAAGAAGAAGGCGTGGAGTCACTCCTGGTCACCACAGACCAGATAAGTGCCCTTTCATTATTTTATCATTTCATTTATTTAGTGATAAACATAATTTCAATTTGAAAAAATAATAATTTACACATTTACAATCAAATATATATATATATATATATATACATATATATATATATATATATATATATATATATATATATATATATATATATATATATATATATATATATATATATATATATATATATATATATATATATATATGTATGTATATATGTATATATATACATATATATATATATATATATATATATATATATATATATACATATATACATACATATATATATATATATATATATATATATATATATATATATATATATATATATATATATATATATATATATATATATATATATATATATACATATATATATATATATATATATATACATATATACATACATATATATATATATATATATATATATATATATATATATATATATATATATATATATATATATATATATATATATATATATATATATATATATATATATATATATATATATATATATATATATATATATATAAATATATATATATATATATATATATATATATATATATATATATATATATATATATATATATATATATATATATATATATATATATATATATATATATATATATATATATATATATATATATATATATATATATATATATATATATATATATATATATATATATATATATATATATATATATATATATATATATATATATATATATATATATATATATATATATATATATATATATATATATATATATATATATATATATATATATATATATATATATATATATATATATATATATATATATATATATATATATATATATATATATATATATATATATATATATATATATATATATATATATATATATATATATATATATATATACATATATATATATATATATATAAATAAAAAAACGAAATTCGAAATGTTAAATTCTTCCATCTGTCAAGTAGCTCGTCTTGTCTTGTTATTTCCCCTGAAATAATAGGAAATTGAGTGAGTTTACGTATAAAGAAGGATTGTAGCTTAATTTTTGAGATATTTAATTATATTATATATTTTTGTGTATATACAGCTTCTTTATATCGCACCTTTAGAAAATAAAAAAACGAAATTCGAAATTTTAAATTCTTCCATCTGTCAAGTAGCTCGTCTTGTCTTGTTATTTCCCCTGAAATAATAGGAAATTGAGTGAGTTTACGTATAAAGAAGGATTGTAGCTTAATTTTTGAGATAATTGGATGAAGGGTGAGCGTTTACTAGTTGAAAAATGGGCCCAACTTAAACCTACTCCTCTTTCCGCAAGTGAGAGGCATTCATCATTCTCGTTAACACCTAAAGCATTCCCGAATCCGATCAAGGGAATCCTTCGTCACGATGTAAGTGGCTTTTATAATTATTTACTTTATAATCATCTTATTGATCAATTCTAAAAAGAATATATACACAAAACTATCAAATATTTCAAAATATTGAATTTTTACATATTTTATGTTTCGTTCATTGTAAATAATCCATTTAGGTTAAAGGTAATCTTTCCAACTAATAGGAAAGAGCTGACTGCTTCCTTTCATTGATATGAGGGCATGTCACGCTTTTAGTTTTAAGTTTTCAGCTGAATATTGATCGCAGCTTCTTTATATCGCACCTTTAGAAAATAAAAAAACGAAATTCGAAATTTTAAATTCTTCCATCTGTCAAGTAGCTCGTCTTGTCTTGTTATTTCCCCTGAAATAATAGGAAATTGAGTGAGTTTACGTATAAAGAAGGATTGTAGCTTAATTTTTGAGATAATTGGATGAAGGGTGAGCGTTTACTAGTTGAAAAATGGGCCCAACTTAAACCTACTCCTCTTTCCGCAAGTGAGAGGCATTCATCATTCTCGTTAACACCTAAAGCATTCCCGAATCCGATCAAGGGAATCCTTCGTCACGATGTAAGTGGCTTTTATAATTATTTACTTTATAATCATCTTATTGATCAATTCTAAAAAGAATATATACACAAAACTATCAAATATTTCAAAATATTGAATTTTTACATATTTTATGTTTCGTTCATTGTAAATAATCCATTTAGGTTAAAGGTAATCTTTCCAACTAATAGGAAAGAGCTGACTGCTTCCTTTCATTGATATGAGGGCATGTCACGCTTTTAGTTTTAAGTTTTCAGCTGAATATTGATCGCAGCTTCTTTATATCGCACCTTTAGAAAATAAAAAAACGAAATTCGAAATTTTAAATTCTTCCATCTGTCAAGTAGCTCGTCTTGTCTTGTTATTTCCCCTGAAATAATAGGAAATTGAGTGAGTTTACGTATAAAGAAGGATTGTAGCTTAATTTTTGAGATAATTGGATGAAGGGTGAGCGTTTACTAGTTGAAAAATGGGCCCAACTTAAACCTACTCCTCTTTCCGCAAGTGAGAGGCATTCATCATTCTCGTTAACACCTAAAGCATTCCCGAATCCGATCAAGGGAATCCTTCGTCACGATGTAAGTGGCTTTTATAATTATTTACTTTATAATCATCTTATTGATCAATTCTAAAAAGAATATATACACAAAACTATCAAATATTTCAAAATATTGAATTTTTACATATTTTATGTTTCGTTCATTGTAAATAATCCATTTAGGTTAAAGGTAATCTTTCCAACTAATAGGAAAGAGCTGACTGCTTCCTTTCATTGATATGAGGGCATGTCACGCTTTTAGTTTTAAGTTTTCAGCTGAATATTGATCGCAGCTTCTTTATATCGCACCTTTAGAAAATAAAAAAACGAAATTCGAAATTTTAAATTCTTCCATCTGTCAAGTAGCTCGTCTTGTCTTGTTATTTCCCCTGAAATAATAGGAAATTGAGTGAGTTTACGTATAAAGAAGGATTGTAGCTTAATTTTTGAGATAATTGGATGAAGGGTGAGCGTTTACTAGTTGAAAAATGGGCCCAACTTAAACCTACTCCTCTTTCCGCAAGTGAGAGGCATTCATCATTCTCGTTAACACCTAAAGCATTCCCGAATCCGATCAAGGGAATCCTTCGTCACGATGTAAGTGGCTTTTATAATTATTTACTTTATAATCATCTTATTGATCAATTCTAAAAAGAATATATACACAAAACTATCAAATATTTCAAAATATTGAATTTTTACATATTTTATGTTTCGTTCATTGTAAATAATCCATTTAGGTTAAAGGTAATCTTTCCAACTAATAGGAAAGAGCTGACTGCTTCCTTTCATTGATATGAGGGCATGTCACGCTTTTAGTTTTAAGTTTTCAGCTGAATATTGATCGCAGCTTCTTTATATCGCACCTTTAGAAAATAAAAAAACGAAATTCGAAATTTTAAATTCTTCCATCTGTCAAGTAGCTCGTCTTGTCTTGTTATTTCCCCTGAAATAATAGGAAATTGAGTGAGTTTACGTATAAAGAAGGATTGTAGCTTAATTTTTGAGATAATTGGATGAAGGGTGAGCGTTTACTAGTTGAAAAATGGGCCCAACTTAAACCTACTCCTCTTTCCGCAAGTGAGAGGCATTCATCATTCTCGTTAACACCTAAAGCATTCCCGAATCCGATCAAGGGAATCCTTCGTCACGATGTAAGTGGCTTTTATAATTATTTACTTTATAATCATCTTATTGATCAATTCTAAAAAGAATATATACACAAAACTATCAAATATTTCAAAATATTGAATTTTTACATATTTTATGTTTCGTTCATTGTAAATAATCCATTTAGGTTAAAGGTAATCTTTCCAACTAATAGGAAAGAGCTGACTGCTTCCTTTCATTGATATGAGGGCATGTCACGCTTTTAGTTTTAAGTTTTCAGCTGAATATTGATCGCAGCTTCTTTATATCGCACCTTTAGAAAATAAAAAAACGAAATTCGAAATTTTAAATTCTTCCATCTGTCAAGTAGCTCGTCTTGTCTTGTTATTTCCCCTGAAATAATAGGAAATTGAGTGAGTTTACGTATAAAGAAGGATTGTAGCTTAATTTTTGAGATAATTGGATGAAGGGTGAGCGTTTACTAGTTGAAAAATGGGCCCAACTTAAACCTACTCCTCTTTCCGCAAGTGAGAGGCATTCATCATTCTCGTTAACACCTAAAGCATTCCCGAATCCGATCAAGGGAATCCTTCGTCACGATGTAAGTGGCTTTTATAATTATTTACTTTATAATCATCTTATTGATCAATTCTAAAAAGAATATATACACAAAACTATCAAATATTTCAAAATATTGAATTTTTACATATTTTATGTTTCGTTCATTGTAAATAATCCATTTAGGTTAAAGGTAATCTTTCCAACTAATAGGAAAGAGCTGACTGCTTCCTTTCATTGATATGAGGGCATGTCACGCTTTTAGTTTTAAGTTTTCAGCTGAATATTGATCGCAGCTTCTTTATATCGCACCTTTAGAAAATAAAAAAACGAAATTCGAAATTTTAAATTCTTCCATCTGTCAAGTAGCTCGTCTTGTCTTGTTATTTCCCCTGAAATAATAGGAAATTGAGTGAGTTTACGTATAAAGAAGGATTGTAGCTTAATTTTTGAGATAATTGGATGAAGGGTGAGCGTTTACTAGTTGAAAAATGGGCCCAACTTAAACCTACTCCTCTTTCCGCAAGTGAGAGGCATTCATCATTCTCGTTAACACCTAAAGCATTCCCGAATCCGATCAAGGGAATCCTTCGTCACGATGTAAGTGGCTTTTATAATTATTTACTTTATAATCATCTTATTGATCAATTCTAAAAAGAATATATACACAAAACTATCAAATATTTCAAAATATTGAATTTTTACATATTTTATGTTTCGTTCATTGTAAATAATCCATTTAGGTTAAAGGTAATCTTTCCAACTAATAGGAAAGAGCTGACTGCTTCCTTTCATTGATATGAGGGCATGTCACGCTTTTAGTTTTAAGTTTTCAGCTGAATATTGATCGCAGCTTCTTTATATCGCACCTTTAGAAAATAAAAAAACGAAATTCGAAATTTTAAATTCTTCCATCTGTCAAGTAGCTCGTCTTGTCTTGTTATTTCCCCTGAAATAATAGGAAATTGAGTGAGTTTACGTATAAAGAAGGATTGTAGCTTAATTTTTGAGATAATTGGATGAAGGGTGAGCGTTTACTAGTTGAAAAATGGGCCCAACTTAAACCTACTCCTCTTTCCGCAAGTGAGAGGCATTCATCATTCTCGTTAACACCTAAAGCATTCCCGAATCCGATCAAGGGAATCCTTCGTCACGATGTAAGTGGCTTTTATAATTATTTACTTTATAATCATCTTATTGATCAATTCTAAAAAGAATATATACACAAAACTATCAAATATTTCAAAATATTGAATTTTTACATATTTTATGTTTCGTTCATTGTAAATAATCCATTTAGGTTAAAGGTAATCTTTCCAACTAATAGGAAAGAGCTGACTGCTTCCTTTCATTGATATGAGGGCATGTCACGCTTTTAGTTTTAAGTTTTCAGCTGAATATTGATCGCAGCTTCTTTATATCGCACCTTTAGAAAATAAAAAAACGAAATTCGAAATTTTAAATTCTTCCATCTGTCAAGTAGCTCGTCTTGTCTTGTTATTTCCCCTGAAATAATAGGAAATTGAGTGAGTTTACGTATAAAGAAGGATTGTAGCTTAATTTTTGAGATAATTGGATGAAGGGTGAGCGTTTACTAGTTGAAAAATGGGCCCAACTTAAACCTACTCCTCTTTCCGCAAGTGAGAGGCATTCATCATTCTCGTTAACACCTAAAGCATTCCCGAATCCGATCAAGGGAATCCTTCGTCACGATGTAAGTGGCTTTTATAATTATTTACTTTATAATCATCTTATTGATCAGTTCTAAAAAGAATATATACACAAAACTATCAAATATTTCAAAATATTGAATTTTTACATATTTTATGTTTCGTTCATTGTAAATAATCCATTTAGGTTAAAGGTAATCTTTCCAACTAATAGGAAAGAGCTGACTGCTTCCTTTCATTGATATGAGGGCATGTCACGCTTTTAGTTTTAAGTTTTCAGCTGAATATTGATCGCAGCTTCTTTATATCGCACCTTTAGAAAATAAAAAAACGAAATTCGAAATTTTAAATTCTTCCATCTGTCAAGTAGCTCGTCTTGTCTTGTTATTTCCCCTGAAATAATAGGAAATTGAGTGAGTTTACGTATAAAGAAGGATTGTAGCTTAATTTTTGAGATAATTGGATGAAGGGTGAGCGTTTACTAGTTGAAAAATGGGCCCAACTTAAACCTACTCCTCTTTCCGCAAGTGAGAGGCATTCATCATTCTCGTTAACACCTAAAGCATTCCCGAATCCGATCAAGGGAATCCTTCGTCACGATGTAAGTGGCTTTTATAATTATTTACTTTATAATCATCTTATTGATCAATTCTAAAAAGAATATATACACAAAACTATCAAATATTTCAAAATATTGAATTTTTACATATTTTATGTTTCGTTCATTGTAAATAATCCATTTAGGTTAAAGGTAATCTTTCCAACTAATAGGAAAGAGCTGACTGCTTCCTTTCATTGATATGAGGGCATGTCACGCTTTTAGTTTTAAGTTTTCAGCTGAATATTGATCGCAGCTTCTTTATATCGCACCTTTAGAAAATAAAAAAACGAAATTCGAAATTTTAAATACTTCCATCTGTCAAGTAGCTCGTCTTGTCTTGTTATTTCCCCTGAAATAATAGGAAATTGAGTGAGTTTACGTATAAAGAAGGATTGTAGCTTAATTTTTGAGATAATTGGATGAAGGGTGAGCGTTTACTAGTTGAAAAATGGGCCCAACTTAAACCTACTCCTCTTTCCGCAAGTGAGAGGCATTCATCATTCTCGTTAACACCTAAAGCATTCCCGAATCCGATCAAGGGAATCCTTCGTCACGATGTAAGTGGCTTTTATAATTATTTACTTTATAATCATCTTATTGATCAATTCTAAAAAGAATATATACACAAAACTATCAAATATTTCAAAATATTGAATTTTTACATATTTTATGTTTCGTTCATTGTAAATAATCCATTTAGGTTAAAGGTAATCTTTCCAACTAATAGGAAAGAGCTGACTGCTTCCTTTCATTGATATGAGGGCATGTCACGCTTTTAGTTTTAAGTTTTCAGCTGAATATTGATCGCAGCTTCTTTATATCGCACCTTTAGAAAATAAAAAAACGAAATTCGAAATTTTAAATTCTTCCATCTGTCAAGTAGCTCGTCTTGTCTTGTTATTTCCCCTGAAATAATAGGAAATTGAGTGAGTTTACGTATAAAGAAGGATTGTAGCTTAATTTTTGAGATAATTGGATGAAGGGTGAGCGTTTACTAGTTGAAAAATGGGCCCAACTTAAACCTACTCCTCTTTCCGCAAGTGAGAGGCATTCATCATTCTCGTTAACACCTAAAGCATTCCCGAATCCGATCAAGGGAATCCTTCGTCACGATGTAAGTGGCTTTTATAATTATTTACTTTATAATCATCTTATTGATCAATTCTAAAAAGAATATATACACAAAACTATCAAATATTTCAAAATATTGAATTTTTACATATTTTATGTTTCGTTCATTGTAAATAATCCATTTAGGTTAAAGGTAATCTTTCCAACTAATAGGAAAGAGCTGACTGCTTCCTTTCATTGATATGAGGGCATGTCACGCTTTTAGTTTTAAGTTTTCAGCTGAATATTGATCGCAGCTTCTTTATATCGCACCTTTAGAAAATAAAAAAACGAAATTCGAAATTTTAAATTCTTCCATCTGTCAAGTAGCTCGTCTTGTCTTGTTATTTCCCCTGAAATAATAGGAAATTGAGTGAGTTTACGTATAAAGAAGGATTGTAGCTTAATTTTTGAGATAATTGGATGAAGGGTGAGCGTTTACTAGTTGAAAAATGGGCCCAACTTAAACCTACTCCTCTTTCCGCAAGTGAGAGGCATTCATCATTCTCGTTAACACCTAAAGCATTCCCGAATCCGATCAAGGGAATCCTTCGTCACGATGTAAGTGGCTTTTATAATTATTTACTTTATAATCATCTTATTGATCAATTCTAAAAAGAATATATACACAAAACTATCAAATATTTCAAAATATTGAATTTTTACATATTTTATGTTTCGTTCATTGTAAATAATCCATTTAGGTTAAAGGTAATCTTTCCAACTAATAGGAAAGAGCTGACTGCTTCCTTTCATTGATATGAGGGCATGTCACGCTTTTAGTTTTAAGTTTTCAGCTGAATATTGATCGCAGCTTCTTTATATCGCACCTTTAGAAAATAAAAAAACGAAATTCGAAATTTTAAATACTTCCATCTGTCAAGTAGCTCGTCTTGTCTTGTTATTTCCCCTGAAATAATAGGAAATTGAGTGAGTTTACGTATAAAGAAGGATTGTAGCTTAATTTTTGAGATAATTGGATGAAGGGTGAGCGTTTACTAGTTGAAAAATGGGCCCAACTTAAACCTACTCCTCTTTCCGCAAGTGAGAGGCATTCATCATTCTCGTTAACACCTAAAGCATTCCCGAATCCGATCAAGGGAATCCTTCGTCACGATGTAAGTGGCTTTTATAATTATTTACTTTATAATCATCTTATTGATCAATTCTAAAAAGAATATATACACAAAACTATCAAATATTTCAAAATATTGAATTTTTACATATTTTATGTTTCGTTCATTGTAAATAATCCATTTAGGTTAAAGGTAATCTTTCCAACTAATAGGAAAGAGCTGACTGCTTCCTTTCATTGATATGAGGGCATGTCACGCTTTTAGTTTTAAGTTTTCAGCTGAATATTGATCGCAGCTTCTTTATATCGCACCTTTAGAAAATAAAAAAACGAAATTCGAAATTTTAAATTCTTCCATCTGTCAAGTAGCTCGTCTTGTCTTGTTATTTCCCCTGAAATAATAGGAAATTGAGTGAGTTTACGTATAAAGAAGGATTGTAGCTTAATTTTTGAGATAATTGGATGAAGGGTGAGCGTTTACTAGTTGAAAAATGGGCCCAACTTAAACCTACTCCTCTTTCCGCAAGTGAGAGGCATTCATCATTCTCGTTAACACCTAAAGCATTCCCGAATCAATCCGATCAAGGGAATCCTTCGTCACGATGTAAGTGGCTTTTATAATTATTTACTTTATAATCATCTTATTGATCAATTCTAAAAAGAATATATACACAAAACTATCAAATATTTCAAAATATTGAATTTTTACATATTTTATGTTTCGTTCATTGTAAATAATCCATTTAGGTTAAAGGTAATCTTTCCAACTAATAGGAAAGAGCTGACTGCTTCCTTTCATTGATATGAGGGCATGTCACGCTTTTAGTTTTAAGTTTTCAGCTGAATATTGATCGCAGCTTCTTTATATCGCACCTTTAGAAAATAAAAAAACGAAATTCGAAATTTTAAATTCTTCCATCTGTCAAGTAGCTCGTCTTGTCTTGTTATTTCCCCTGAAATAATAGGAAATTGAGTGAGTTTACGTATAAAGAAGGATTGTAGCTTAATTTTTGAGATAATTGGATGAAGGGTGAGCGTTTACTAGTTGAAAAATGGGCCCAACTTAAACCTACTCCTCTTTCCGCAAGTGAGAGGCATTCATCATTCTCGTTAACACCTAAAGCATTCCCGAATCCGATCAAGGGAATCCTTCGTCACGATGTAAGTGGCTTTTATAATTATTTACTTTATAATCATCTTATTGATCAATTCTAAAAAGAATATATACACAAAACTATCAAATATTTCAAAATATTGAATTTTTACATATTTTATGTTTCGTTCATTGTAAATAATCCATTTAGGTTAAAGGTAATCTTTCCAACTAATAGGAAAGAGCTGACTGCTTCCTTTCATTGATATGAGGGCATGTCACGCTTTTAGTTTTAAGTTTTCAGCTGAATATTGATCGCAGCTTCTTTATATCGCACCTTTAGAAAATAAAAAAACGAAATTCGAAATTTTAAATTCTTCCATCTGTCAAGTAGCTCGTCTTGTCTTGTTATTTCCCCTGAAATAATAGGAAATTGAGTGAGTTTACGTATAAAGAAGGATTGTAGCTTAATTTTTGAGATAATTGGATGAAGGGTGAGCGTTTACTAGTTGAAAAATGGGCCCAACTTAAACCTACTCCTCTTTCCGCAAGTGAGAGGCATTCATCATTCTCGTTAACACCTAAAGCATTCCCGAATCCGATCAAGGGAATCCTTCGTCACGATGTAAGTGGCTTTTATAATTATTTACTTTATAATCATCTTATTGATCAATTCTAAAAAGAATATATACACAAAACTATCAAATATTTCAAAATATTGAATTTTTACATATTTTATGTTTCGTTCATTGTAAATAATCCATTTAGGTTAAAGGTAATCTTTCCAACTAATAGGAAAGAGCTGACTGCTTCCTTTCATTGATATGAGGGCATGTCACGCTTTTAGTTTTAAGTTTTCAGCTGAATATTGATCGCAGCTTCTTTATATCGCACCTTTAGAAAATAAAAAAACGAAATTCGAAATTTTAAATTCTTCCATCTGTCAAGTAGCTCGTCTTGTCTTGTTATTTCCCCTGAAATAATAGGAAATTGAGTGAGTTTACGTATAAAGAAGGATTGTAGCTTAATTTTTGAGATAATTGGATGAAGGGTGAGCGTTTACTAGTTGAAAAATGGGCCCAACTTAAACCTACTCCTCTTTCCGCAAGTGAGAGGCATTCATCATTCTCGTTAACACCTAAAGCATTCCCGAATCCGATCAAGGGAATCCTTCGTCACGATGTAAGTGGCTTTTATAATTATTTACTTTATAAGCATCTTATTGATCAATTCTAAAAAGAATATATACACAAAACTATCAAATATTTCAAAATATTGAATTTTTACATATTTTATGTTTCGTTCATTGTAAATAATCCATTTAGGTTAAAGGTAATCTTTCCAACTAATAGGAAAGAGCTGACTGCTTCCTTTCATTGATATGAGGGCATGTCACGCTTTTAGTTTTAAGTTTTCAGCTGAATATTGATCGCAGCTTCTTTATATCGCACCTTTAGAAAATAAAAAAACGAAATTCGAAATTTTAAATTCTTCCATCTGTCAAGTAGCTCGTCTTGTCTTGTTATTTCCCCTGAAATAATAGGAAATTGAGTGAGTTTACGTATAAAGAAGGATTGTAGCTTAATTTTTGAGATAATTGGATGAAGGGTGAGCGTTTACTAGTTGAAAAATGGGCCCAACTTAAACCTACTCCTCTTTCCGCAAGTGAGAGGCATTCATCATTCTCGTTAACACCTAAAGCATTCCCGAATCCGATCAAGGGAATCCTTCGTCACGATGTAAGTGGCTTTTATAATTATTTACTTTATAATCATCTTATTGATCAATTCTAAAAAGAATATATACACAAAACTATCAAATATTTCAAAATATTGAATTTTTACATATTTTATGTTTCGTTCATTGTAAATAATCCATTTAGGTTAAAGGTAATCTTTCCAACTAATAGGAAAGAGCTGACTGCTTCCTTTCATTGATATGAGGGCATGTCACGCTTTTAGTTTTAAGTTTTCAGCTGAATATTGATCGCAGCTTCTTTATATCGCACCTTTAGAAAATAAAAAAACGAAATTCGAAATTTTAAATTCTTCCATCTGTCAAGTAGCTCGTCTTGTCTTGTTATTTCCCCTGAAATAATAGGAAATTGAGTGAGTTTACGTATAAAGAAGGATTGTAGCTTAATTTTTGAGATAATTGGATGAAGGGTGAGCGTTTACTAGTTGAAAAATGGGCCCAACTTAAACCTACTCCTCTTTCCGCAAGTGAGAGGCATTCATCATTCTCGTTAACACCTAAAGCATTCCCGAATCCGATCAAGGGAATCCTTCGTCACGATGTAAGTGGCTTTTATAATTATTTACTTTATAATCATCTTATTGATCAATTCTAAAAAGAATATATACACAAAACTATCAAATATTTCAAAATATTGAATTTTTACATATTTTATGTTTCGTTCATTGTAAATAATCCATTTAGGTTAAAGGTAATCTTTCCAACTAATAGGAAAGAGCTGACTGCTTCCTTTCATTGATATGAGGGCATGTCACGCTTTTAGTTTTAAGTTTTCAGCTGAATATTGATCGCAGCTTCTTTATATCGCACCTTTAGAAAATAAAAAAACGAAATTCGAAATTTTAAATTCTTCCATCTGTCAAGTAGCTCGTCTTGTCTTGTTATTTCCCCTGAAATAATAGGAAATTGAGTGAGTTTACGTATAAAGAAGGATTGTAGCTTAATTTTTGAGATAATTGGATGAAGGGTGAGCGTTTACTAGTTGAAAAATGGGCCCAACTTAAACCTACTCCTCTTTCCGCAAGTGAGAGGCATTCATCATTCTCGTTAACACCTAAAGCATTCCCGAATCCGATCAAGGGAATCCTTCGTCACGATGTAAGTGGCTTTTATAATTATTTACTTTATAATCATCTTATTGATCAATTCTAAAAAGAATATATACACAAAACTATCAAATATTTCAAAATATTGAATTTTTACATATTTTATGTTTCGTTCATTGTAAATAATCCATTTAGGTTAAAGGTAATCTTTCCAACTAATAGGAAAGAGCTGACTGCTTCCTTTCATTGATATGAGGGCATGTCACGCTTTTAGTTTTAAGTTTTCAGCTGAATATTGATCGCAGCTTCTTTATATCGCACCTTTAGAAAATAAAAAAACGAAATTCGAAATTTTAAATTCTTCCATCTGTCAAGTAGCTCGTCTTGTCTTGTTATTTCCCCTGAAATAATAGGAAATTGAGTGAGTTTACGTATAAAGAAGGATTGTAGCTTAATTTTTGAGATAATTGGATGAAGGGTGAGCGTTTACTAGTTGAAAAATGGGCCCAACTTAAACCTACTCCTCTTTCCGCAAGTGAGAGGCATTCATCATTCTCGTTAACACCTAAAGCATTCCCGAATCCGATCAAGGGAATCCTTCGTCACGATGTAAGTGGCTTTTATAATTATTTACTTTATAATCATCTTATTGATCAATTCTAAAAAGAATATATACACAAAACTATCAAATATTTCAAAATATTGAATTTTTACATATTTTATGTTTCGTTCATTGTAAATAATCCATTTAGGTTAAAGGTAATCTTTCCAACTAATAGGAAAGAGCTGACTGCTTCCTTTCATTGATATGAGGGCATGTCACGCTTTTAGTTTTAAGTTTTCAGCTGAATATTGATCGCAGCTTCTTTATATCGCACCTTTAGAAAATAAAAAAACGAAATTCGAAATTTTAAATTCTTCCATCTGTCAAGTAGCTCGTCTTGTCTTGTTATTTCCCCTGAAATAATAGGAAATTGAGTGAGTTTACGTATAAAGAAGGATTGTAGCTTAATTTTTGAGATAATTGGATGAAGGGTGAGCGTTTACTAGTTGAAAAATGGGCCCAACTTAAACCTACTCCTCTTTCCGCAAGTGAGAGGCATTCATCATTCTCGTTAACACCTAAAGCATTCCCGAATCCGATCAAGGGAATCCTTCGTCACGATGTAAGTGGCTTTTATAATTATTTACTTTATAATCATCTTATTGATCAATTCTAAAAAGAATATATACACAAAACTATCAAATATTTCAAAATATTGAATTTTTACATATTTTATGTTTCGTTCATTGTAAATAATCCATTTAGGTTAAAGGTAATCTTTCCAACTAATAGGAAAGAGCTGACTGCTTCCTTTCATTGATATGAGGGCATGTCACGCTTTTAGTTTTAAGTTTTCAGCTGAATATTGATCGCAGCTTCTTTATATCGCACCTTTAGAAAATAAAAAAACGAAATTCGAAATTTTAAATTCTTCCATCTGTCAAGTAGCTCGTCTTGTCTTGTTATTTCCCCTGAAATAATAGGAAATTGAGTGAGTTTACGTATAAAGAAGGATTGTAGCTTAATTTTTGAGATAATTGGATGAAGGGTGAGCGTTTACTAGTTGAAAAATGGGCCCAACTTAAACCTACTCCTCTTTCCGCAAGTGAGAGGCATTCATCATTCTCGTTAACACCTAAAGCATTCCCGAATCCGATCAAGGGAATCCTTCGTCACGATGTAAGTGGCTTTTATAATTATTTACTTTATAATCATCTTATTGATCAATTCTAAAAAGAATATATACACAAAACTATCAAATATTTCAAAATATTGAATTTTTACATATTTTATGTTTCGTTCATTGTAAATAATCCATTTAGGTTAAAGGTAATCTTTCCAACTAATAGGAAAGAGCTGACTGCTTCCTTTCATTGATATGAGGGCATGTCACGCTTTTAGTTTTAAGTTTTCAGCTGAATATTGATCGCAGCTTCTTTATATCGCACCTTTAGAAAATAAAAAAACGAAATTCGAAATTTTAAATTCTTCCATCTGTCAAGTAGCTCGTCTTGTCTTGTTATTTCCCCTGAAATAATAGGAAATTGAGTGAGTTTACGTATAAAGAAGGATTGTAGCTTAATTTTTGAGATAATTGGATGAAGGGTGAGCGTTTACTAGTTGAAAAATGGGCCCAACTTAAACCTACTCCTCTTTCCGCAAGTGAGAGGCATTCATCATTCTCGTTAACACCTAAAGCATTCCCGAATCCGATCAAGGGAATCCTTCGTCACGATGTAAGTGGCTTTTATAATTATTTACTTTATAATCATCTTATTGATCAATTCTAAAAAGAATATATACACAAAACTATCAAATATTTCAAAATATTGAATTTTTACATATTTTATGTTTCGTTCATTGTAAATAATCCATTTAGGTTAAAGGTAATCTTTCCAACTAATAGGAAAGAGCTGACTGCTTCCTTTCATTGATATGAGGGCATGTCACGCTTTTAGTTTTAAGTTTTCAGCTGAATATTGATCGCAGCTTCTTTATATCGCACCTTTAGAAAATAAAAAAACGAAATTCGAAATTTTAAATTCTTCCATCTGTCAAGTAGCTCGTCTTGTCTTGTTATTTCCCCTGAAATAATAGGAAATTGAGTGAGTTTACGTATAAAGAAGGATTGTAGCTTAATTTTTGAGATAATTGGATGAAGGGTGAGCGTTTACTAGTTGAAAAATGGGCCCAACTTAAACCTACTCCTCTTTCCGCAAGTGAGAGGCATTCATCATTCTCGTTAACACCTAAAGCATTCCCGAATCCGATCAAGGGAATCCTTCGTCACGATGTAAGTGGCTTTTATAATTATTTACTTTATAATCATCTTATTGATCAATTCTAAAAAGAATATATACACAAAACTATCAAATATTTCAAAATATTGAATTTTTACATATTTTATGTTTCGTTCATTGTAAATAATCCATTTAGGTTAAAGGTAATCTTTCCAACTAATAGGAAAGAGCTGACTGCTTCCTTTCATTGATATGAGGGCATGTCACGCTTTTAGTTTTAAGTTTTCAGCTGAATATTGATCGCAGCTTCTTTATATCGCACCTTTAGAAAATAAAAAAACGAAATTCGAAATTTTAAATTCTTCCATCTGTCAAGTAGCTCGTCTTGTCTTGTTATTTCCCCTGAAATAATAGGAAATTGAGTGAGTTTACGTATAAAGAAGGATTGTAGCTTAATTTTTGAGATAATTGGATGAAGGGTGAGCGTTTACTAGTTGAAAAATGGGCCCAACTTAAACCTACTCCTCTTTCCGCAAGTGAGAGGCATTCATCATTCTCGTTAACACCTAAAGCATTCCCGAATCCGATCAAGGGAATCCTTCGTCACGATGTAAGTGGCTTTTATAATTATTTACTTTATAATCATCTTATTGATCAATTCTAAAAAGAATATATACACAAAACTATCAAATATTTCAAAATATTGAATTTTTACATATTTTATGTTTCGTTCATTGTAAATAATCCATTTAGGTTAAAGGTAATCTTTCCAACTAATAGGAAAGAGCTGACTGCTTCCTTTCATTGATATGAGGGCATGTCACGCTTTTAGTTTTAAGTTTTCAGCTGAATATTGATCGCAGCTTCTTTATATCGCACCTTTAGAAAATAAAAAAACGAAATTCGAAATTTTAAATTCTTCCATCTGTCAAGTAGCTCGTCTTGTCTTGTTATTTCCCCTGAAATAATAGGAAATTGAGTGAGTTTACGTATAAAGAAGGATTGTAGCTTAATTTTTGAGATAATTGGATGAAGGGTGAGCGTTTACTAGTTGAAAAATGGGCCCAACTTAAACCTACTCCTCTTTCCGCAAGTGAGAGGCATTCATCATTCTCGTTAACACCTAAAGCATTCCCGAATCCGATCAAGGGAATCCTTCGTCACGATGTAAGTGGCTTTTATAATTATTTACTTTATAATCATCTTATTGATCAATTCTAAAAAGAATATATACACAAAACTATCAAATATTTCAAAATATTGAATTTTTACATATTTTATGTTTCGTTCATTGTAAATAATCCATTTAGGTTAAAGGTAATCTTTCCAACTAATAGGAAAGAGCTGACTGCTTCCTTTCATTGATATGAGGGCATGTCACGCTTTTAGTTTTAAGTTTTCAGCTGAATATTGATCGCAGCTTCTTTATATCGCACCTTTAGAAAATAAAAAAACGAATTCGAAATTTTAAATTCTTCCATCTGTCAAGTAGCTCGTCTTGTCTTGTTATTTCCCCTGAAATAATAGGAAATTGAGTGAGTTTACGTATAAAGAAGGATTGTAGCTTAATTTTTGAGATAATTGGATGAAGGGTGAGCGTTTACTAGTTGAAAAATGGGCCCAACTTAAACCTACTCCTCTTTCCGCAAGTGAGAGGCATTCATCATTCTCGTTAACACCTAAAGCATTCCCGAATCCGATCAAGGGAATCCTTCGTCACGATGTAAGTGGCTTTTATAATTATTTACTTTATAATCATCTTATTGATCAATTCTAAAAGAATATATACACAAAACTATCAAATATTTCAAAATATTGAATTTTTACATATTTTATGTTTCGTTCATTGTAAATAATCCATTTAGGTTAAAGGTAATCTTTCCAACTAATAGGAAAGAGCTGACTGCTTCCTTTCATTGATATGAGGGCATGTCACGCTTTTAGTTTTAAGTTTTCAGCTGAATATTGATCGCAGCTTCTTTATATCGCACCTTTAGAAAATAAAAAAACGAAATTCGAAATTTTAAATTCTTCCATCTGTCAAGTAGCTCGTCTTGTCTTGTTATTTCCCCTGAAATAATAGGAAATTGAGTGAGTTTACGTATAAAGAAGGATTGTAGCTTAATTTTTGAGATAATTGGATGAAGGGTGAGCGTTTACTAGTTGAAAAATGGGCCCAACTTAAACCTACTCCTCTTTCCGCAAGTGAGAGGCATTCATCATTCTCGTTAACACCTAAAGCATTCCCGAATCCGATCAAGGGAATCCTTCGTCACGATGTAAGTGGCTTTTATAATTATTTACTTTATAATCATCTTATTGATCAATTCTAAAAAGAATATATACACAAAACTATCAAATATTTCAAAATATTGAATTTTTACATATTTTATGTTTCGTTCATTGTAAATAATCCATTTAGGTTAAAGGTAATCTTTCCAACTAATAGGAAAGAGCTGACTGCTTCCTTTCATTGATATGAGGGCATGTCACGCTTTTAGTTTTAAGTTTTCAGCTGAATATTGATCGCAGCTTCTTTATATCGCACCTTTAGAAAATAAAAAAACGAAATTCGAAATTTTAAATTCTTCCATCTGTCAAGTAGCTCGTCTTGTCTTGTTATTTCCCCTGAAATAATAGGAAATTGAGTGAGTTTACGTATAAAGAAGGATTGTAGCTTAATTTTTGAGATAATTGGATGAAGGGTGAGCGTTTACTAGTTGAAAAATGGGCCCAACTTAAACCTACTCCTCTTTCCGCAAGTGAGAGGCATTCATCATTCTCGTTAACACCTAAAGCATTCCCGAATCCGATCAAGGGAATCCTTCGTCACGATGTAAGTGGCTTTTATAATTATTTACTTTATAATCATCTTATTGATCAATTCTAAAAAGAATATATACACAAAACTATCAAATATTTCAAAATATTGAATTTTTACATATTTTATGTTTCGTTCATTGTAAATAATCCATTTAGGTTAAAGGTAATCTTTCCAACTAATAGGAAAGAGCTGACTGCTTCCTTTCATTGATATGAGGGCATGTCACGCTTTTAGTTTTAAGTTTTCAGCTGAATATTGATCGCAGCTTCTTTATATCGCACCTTTAGAAAATAAAAAAACGAAATTCGAAATTTTAAATTCTTCCATCTGTCAAGTAGCTCGTCTTGTCTTGTTATTTCCCCTGAAATAATAGGAAATTGAGTGAGTTTACGTATAAAGAAGGATTGTAGCTTAATTTTTGAGATAATTGGATGAAGGGTGAGCGTTTACTAGTTGAAAAATGGGCCCAACTTAAACCTACTCCTCTTTCCGCAAGTGAGAGGCATTCATCATTCTCGTTAACACCTAAAGCATTCCCGAATCCGATCAAGGGAATCCTTCGTCACGATGTAAGTGGCTTTTATAATTATTTACTTTATAATCATCTTATTGATCAATTCTAAAAAGAATATATACACAAAACTATCAAATATTTCAAAATATTGAATTTTTACATATTTTATGTTTCGTTCATTGTAAATAATCCATTTAGGTTAAAGGTAATCTTTCCAACTAATAGGAAAGAGCTGACTGCTTCCTTTCATTGATATGAGGGCATGTCACGCTTTTAGTTTTAAGTTTTCAGCTGAATATTGATCGCAGCTTCTTTATATCGCACCTTTAGAAAATAAAAAAACGAAATTCGAAATTTTAAATTCTTCCATCTGTCAAGTAGCTCGTCTTGTCTTGTTATTTCCCCTGAAATAATAGGAAATTGAGTGAGTTTACGTATAAAGAAGGATTGTAGCTTAATTTTTGAGATAATTGGATGAAGGGTGAGCGTTTACTAGTTGAAAAATGGGCCCAACTTAAACCTACTCCTCTTTCCGCAAGTGAGAGGCATTCATCATTCTCGTTAACACCTAAAGCATTCCCGAATCCGATCAAGGGAATCCTTCGTCACGATGTAAGTGGCTTTTATAATTATTTACTTTATAATCATCTTATTGATCAATTCTAAAAAGAATATATACACAAAACTATCAAATATTTCAAAATATTGAATTTTTACATATTTTATGTTTCGTTCATTGTAAATAATCCATTTAGGTTAAAGGTAATCTTTCCAACTAATAGGAAAGAGCTGACTGCTTCCTTTCATTGATATGAGGGCATGTCACGCTTTTAGTTTTAAGTTTTCAGCTGAATATTGATCGCAGCTTCTTTATATCGCACCTTTAGAAAATAAAAAAACGAAATTCGAAATTTTAAATTCTTCCATCTGTCAAGTAGCTCGTCTTGTCTTGTTATTTCCCCTGAAATAATAGGAAATTGAGTGAGTTTACGTATAAAGAAGGATTGTAGCTTAATTTTTGAGATAATTGGATGAAGGGTGAGCGTTTACTAGTTGAAAAATGGGCCCAACTTAAACCTACTCCTCTTTCCGCAAGTGAGAGGCATTCATCATTCTCGTTAACACCTAAAGCATTCCCGAATCCGATCAAGGGAATCCTTCGTCACGATGTAAGTGGCTTTTATAATTATTTACTTTATAATCATCTTATTGATCAATTCTAAAAAGAATATATACACAAAACTATCAAATATTTCAAAATATTGAATTTTTACATATTTTATGTTTCGTTCATTGTAAATAATCCATTTAGGTTAAAGGTAATCTTTCCAACTAATAGGAAAGAGCTGACTGCTTCCTTTCATTGATATGAGGGCATGTCACGCTTTTAGTTTTAAGTTTTCAGCTGAATATTGATCGCAGCTTCTTTATATCGCACCTTTAGAAAATAAAAAAACGAAATTCGAAATTTTAAATTCTTCCATCTGTCAAGTAGCTCGTCTTGTCTTGTTATTTCCCCTGAAATAATAGGAAATTGAGTGAGTTTACGTATAAAGAAGGATTGTAGCTTAATTTTTGAGATAATTGGATGAAGGGTG
>OX155953.1:18638365-18653365 GCA_944548615.1 Micropterix aruncella
ATCGTTATCTTGCATCCATGAAGCTAACATTTTCTCTATGTCTTGGTTAGCTCTTTCAACAGATCCTTGGCTTTGACTGTGTCTTGGCTTTCCATGGACCAGTTTACACTCCGGCCAAAATGAAACGAGCTCATTTATGACAGAATTTACAAATTCTCTGCCGTTATCCGAGTGTAAGATGCAAGGAGCACCAAATGTCAAAAATATATCAGTCAACTGATACGCCACCTCTACGGCTCTCTTACTTTTCAGTGCACGCAACAAAACAAATTTTGTCAAATGGTCCTGATACACCATTATAAACTTAAATCCCCGATCTTCTTGAGTTTGCATGTCGATAAGATCGACTTGGCAACGGCTGTTCATTTCAGAATGTAGTATGGGTTTTGAAACAAGTCCTTTTTTCTTCATACTCTTTTTACGCTGACAAGTTTCGCACATAGAGAGAAAAATATTTATCATTTCTAAAGTTATGTTCGCATATTTTCGTGAAGTTTCATTTTTAAGTCTATCCCGACCACCATGACCAACGGCCACATGAGCTGCTTCAATTATATCAAAAATTTCATCTACATACAAGTAGTATTTCATGGGCTCTTGTCTAGTCACTAATTTTCGTATTCCACAAATATTGATTACCTTAAATCGCTTCAGTCTCCTGTACTGTTTCTGAGATTTCTGAACAGCTAATTGTGCTTCTTGAATTTCGTCCACTAAAT
Organism: Micropterix aruncella; assembly: GCA_944548615.1. Classification (NCBI taxonomy): domain Eukaryota; kingdom Metazoa; phylum Arthropoda; class Insecta; order Lepidoptera; family Micropterigidae; genus Micropterix; species Micropterix aruncella. The sequence continues at coordinate 18,639,085 of OX155953.1, forward strand.
TGTCGTAGGTTCCTTTTGTCATAATACAGAAGTGGTCCTCTTTTTTTTCGTGATCGCGAATCGCTAATAACTGGTTTAAAAACTCCTCTTTCCATCGCGTTCCTTCATTTAAGTTTGCCATGACAATTGCGCTCGAATCAAACTATACGTACTTATCAGAATGAAAACAAAGCGGTACTGAATCGAGCGAGCGCACAGCGCGCGAACGGCGCGGGCGTTTGGAAAGAGATTCCCCCGGAATTACCCCGGTTTGGAAAAACGCGTTTTGTCTAGTAAAAACTAGTTTTACCTGATATTCAATTTTGAGCATTAGTTAATTCTAGTTTTAACAAAGGCATTAAGTAAAAACTAGTTCTAACTAGGGAAAACGCGTTCTATCTAAAAACGGGTGTTAACTGTAACATATGTATATATATATATATATATATATATATATATATATATATATATATATATATATATATATATATATATATATATATATATATATATATATATATATATATATATATATATATATATATATATATATATATATATATATATATATATATATATTACCGTCACCATTACAAATTATAACTAAAAATTACTAAATAATGATCACAACAGAAAAATATTTAAAATAAAACACAGAAAATAAATAATCGTGTTAATAAAATAAAAATAAAATAAAATAAATTGTCAAATGATATCAAACAATAGTCACCAAAGTTAATGAATAAATAATAGTAATAAATAAAAAGTCAGCGAAAATAATAATAATAAGAATTGTCAAGGATAGGATTTAATGATGGGAACTGTCTCGGTATATCAATTTGTGAATATTTTGCCGGGCGTCATGTTTTAGCCAGGAATCAATCTTGGCTTTAAAAGAAGAAGAAGACTTAGGCACATACATTTGTAAATCTTCGTCTAGCATAATAAAGATCCTGGGGGCTATGTACACAAAATGCTTCTGCCCAAAAGTGGTCTGCATTCGAGGGACGTCGAAATGTATAGCTCGAGATTGCCGCGTGCAGATTGTTTGCTGAGTTCTTATTGCGGACTCTAAATTAGTTTGATACTCACAGAGCGCCGCTTTCACGTATAGTTGTGGTACGTGAAGCACGTTATATTCTCTGTGGAGATCATCTGAAGGGTATCTCCAAGGCTTTCTTTTTATAATTTTTAGTACTAGCTTCTGAGCTTTAATCAAGGACTCCATGTGAATTTTCGCTGCACCGTCCCACCCTATGATCCCATAGGTTAGGATGGATTGGCACAGGGCATGGTATACTAACTTAAGTGGTATACTAACTATAACATGGTATATTAACTATATTAACGTTATTTGTGAGTGTCTTCTTGTGAGTGTCTTATTTGTGGGCGTATTATCTCTTTAACTATTTATGCAGCAAAAGGGAAAAGTCTTTTGTTTTAAATACTTGAGACGATAAATTTACTTATTTTGATAAATACTCATAATTGTTGATAATATGACCAATAAACATGACCTAATGATTTAAAATATTTTTTTTAATATAAAATACTATATATACTTTTTGTGACTTAAATATAAAAGTTAGACATATGCTGTCGCTGACTTTTTTTGTAGGCATTATCAAGCTCTACAACTTTTCTCTGGAACTTAACCATATATCTCTCATCGTTAAGGCAGCGTTAGTTAGAAACGTTTTCGTTCGACCGCTTATTCTCCGACTTACTTTGCAAATCCGACTACCACGAAAAAGTCTTTTCATTTTTCAGATTAATATATAGCCTATGATACTTACAAATAACGTGGCTTTCTATTGGTAAAATAATTTTCAAAATCGGTTCAGTAGATCCAGAGATTACTTCCTACAACCTCACAAACTTTACCTCTTTATAATATTAGTATAGATGACACTCAGAAAAAACGTGGCTTTCTATTAGTAAAAGAATTTTCAAAATCGGTTCAGTAGATACAAAGATTACTTCTTACAGCGTCACAAACTTTACCTCTTTATAATATTAGTAGGTATAGATTACGACACGGTCGCGGTCCCATACCTATGTCGTATTATCTCTTTAACTATTTATGCAGTAAAAGGGAAAAGTCTTTTGTTTTAAACGCTTGAGACGATAAATTTACTTATTTTGATAAGAATTCATAATTGTTGATAATATGACCAATAAACATGACCTAACGATTTAAATTATTTTTTAAATATAAAATACTACTTTTTGTGACTTAAATATAAAAGTTAGACATATACTGTCGCTGACTTTTTTGTAGGCATTATCAAGCTCTACAACTTTTCTCTAGAACTTAATTGAAGGGCTGAAATTCTAAAGGGTCTAAGTGCCAAAAAGTTAAAGTCGAGTTATAACAAAAAAACTGAATAAAACAAACATTTTGTCGAAATTATTATTTATTTCAATTGAAATACAAAGAAAATTATATTCTTAGTCATGAGACTCCGCCGCCAACCTCTCACACCAACAAATATTTAAAGAAAAAGTATTAAAGTTCCAAAGTCCTGAAATGTCCTATGTAGGTAACTGAATAATAATAAAAAGGGTCTAAGTGACATGACAACAGTCCTTTAAAATGTGTATTATCAAGCTTCTGTTTTATTGATCAAATCATCATAAAATGGTTGGTGTTCAGCAGGTATATACGGCATCATCTGTTTTAGGTCAATTAGTTTTTCTTTTGATATGTTATTCTTGGCAGGCAATATTGGAAGTACCATATCCTTCAGTTGAGAGGGCATTTTTCCCTTTTTAAAAATGTTGATGGTGTCCCAAGGTATAGGATCATTGAAAGATTGCATTAAATCAACATATGGTAGCCGGTTTTTCTGGATTCTTATCCATGACACAGTTGATATTTTCAATTTTGTTGTATTCAGGAACTCCGTGGAGGCTTCATTGAGGTCTTTAAAATCATGTTGGTCCAGTGTTATAGGTTCGAATGGGTTTTTGTGACACGATTCACGTATCATTTTTTCGATATCTGCAGGTTCATAGCATTTGACCACTTTTTTTCTCTGTTCTATCTGTGCAAAGTCACGATCACATGACATGAAAGAGTGGCCACTGACCAAGTATTTATGATCTATGATATCGAACACGCCATTGGCAACTAAATAAATAAGAATAAATAACACCATCCGGTTTTTATTCTGGCCTATGCAGTTGTCGCTCCAAATTACTATTTTTTTTTTTAAAGTATTGGCAGACATTATATTTAAAACCTTCAACAGTGAAGAACCAACTTCATTACCTCCTCTTCCGGCATATGATTCATTCCAGAGGCACATGTATGCTTTTTGGTTGTCAGCAATATGAACGCAAAGGTTGTAACACGAGAGCTGTCTGCTATAAAACATCTGACTATGAGTCAATGTCGGTATAAAAATGACTTGTTGCATGTCCATAGCCATTGTCAACGTATCGCTCGTTGGGGATTGGGATTTTACCGAATCCGCTTTCATTGTATTTTGAGCACTTTCAGCTTTACGGTGATGGTTTTCTAGCTCGATAGCAGTATGAGTTTTTTGTCTTCCTTCAGAGCATTTCAGTTTAGCATGAAGAAGATCACACTTTGAACAGGTATCTGTTCGTGGGCGTCCAAACTTCAAATAGGGAAAATGCTTTTTGAAGGTTGTAAAGTAATATCTGTAGGTCACAGGCGAGTCTGGGTATTTTTCTTTGAATGCCAGGTATAAACGGTGAATATTAAGATCGGGGCTTAAATAATATTTTTGAGTTTCATGTCGACTGTAGTGACTTTCTTGAGAAGGGAAAGACTTAATATGATGCAGTACTATCTCGAAAATTTCAGCAGTGAATTTTCTGGGCTTGTTTCCGGATCCCCGCTTGTCTATGAAAATCACTTCTCCGCGCTTCTTTTTTTCCACCAAAGTCTGGACTTTCTTATGCGAAATGGCAAAAACAGCTTGAAAAGTCTGACGGCATACCTGGACATGGTTCCCAGTACCGTCTGGCAGAGTATAAGCTACTGATGTTTGTCTGCGACTGTCTACAGCGTTGGTGTATGTACCGTGTCGCCTTCTTCCAACTGGAGTTATTTGAATGAGCCCGAGAAGATATGTTCCTTGCTTAATAGCGTCTCCAATTCTATAGTATTCCATCATAAGGGTTTCTCTCCTCTCGTGTAAAATTTGCCCACAATGAAATTTACACTTGCAGGCAACCTGAAATAATAATATAGTTTTTAAATAGAAGCACATTATCCAGTGAATGAAAACCACCTTACATTATTTAATTACTAACAGACGAAACGTCGCGTATATTTGCCCAACGATGCTACGCAACTGTAAGTTATTAAATAATGATTATTAAAAAATAATACTAACCTCTTTCAGCGTTTTCTTTGGAATTTTAATCTTTTTTGATGTTATATACTCCTCCCCGCACAAACGACGCTTCTTCCGTTGAATTTTCACATTCTCTTTCCGATTTTTCGCAACATGTGTGTCTGAAGTCGAAGGCACCGGCGTAACGTCCATCTCCATAAACTTGTTAATTGCCACTGAACGATAGAAAAGACGGCGCCGCCGCGTACCGGTCGCAGCTTGCGCCAGAGCACACACACTCGCCTTTCCGATGCACACGCATAGTGGAACATAGACCCGCTCCTTGCTTTAACAGCTTGTGTGTAGTAGTGGGGCGGAGTTAGACACTTAGACTCTTTTATACGACATTGGGCTTGGCACATTGATTGTATTTCCGTGAAAATATCGGTTTGAGATTTTTTGGCACTTAGACCCTTTAGAATTTCAGCCCTTCAATTATATATCTCTCATCGTTAAGGCAGCGTTAGTTAGAAACGTTGTCGTTCGACCGCTTATTCTCCGACTTACTTTGCAAATCCGACTACCACGAAAAAGCCTTTTAATTTTTCGGATTAATATATAGCCTATGACACTCACAAATAACGTGGCTTTCTATTAGTAAAAGAATTTTCAAAATCGGTTTAATAGATCCAGAGATTACTTCCTACAACCTCACAAACTTAAGCTCTTTATAATATTAGTATAGATATACATAGCTATAATTAATATTAATTATTTTTGATATAACAGCATAAGCATACTGTGTTATTATTATATCGGTTAGATATGTACATGCGTTCTTTGTATAATAGAATTTTAATTACGATACCATTCACTCCTATTTACGGCGTGACTTTAGTTTCACGCTTCTTGCATCACTTAAGTTATTCTAGATTAGTATACTATTGTAATTAAACTTGAATACTATGTTGAATATTTTATTACTTTCTGTTTTTTTGATTGGAGTAACAACAGGTTTGTAGCTATGTATATTTTACCTGCTAGTGATAATTTTCCTATTTTTTCAACTTCTATTTAGGATTTTTTTCAGGTATTAGGTTATTTATCTATCTACCTTTACAGTGTCCCAGATAATATTTTAATGTTGTAAGCACACTAAAAACACTTTTTAATGAGAATGACATAAATAATCAAAATGCATTAAGGGGCAATCTATTGGACCCATTGGTGTGCGACTCCTTCCATTTTCATAAAAACTATAATTAATTTACAAGGAAAATATGCATTTTAGATTCTGAAAAAAAAATAGCAATCCGATAAAGGGTGATTCAGGACTAATAATATTCGTTTCAAATATGATAACACGAATTTATCGCTTGAAGTTTGTAGCACCCTTCGGATTTGGATTTCGCGGTAGGATTTGATTGAATTTGGTGGCAGGATTTCGGCGACGTTGCAGCTGCCGCTGTCCAGTCTACTTTGGACAACAGCGGCTGCAACGTCGCCGAAACGTCGATTTCTACAAACATCAAGCGGTAAATTCGTTTTACCCTATTTATAATGTCAAACAACCGCCATAGTCATCGATTTCAATAATAATCGTTATTTCAAAAACAACTATGTATTATATTTGATGCAAAAAAAAATGTGAAATGCAACTTAGGAAAGGGGAATTCAAATTTGGCCAACTATATAAGGTTTAGTAAAGATAAATGATTAATCAAATGATTCATCATGATTCGTCAAAGTATACGAAGTTCTTGAGGGGTATACACGCATTGTGTTTTGATTATTTTTTTTTATGATAACATTGTTAGGAAGACGAATACGTTAATAAATAAATATTTTTTATTAAAAATATACCATTATGCATAGACAAGTTTAATTATTTTTAACATATAGAAAGCCTAAAAAAAGGATCATTTTAAGCAGGACTCTCCGTTACATATTTTTAAAAAATCAACATAAACAAGATATTTCATAAAATTAACATTTCTTTAAAGGCACTGTATAACAATCAATTACTTATCATAACCAAATTACTATTTCAGTATTTTAAGATATTAATTGCCTCTCGCCGTAGCACACGGCTGACAGAACTGAACAATGTGTTCTTGACAAATGTACGAACGACACCTTTCGCAAACATTCATATATGTATATTCATTATATTCAGCATTGCACAAAACACTGTCAAAGGCCATTTTTTTTTTAAAAAAGCCCTGAAAAATGGCACAAAAACTCTACGCCGTGCCTAGAAATTTTAGGAAAAAAATATTTAGGAAAAACTCAACGAAACAACTGAAAATCGACAAAATCGAAATTGGTCATTTTGGGAACATTGGCCACTTTCTAGATGGCTATCGCGGCGGTTTGACTAGCTGCGCCATCCATAACTGTTATTTATTCCGTACAATGTGTAAATTTCAAAAAGTCGCTTTCGACTTTTTGAAATTCACACATTGTACGGACTTTTTTGACTTTTCAAAAAAGTCGAAAAAGTCAAAGTGGAAAAAGTAAAAAAAGGCGAAAAAGTGAAAAAAAGTCGGAAAAGTCAAAAAATGCGAAAAAGTCAAATAAGGCACAAAAGTCGAAAAAGTCCAAAAAGTAAAAAAAAGGTAAAACAGACAAAAAAGTAAAAATAAAAAAATGCGAAAAAGTCGGGAAAGTCAAATAAATCAAAGAAGTCAAAAAAAAACGAAGAAGTAAAAAAAAACAAGTCACAAGCTAAGTTAAAAAAATAGGAAAAAGTAAAAAAATCGGAAAATTAAAAAAGGCGAAAAAGTCGGGAAAGTCAAATAGGTCAGTAAAGTCAAAAAAGTCGAAAAAGTAAAAAAAGTTAAAATATTAAAAAATGGGAACAAGGCAAAAAAGTCGGAGAAGTAAAATAAGCTGAGAAAGTCGAAAAAGTCGAAAAAGTCGGAAAAGTCGGAAAAGTCTAAAACTCTTTCAGTTAAAAAAAAAACGTTCAAAAAGTCAAAAAATTCGGAAAAGCCAAAAAGAATTCAAAAAATCTAATGTCAAAAAAACAAAAAAGTCGAAAAAGTCACAAAAGCTAAAAAGTTGAAAAATGGGAAAAGTAAATAAAGTCGGAAAAGTAAAAAAAGTTTAAAAAGTCAGAAAAGTCAAATAGTCGAAAAAGTCAAAAATTTTGACTTTTTGACCTTGAAATTTTGACATTTTGAAGTCAAAAAATTCAAAAAAGTTTTTAAAAAGTACAAAAAGTTAAAAAAAAAAGTAAAAAAACTTCAAAAAAGTAAAGAAAGTCGGAAAAGTCAAAAAAAATGTAAAAAGGCCAAAAAAGTCAAAAAAAGCCGGAAAACTAAAAAAAGAAAAAGTAAAAAAAACAAAAAGTCGAAGTCACAAAGTAGAAAAAAGTCAAAAAATGGGAAAAAGTCGAAAAAAGGGCGAAAAATCGGTAAAGTCAAATAAGTTTAAAAAGTCAAAAATGTCAAAAAATGCAAAAAAAATCAAAAAGTCGAAAAAGTCAAAAAGGGCGGAAAAGTCGAAAAAGTCAAAAAATTCAAAATAGTAAAAATATGGGAGCAAGGCAAAAAGTCGGAAAAGTAAAATAAGCTGAAAAAGTCGAAAAAATCGGAAAAGTCTGAAACTCTTCCAGTTATTCCACGTTCAACTGTATCTGACGAACTAAACGCGTGCTTATGATCATTAAATTTCTGGCGACATGTGAAGACACCCGATTGACGACTAACATGAAAAGTTTTTGCAACAAAATCGAAGTGCAGTAGTGTTTTCGAAGCAATTGTTGTACATTGGTAAAGAGAAAGTCGCAGTTGACATCTCGAGCGGATTTATCACATTGTCCACTGATTTCTGTCAGTTGACCGAATCGAAGGAGGAACTGAGTTGGCGTGTTTTTCCGAACGTAGCGCAAAAGTTTAAATACCATAATTAGCTGACCGAACGAGCCAATTAGCGGTGAAAAACAAATATGTCGATGACTTCAATGCCACCATTCAAAATGTAATTCAGGGACAGTTGTTTGCCTTCAAATCGATAGATAAAACACCCTCATATCAACCATACCTCATATCAACCAGTATGAGATAGTCAACTATCTCACAGGATGTTTGAATTCGCTGGGATTGCCTGGATTCCAACGTCACATTTGCAATAGAAATTAGGCTCAGTCATCATCGTGTTGCGTAACATCAATCAACTTCGACAATCAACATCAATCAACGGATTTGCCATTCGATTTTAAACGGCTGAAATTCCCTGTGCGTCTGGCCTTCGCGATGACAAATCACGCGTGTTGGAAGTTTGCGGAATTAACTTGGAATTTCCGTATTTCGCGCATGGACAACTATATGTCCCATGTTCGCCAGGCTATTGGTCGGAAAGCCATCATTTTTGTTTATTTACGGGCCGGAAAACAAAACGAAGAACATAGTTTTTGAAAAATGTTTTGTGTTGAATGTGAACTGCATTTATATTTCATCATGTAAATTAAATATATTAAATGTATTTTAATTACATACAAACGACTTTCATTTAATCACCAAACGGAAATCAAACCGTACATGATTCGGCCATATTATATATTTCAATGAACTGGGTTTGTAAGGTTGATTAGGATTAATAAACGCTTATGAAGAGTTACAATCAAATCAATTTTAGGTGGTACGAAGTTCACCTGGTCATCTAGTTAATATATATAAATGAAGACAAAAACATATTTATATTTTCACTTCTTTGACACAATCTTATCAAAACTAATTACACCACTCTGTCTTAAAGTCCGGGAGACATGCCAACGTTGCCAGACTAAACATGTACAACAGGCTTATGACTTCTCTACGCGTAGGCGTTTCTTGGCCGCATTGCCTGTCGCTTTTTCCCATAGATTGTCTCTGTCGCTCTTTCCCATACATTTTTCACATGTGACGTAACGCTTCCACCTTAGCGATGAATGCTCTTATTACCTCAAATAATTCTGTTGAAGTTTTTGATTACCAAGAATAAACAATGAAATGATTTTATAATAATAAAAGAATGGCTACAATAAAGCATGCTGTGTTATCATATTATGACCTCGATTACTTAGTCGGTTAGATACACGTTTTCCTTGTATATTAGAATAATAATTACGATACCAGTCACTACTGTTTTCGACGTGACTTTGGTTTCACGCTTCTTACATTACTTTAGTAATTATAAATTAGTACTATTGTAATAAAACTCGAATAATATGTTAAATATTTTATTGGTTTCTGTTTTGTTAATTGGAGTGACAATAGGTTTGTAGCCATATTTTACGTGTTAGCATTGATTATAGGTACATACTACATATTCAATGGCGTTAGTAACTAGTTTTTCTTTTCTTTCTTAAACTTCTATTTAGGATTCATTTCAACCACAAGAACAGGTCAAGCATTTATCTACCTACGTATACAGTAACCCAGATTATAATATTATAAGCGTAATATTATAATATTGTAATATTATAAGCTAAAAAACAGTTTTTAATGAAAATGGCAAAAACAAGCAAAATACATTTAAGGCCTGATTAATGGAAACCAATTTTTGAAATTATGGGGTTTCTACCATTTTCATAAAAAGTTCAATTACAAGGAAAATATGCATTTAAAATTCTGACTAAATGAACAAACTGAAAAAGAGTTTTTTTATGGTTAATTTTAACCGTTATTTCGAATATATAAACTTGTTAATTTGCAGCAAGAATTGTCAGAACTATTAAAATTCACAGAAGGAGAGGGGAAATTCCAAATTTGGCCAAAGTATATTAGTTTTGGCAAAGGATTATTGAATGAGGTCAAAAATTACGAAATCCTTGAGGGTTGTACATCCTTTGTTGTATGATTATTTTGTTTATAAACATTGTAAGGAAGTTTTGATGTAATGGCGATCAAAATGCAATAAAGTTTCAGATGTTCTTATGTCTTAATAAAACGAAATATATAATGCGCAAAGGTAAATATACTTCTCAACGATTCCAGATTCTATTGTCAATTAATTATTTTTGCTAAACCCGAATTTTGGATTCCCCTTTCAATTCAGTATTCAGTATTCAGTACTTAGTATTCAGTATTCAATTTATGCATTGAGAATATACAATAAAAGCATAAATTATCAATTAAAGCTAATTATCGCATATTAGAATTCGTCAAAATGCTCAATGTTTCCAATAAGAATTAAGACCTTATTATTTAAAAAAAAGTTACCTTAATATGACAAGCAAACATCGTTTTCGTCGCAACGACCAAGCTGAGATATAAAAGTGCTTTAATTTCAGAAAACTTTTTTTATGCCCATTTTGACATTTAATTAAGGATCTTATTTCCATAAATTGTGGAAGGAATTACAAAACTATCATAATATCCAACAGCTGATCCCTGTGGAGATGACCCCAATGCGGAGTTTTTCGGTTGCGGCTGGTGTCCGCAAACCTGTTCCAGGCTTAATGACCAACTGGTGTGTGCAGCAGTATGCAGCCCCCCTGGGAACTGTGGATGCAAAAGCGGCTATGTGATGAACGATAAAGGAAGATGCGTTAGGCCAACTGAATGCCGTTAGTCACTCCCTTCTAGAAACTGTTATTAGGACTATTTCTTTATTTAATTGCAAAAGGCTGCCAGACGACCCACGTGCGGCGGTACTTAATATAATATGTGGATATGTTACATATTAGATTAGGTTTTAGATATTATAGGTATGTACCTTATAAAAGCCCAATAAGGGTGTTCAATTTGAAAATTACAAAAATATATATTCGGAGACTAGGTGACGCCTATTCGTCAGGAATAGTACATACAAACTTAAGTAATTCATAGGCCCGTATTCCGTTTCTAGGAAGCCTAATCTTAGTTGGTTTCCAAAGTATAAGAAATGAAGAACCAATCCTGTTCTTTTGTATTCCGTTTCCTAATGTTTAGAACTGGTCTTGATTCTTTGACTTTTCGTTATCATCCATGCTCGTACTTCATCATCAGTTTCATGATAACTCAATTTAGAAATGTTATTAAATTATTTTATCATGATTTATTTTAAACACATAGCCATTTGGTTTTACTGTTGATGTTAATTTGTATATTTATAATACAATTAAAATAGGAATTTAGATTTTAACTATTTAGAAACACTGTTTCTTTCAACTCGTCCACAACTCATTATTTTTAATTTTAGCCGCAAAAACTTGCGTCTCCAATGAGGTATGGAAATGCCCCAAGTATTGTGCTGCTGTTACTTGCGCTGAAAAGGGACGCATGTACAAATGCGCAGGTCAAACTCAGGAAGAGATAGATTCCTGCAGTCCAGACTGCGTGTGCCGCGATAACTACCTGAGAAACAATAAAGGCAAATGCGTCAGTCCAAACAAATGCCGTAAGTTAATTTTTGTAGAGAATGTAGATGGTGTACTAAGAAATTGCGACTAGAAAGTGACAAAGTTTTCTGATAAGTGACTATTTAGTAGAAAAACCCAATTAGTAGAGAGTTAAGAAGAAACCCAATGTCTAGAATTGAAATATAAATTTCAACCTGATGAGATGAGACGAGAAAATATTATATTTATATCAACGTAATCTAATACTTCGGTGGAAACATTTGGTAGAAATCAATAAGGAAGTAAATATATAATTGAACCTCACAGGTTCGAGTAATTAATGTTATCTTACCTTGCTATATCTAATTTCATCTTCTAACGATGTTGTTATTTTCTGCATGTTTGTTATTTTCAGCGTTTACACTATTAAGTTAAACTGCGTTTCTATTCAAACTGCGTTTCTTATATGTTACTCTCCAACGTGGAATAATCCTAGTATTTCAACTACATCAAAGCCAATCCATCACATTTCTTAGCTTCTATTGCGGATCAGCCCTGTATTGACCATTGCATCAGGTCGTACTTCTTAATTTCGCATCTTTTTCTAGCCTCAAAAACTTGTGGCACTAACGAAGTAAGGAGATGTCCGAAATATTGTACTGCTACAAAATGCTCTGAGAAAGATCTTCAATACAAATGTCCGCCTCAAAACGAAGAACAGATAGCAAATTGCACTCTAATCTGCGAGTGCAAAAATGACTATTTGAGAAACAATCAAGGGAAATGCATCCCTAGGGACAAGTGCCGCAATTATTTTTTTATATCTATACTTTTATACTGGAAATCTCTAATTTCACTGTAAGATACTGTCTCTATGGAGTTAAGTCGATCACTGTACTATGTGATACGTGTTAAGCACAATCAAAGCTTAAAAAAGACGACTTGCGTCATTTTAAGGTGCGACTGAGTAAGGTTCGGAATAGCTTTCTCTGCCAATCTTACTTATTCTACAACAAACTTCCATTACACATCCGGGGCCTTGGGGAGGTTCACTTTAAGAAAAAGAGATACAGGGTATTTTGACTAAAAACCCTATTTATAGCATTGAGGATTTCGACAATATCAATTTTTCGCAGATCTATTGACCTACTTGACTATTATTATTCCTTATTCTTTCTATTATTGACTATTTTACAATTGCATTTTTATTGGCTATTGACTATAATTATTATTACTGATTTGTTTGTATTTGTGTTTTTTCTTTAAAATTTCTTCCCGTATGATAATTTGTGAAATTATCCAATATTTATTTGATTATTTAGTACTAATGTCCACATGAAAATTTAACGAAATTATGTAAGAATTTCGATTGAAAATATTGGAAAATGTTGTACTCTATATAACCTAGAAAATCTGCGCTTTGATGTTCAACGTTCATACCGACTTTCATATCTTATACCCTAATAGGTATTTATTTAAATACTATACTTGTTATTTTTATTACTTTTGACCAAGTGTAGGAATTCCTATCAACTGGTTTGAAATAAAAAAAATAAAAAAAAAGATTGTAGGTGTTTTTCCCAAACCAAATACATACACCGATAAAGATCGTAGTCTCTATGAGAGAATATTATATCTCATTACGATTATACCACTCGAACACGACATACTGATATTAAATATGCTTTTTTTATACTTTCAGCTGCTGTTAACAATGACATGGAGAACTGATATGTATCAGGATCAAGCTATTCGAAAATATATATTTTTTTCAATTCTTCGGAAAATCTCCGATTTTATTTTTCTTATTTTCACTTTTTTGCCAATAACGGTGCGGTTTCAGTTTTCAATAATCGTGGAGTAACAACTGGAGCGGTCAGCTACAACGGGCGAATCCGTCACCTTAGAAGTTTTAACAATATAACGTGTAGTAAGAAATAAATAAAAAAAATAAAAAAAAACATTTTTTTGTAGCCGTCAAACGATGAGAAATGTACTCGGTAGGGTGTTAAATGTGCATGTCAGACAACGAAGCTGCTAGATTAAAAAATAGTAAAAAAGTTCAAAATGACAGTTTCATCACAAGAAAACTCCTAATAAGTATATTGTCAGATGGCAATAAGCTCGCCTCTTTGAAAATTGTATGCAAATAATGAGATGTTAGTTATAATAAATATAATTACTATCAATAACTGACGACAAATAAAATATTTTCTGTTCTTTGACGCAATCTTATCCTAATTATAAAACTCGCTCGCTAAAAATAAATTATAAAGAGCCCTATTTCACCGGGACAACATGGTGGCGCAACCAGTCGCGCAACCGTGGTGTCTTTGAGCTATTAAGTCGAGACACCAGATCGCGACATTTATTTTCAAATCGAAGAAAATAAATCATTTGGTTGACATGAAATTCTAACTTATTACAATTATTGTAACTTAGATTTTGGAACAAACCCGCATGGTTCCAAGTCGATTACATTTCAGGCACAGCACACATTTCCAGCATTTCAACGGTGTACTGCCGATAGAATTCATATCGCATGTAAATAATCGAATAGGCGTACTTCTGAATTTACTCCTCCTTAAATTGATTATCCATGACCACAATCGATACAATGATCACTCAGGAAAACGTTTTATTCTCATTTTTCCTTTGATTCAAAATTTTCAATAGATTTTCACAA